>JARHVA010000212.1:3967500-4340000 GCA_037957365.1 Torreya grandis
AGTGTCTGAGAAGCAACAGTATGGATCACTATATGCAGAACATCACAGTAAACTAGCTTCTGCTTCTACTTTGAAATAATCTCCATTCAGTAGGTTCTGGTGATTTTTTGTCAAGACTCGACATAAACTAGATGTTGGTAATTTGCGAAAGGTGTATTTACAAATAGTTCAAAAATGAGCAAAGTTCACTTCTTTAGGAGGACTTCATGACCACCAACAAAAAACATTTTAATTTTTGCTCAAAGGGCTTTTATCACGCACATGGAACTCCAATGAAATAAAATATAAAGTGAACAATTTGCCACACATTAAGATTGCATAACTTCATATAAAAATCCTTCAAACAGATAGTCAAGTGATAAGAAACAGAGGAAAAACAGAGTCTTAACCAAATTTAGGATGACATTACATCCCTTACCGTATATGTTCTGTAAATTCAAATTGCCTTCCGGTACTGTTGCCTTATTGTTTAATTAATTGTGGTGCGAAGAGTCACATTTATGCATGTGTTGAAAGTTGAATTGACTACAAAGCCATAAAATACATTTTGACTAGTGTGTAATAACACAATGGCATGCATTGCTTTTAGTCTTTAGACATAGTGGCACATGAAACAAACTAATAAACCTAGTAAAGCGACTATTGAAGCATTTCATGAAGGACCATTGTCAATATATGACTATATTTTAAATAGGGCTGCTGCTAAGAGAAATGCTACAGGTAGTGCATCAGAGAACTGCAAAAGATCGATAGAAACCATGCTTAAATTGAAGATAAAGATAGATTGAAGGGTTTGTGGTTTAGTAGTAATGTAAGGCACCATAAAAGTGTGGCTTAAAGTTAAATTCCCTTGCTGCAATAAGGCAGCACATAACTCCAGCAGACATGCCAAGCTTGTGGTGTAAGGATTATGAGTCATTTGAGAGTGAACAAGATTTGTAAATCTTAAGAATGGGGCCCTAGCTCACTCCACACCATATTAAAGGCACCCCATAACCTTGCCCAAAATTTATCAAGCAGAAAGTAAAAATGTTATTATATTTTTCAAATTTCCAGATGTAGACATTTTGTTGTTTGTTTTACTGGATATCATTGTGTTGTTTCTGGTAATAAAAAGAAATGATACTGTGATATCCAGAAAAACAAAAGGCAGAGAGAGAGTCTATTAATTGTTTGAAGTCTGGACAAAAGCCCTGTAGTGATACAGAACATTGCATATAACTTCGCCTCAGAAGCAGCAGCACAAGATATTACAAAATGGCTTCAGTAGCCACTGATATCTCCGAAACAAAATGAATATAAGCTTTTAAGGGGTTTTACTCACTATAGACTTCGAAAACTATCTGTTCACAAGGGCGAGGAAATCTTTTGCTCACCATGGTTGGCAATTCTACCTAAAATTCCAATTAGTATTTGAATCATTTATATGCTATTGCGTTGACAGGGCTGTTAAGAATCACTGATCCCAGCTAATTTCAGGGTTTTTCCCAGAAATAGTGATCAATTCTAAAGTAAGAAATCAAGATTCAATTCAACTTATTTTTTAAGAAGAAAAGTCCATAATAATCACATCGAATATATCAAAATCAGGCAAAATACATAATATCAAGATAAAGGCATGAAAAACTCAATACATTGGCCAAGGCAGCCCTCAAATTTTAAAAAGAAAAGAAAAACAATGCTTTTGAGGCATCTCCAAACCTTCCTTTGTTGTACCTGCACATGGAGCAAACACATTAAAGAAAATAACCTCTTCATTATGCCTTTGAGGCATGTTATTCCATTCCTCTGCATGGCTAATTGTATCTACATGACTTCTATGGTGGACTCCAAAAGATCCATTATTGTCCTTCACTTGGCTGATCCTTTCCTCATTCTTCCTCTGTCTCAAACCCTTACTACCTTCTTCAAGGTCTGTGCTAAGACCCTCTTTTGTTTTCTCCTTGCTCACAAATACTTTTCTCTCAAGAACATAAACAATTCTGCTCTCAACTCTTTCTATCCTTGTTTTAACATTTGGTTCCTTGATCCATCTTTGCCCATAGGTCTCTTGACCCTTCTCTGACTTGCATCTTCTAAAGATGCTTTTGCAAGAACATTCTTGCTCAAATCTGAGTTCTTCTCATTAATTTTGGTCCATTTTTGGACTTCTTTCATGTTTCTCAACTCTACAAGAATGCTCTAAGAAAAACTCCATAGACTGTCCTCAGTTTCTTGCTCCTTTATTACCTCTGAACTCTGCTTCTTTATGGCTTCAAGGACTAGTTTCTTAGCTGGAACTCTTTCATGTTTGACTGAAATTTGCTTAGTGCCTTTTGTTTTGTCCTCCATCTTCTTATCACTTCTCATTTGTCCATCATTGCATGCTCCTGTTCCTTGGTGAGTTCCTTGACTCTCTTGATGTCCCATTTGTTTTCTACGATAATGTTTCCTCCTTATACTCATTACGCATTCTCTCAAATCAGATTCTTTCTTTATCTACTCTCTCTTGTCTCTTTTTCTTCCCTCGATGTACTGAATATTGAGATTACTACTGCATACCTGAATGATTTCTCAAATGCTCTTTATTCAAGCCTTAATGGTTCCTCAAATACCTGGTCTAGTCTGAAATTACATGCATTTGGCACTGTTATAATGGTCTGATTGCATTGAGAAGGTGCTAAAGTCTTTCTTCCTCCACTATACTGCTCCTTATGACCTCTTAAGAACTGCACATACAATCCTCTTTTCCCACTACTAAAGATTGCTTCAAGGACTTCTTGTTCTCTTCAATTTATTGTCTTGTCATTTACTTTGGAGACACATTGACATAGTATCCCTTCTAGGACTCTCTTCATCTCATATGCTACTAACTCCTTGTTGAGATTGAACAAATAATTGTATGGCAGACATTCCTTACCTTTTATCTGATCATTTGGCCTAGATTCTTTTACGCTCCACTTCAACATGGCTGCTATGAGATAAAGGTCTTCTGACTTCTGCTCCTCTGTTGTTTTTGTCCTAGCATTGATATCAAACTTCATGAGGTTTTGAAGTTCTTCATCATTCCATTCTCCTTCTTGTCCTATCTTGGACTTAAATGACGCCTTCCTTGTTCTCACGTCATCCTCATAAGAGTCTTCTTGTTCTTTAAGTTCTGTACCTGCACTATTATCATTGATATAACATGTTAGAATAAAATTATGAGGCTGCATAGCCCCTTCTAGAAAATTATTTTTCTGTCCCAAGTCTCCTTCATCCTTGTTATTTAGTTGATGTTCTTCTTCATCGTAGCTTTTCAAGACTCTTCTTGGCTGATATATTGCATTTGGAATGGTCACTACTCCTCTGTCTTGTTCAAGACTAATCATGCCCTACCCCTGTTTTAGGAAATCCAACTTTTCCTTTATTTTCTTCTTAACCTTTCTTCCTTGTATAGCTTGTAACCATGAAAGGCTACTCATGGTTTCCTCTATTTCTTTTATTTCTTCATTTGGTGTGTCCTTGAATGGACTCTTCAGGACCTGATTCCTCAATCCATATTCTCTATTTAGCATCTCATTTGATGTTTCATATTGACCTTCCACAATTTATTTGTCATCTTGCTCCCTTATAGGTGTAAGGGACTGAGTTCTTGAACTATTCTTGCTATCGCCATCATGATGATTATGTCCTTGCTTGAAATTCATGGCTTGTCTCTGATTCTTTGTCCCTTCATGACCTGCAAATCCATTTTCTTGAGGTACTTCTATGGACAATATACTCCTCTTTTGAAATCTTCCTCTCTCCATCTTGTAACCTGTTTTTAGTTTCCCTTGGACCTGATATAAAGCTTACTGCTTGACTGCTATCATCCTCATCTTAGAGAATCTTGAGGTTCTCTTTTGGCTTACCTTCTACCTATATTTGAGGTCCATGACTCTTAATTGTTTTGCTTCTGCCTTCAAGAGACAATTCTATTTCTCTTTCTTTTGTGACACTTTCTTGTGCCTTCTCATCCTCTTTCCTTCTACCTGCAATCACACATACATTACAATGATTAGTTTGAAAAATCAAAGGCTCATTTGTCCCTCTTAATGCCTCTAAGATTGGCATTTCTTCCTCATGCTGAACTGGGACTTTTAGGTCTTCTATGTCTCTCATCCATCTCTTCTTCACCCAACATTGGTCCTTCCTCTAGTTCACAAATGAAGATTACATGTTTTTCTTCCAAGGACTGTTCCTCATGTCTCTTCCCTTTACTATAGGAAGATTACTTTACTAAGGTGTAGATTCCCTTGCCTTTCCCCTAGCCACACTTTTTAATCAAGTGGTGTCTTTAGGCTTCCCTCAGTCTTGGTCTTAGCACATCATCCACCCTATTCATAAGTCAAGGGATCCCTCTATCCCTGGCAACTACAGGACCATTATGATTGGGCATACATTTGCCAAACTTTATGCCACAGTGTTGGACATGCAATTGTCAGAATAATTGGAAAGGAATAAGATCAGAGCTCAGGGGTAGGTGGGCTTCAGAAGGGACTACCAAACTATTTACCGCATCTTTACACTATGGGCTATCATTGAAGAAGCTCATCATAGGTCTCCCAAAGTCTTTTGTTGTTTTGTTGGCTTCAAGAAAGCATTTGACTCGATTCCGAGACACCTACTTTTACAAAAGTTGAGAGATTTCGGCATCCCAGACTCTATGATTACTGCAAAGTGGAGGCTTTATGAGACAGTAATTAGGCAGTTTCGTACCTCTCATGATCTGTCTGACTTCGTGAAGAGTACCATTGGGGTAAAACAAGGTTGTCCTCTCTCACCGACCCCTTTCAGCATATACATTGACGAGTTAGAGGGGTTTCTTCGACAACACACTCATATGGATGATGGTTATCTACTGCATGAGGTGCTTATAGCCATCCTCGTTTTTGTTGATGATGTTGTCCTCCTCTCACACTCTGCAGAGGGATTACAATGACAACTTGATGCCCTTGTTAGTTCTACGACCTCCAACAACTTGTGGTCAACCTTAGTAAAACTAAGGTCATGATCTTCAATATCTCCAAGCACTCTCTTTCCAGATTCCAATTTATCTACAGAGAGGAACCTCTTGAGATCACATCTTCCTACACTTATTTGGGTGTTAGTTTTGTGGTCCTTGCTTTAACGTGAAGTTTGCTGCTCAACCATGCCTTTGCAAAGGATACGCCTCTCTTTCTATTTTGGAACGTCAGTATTTCCAGATCCACTTCCAGGGCATCCCTTCCAAGCTACGCTTGTTTGATTCTATCATCAAGCCTACAATTTTATACGGTTCAGAGGTTTGGGGACCTAGCTTGGGGGCCGTTGACTGGGCCCGTATGGAGAGGGTCCAAACTCTCATGTTGCAATGCGTGATCCATTGCAAACTGATAGTTCCTCAGTGCATCATCCAGGCCGAATTTGCTGCCCACCCACTATGCCTTGACACTATTTTTAGGCTTACTTTCTACATACACAAACTCAGATCCCTGGGGGACTCAGCTTCTGGTCGTGAGAGATATCCCTACTTAGCACTATGTTCTTCAAAGAGGATTGCTTCACTATCCCCCACCAGAAGTCAGCACTATTGGTACTTTGAGACTAGGTTGTTCCTTCTTTCTATCGGCATCTCTATTAACAGGCTACCCCCTTTTATTATTCCCTGCATGCCCCTCCTGGGCTCCTTCCCACTACGGATTTCATCACTAAGGCTGCCAAAGACGACATCTACAGGCAGTACATCCAGACCACTTGGATCTCCCCCCGTGAACCGCTTAGTCCCAAGCTTGCTTTTTGTGCCAATCATTTCTTACAGGTGGTGGACAGTATCATTCGTAGCCCTCATTATCTCCAACGCCATTGGTCTCACAACTTGAGGTTTACCCTTGGCCAGATGAGAGTTTGTTCCCACCAGCTACGAGTTGAAACAGACCACTACATTCTCCATCAGGGCCGGATATGTCATCTTTGCTCCCTCCAAGAGGTGGAGACCGAGAACCACTTCATTTTCAGATGCCCAATGTATTATGAGATCCGGGGAAGATATCACTGCCTCTTCAGAGACTCAAACAACATTCTAGCTACTTTCTTCAGTTATACTGACTAGCGGTGCTTGGCTCTTTATCTTTGCAAGGCTATCACTTTCCAGCATAGATCCCTACAAGAGGAGCCTAGAGGCTCTAGAGCTCCAATATTGATCACCTCTTTCTTTCAGCCTACTTAGGTGACTGGCAACACTAAGCGTCCTTTGGACACTAGTGCATCACACATTAGATTTGATAGAGCATCATTACTGCTCAGACTACTCAAATCTCCCAACCTGCTATCTCTCGACATTATGGATCTGCTCTGCTCCGATCCGTCGACATGGCTCTGCCCCTCTCCGGTGACATGGTTCTCCTACTTGTCAGCTACCCCCCAGACCATAGGGACAAACTGATATTACTAGCTTCTTTTCTACTACGAGTGTTACACCAACCTTGGATGTTAGGAGAGATTCTAGAGGAAGTGCCCTGCTTCCTCCTAGGATCCCCGAACCTAGCTCCTCTAACCCTGTATACTCATTGGACAGCATTTTCAGATCTCTCATAGTGATTGACAATGGCCCAGATGATCCCTCCACTTCAGGCACAGACGGATATTCAATGAGATTTGCCTCCAGTCTTCATTGGCACATGCTCTTGGGGCTTTTATTCGCCCCTCATTACTATTTGTATTAGTTTCTTTGCCACTTGTGTTAGTGGCACGTTGTTCTATTTTGTCTTCATACTTTATTTCTTTGGTTCATCTCTAGGATTCTTTCTTCCTAAAACTTTCTATTGCTATTGATTGTATCCTTTGGTCCCATTGACCTACTTTTGGTCATTTATGCACATTAATATAATTTCTTTCTTTCTCTCCTGATGCCTCTATAGACTCTTAGCTTTCTTGTTTCTTCTTTTATCAAGGCAATCAATCTATGCCTTCTCTTTGCAATTAATAGCTCTATAGGCCACTTTACTTTCCTTCTCAACTTCCAGCCATAACATTGGCTTTCTTCTTCTTGTATCAGCTCCATCATGAGTTTCAACTTCTCTTTTAGCTCAGCTATCTCTTTCTCTATATCCAACTCTTTCTTCTTGGTATCTTTCATCTTTTTGTGGCATTTTCCTTCAACTAAGCCCTTCATCTTGCTTTTCTCGTCCCTTTGTTCTTTCTTCTGAGCCTCAATGTGCTCTCCCTCTTCTTTTTCTCTCTCCCTTTAGGCCTTAATGTGTCTTTTCTTCTTCAGCAAGTCTATCTCATCTTGCTTGCTTCTTGATACCTCATCTAGGTTACCTTCCTCTAAACCTAGTCTTTTGGTACCTCTAGTCCTTACTCACCTTGGACTTTCTTTTTGAGCTTCTACCTACTCTTTTCTTTTCACTTTCCAAGCATCAATGGGTTGTAAGGCTTCTTCCTTGCCAGTTTACTCCTTTTTTCTTTCTCAAAATTTCCAAGAACCTTTCTTCTATCTTCTTCTCTAACTCTCAATGAAGTTTTTTACTCTTCCCAAGAGCTCTTGCTATGCTCTAATACCAAAAATAATGTCAGTGGATCCTTAAAGGTCTCAAACTTTTCTTTATATGGCCTCTCCCTTCTTAGTTGTAGCCTTTCAATATAGGTCTGTTTATGGGTTTTGATCTATTTCAAGGTGATTCAAACTCAAATAATTACAAATTGATTCTAGACACTCATGCAAATGTGTTTCATATCAAACAATAAATTTTATAACCCTTCACAATCCCAATTCTCAAATGGACTTAATGAACCACAGTTTTCTAACCCTTTCTAGACCTATTAGGTCTGCAAGTACAACTCAGTTTTCAATAACATCTTCTTTGAAACTTCCCAAGGTCTGAAATCAATTGTAATAGAGGTTATTGAGGCCAAGAAAGACATCTACCAAGTTTCAATAGTTTTGGATGAGTAAAATAAAAGTTATAGGTATTTTTTGGTAGCCTAAACTCTGTTTTAGGTTTAATTAAACCTGCAGAAAAACACAGTCGTTTATATCTTCAAATTTAGAGGTCTTAAAGACTTGAAACCACTTGGAACATGTAAAGGAGGTCCTTAGCCAACTACCCTCCAAATTTGAGCAATTTTGGACGGTTAATTTAGGGGATAAAGCAATTTTAGTGAACAAAACCCTATACTAGGTTTTCACAGGCTGAGAGCAAAGAAAAATGGATAACTTGAGTTGTAAGGACTGTCAAGCCTTGCTTCCACTTGGATAAGATCTGTATGATGATTTCCCAACTCTATTTAATAGAATTTAGGCTTGATCAATGGCAAATACCTACAGAAATCACCTTTCTCCTTGGACTGTGCACAAGAAAAACCCTGTCTTAAGCCCTGTACTTGATCAAAGCATCAAAAAGAATGATAACAAAGTCCAATAACATCAAATAAAGTTCATACACATGTAAACAAATCTGTAAAATGTCTTCACAAGCATAGCAAACCTCTTTTTTATTCAAATATGATTGAAACACAGTTTACACAATCCTGCAACTACAAGAAACCTTCAAAAACCTCATCTCAGACCTGCAAATTCAAGTTTTATACTTATTTCTTTGCTTTCTTAAGCTCCTCCAAGCTTAGTTCGACCTCTATCCCCTTGAACTAAATGTCTAAACTTGGTTTCTTATCACTAAAAGTCCTCAACCACCCCCAAGACTCATCAACATGCATTATTTAGTCTCTATCCTACGTTGGATGAAGTTTTTCAAGGTAAGAAACATGATTTTTAACAATTACAATCATGGCAAAAGATGAATGACATCTACATCACATCCTTAGACTCCAAAGATCACTTCATAAGGTTCATGATCCTTGCAACTTACTAAAAAAACCCTCAAACAGGCCAAAGCCAATTCAAAATTTTGAATTATTGGTTTTGATGGAAAAATCCAAAAATTCTACAAAATGACTTCTAAATCACACTTGAAGCCTAGGCAGGGCTTCTTATTGACTAGATAAGACCCATGAGATCCCCTAAGACCACTAATTAATGCAATTGAACTATATACAATGATGCACCTGCATCAATAGTCTAAAATGACATAAATGCCCTGTATATAAAATGGTGCAGATTCATTTCAAACAGTTTGGAACAAATCTAAACCATTCCATACACAAGTATTTGTGCCATTTTAGTGTTCCCCAAATGTAAAAAACTATTATTCAAAATAGGGATATGATATTTTGGAGTGTGATTCCCACCCACGCTGAAGAGGAACTATCACACTAGCATCCACAACATCATATGCACAGGAATTGGCTCCATTTTAGAGTGCCAAATGTAAAAACAAAATCAAAATAGTAATATGATATTCTGGAGTATGATTCCCTCCCAGACTGGCATCCAAAACATTGAAAACCAACAACGGTCTTACAATAGCCAATAAAATGTAAACACACAGCCTAGAATGCCTCGTATAAAAATGGTGTAGATTCATTCCAATCTGTTTGGAGTGAATCTACAACAAATCGTTTGGAACAATTCTACACTGTTCTGTGCACAGCTATTTGCACCATTAATGTTCGCCAAATGTTAAAAATATATACTCAAAATATAGATACGATATTCTGGACTGTAATTCTATTTCACTGGCTTCTTTTCTTTTTCTTTTTCTTTTTATTTCTTTTGGAGTAAGATTAGCGATGTACAATTGCCATTGAAAACGTTTTTCAATCCAAAACTATATATGTCGTTAGCACTAAATAAGGTATAGAGCAGAGCCTAAAATTATAGGACAGAACCTGAGATAAAAGCAGTTACTTTAAAGTTTAAACAATAAATGTAAAAAGTGGAAGGTTCGAGGCATAATTAACTGTAAATTGTAAATAAATAATTCTTGTTACCTTTGGCTGCTAAAGCGGAAGAAGTGAAGCTGGCCCCAGTCATGCAGAGCGACACCAGCTGACCAAGGGCTAAAACTCCTACTGCCCGCCATAACTTTTCTCTGTTCATATCATAAAATAATTTCAATCCTATCTCATTAACCTCTGTAAAATTACTGCACCTTTTAAGATCTGATCTGATTATGGCTATGGCTATGGCTGTGTAAAGTTATTTGCAGATCACATTGGAATGTAATCCTTTATTTGTTTGTTTTCTATGGACGGCTGAAAAAGACATAAAACAGTTATTGTGAAGTTTTGGTCAGGGACGTTGATGGAGCTATGACTATGGACATGTGCTTTGTCGCCTGCAAGTCAATGAGGGGTTGGGATTCGATCCGTCAACCTTACGAAAGTAACGACAAGAGGCTCGGTGAATTCGGAGAACCGTGATTTATTGGATAGGATTCAGCGGCCAATAAGATTTGTCTTAACAACTGCCATGGGGCCGTGTCCGACTACCAGGCTACAGAGCGACATGCCGATATCGTGGATGCGGATCATTCTTATAGCTTATTAAAGTTGGGGACTGATTGGTAGTGATAAGCCCTACAGGACAAAGAAGTGGTCATAAGGAGGCAAAAATATAATATATTGTAGAAATATTGAATGCGAATTTAGTGAAGAGGATCTACCTTTCTAAGGGTTTAATATACGTAATATCATATAGCAAATAATTTTTTGGAAAAATTGTGTTAAGTTTTGAATCTTTGTGATCTAATTTTTAAAGGATGTTGTTCTTATGTTTTTATATACATATTATTTCTGTAACGAAGAATCATAAAAGTGGATTCGAAACGCATCGAGATTCAAAACTTGACACAATTTTCCTAGAAGATTATTTACTATTGTATGGATTGTGGAAATATAAGATGTTTGGTAATATGATATGTGTTTATATAAATATTTATTAGACCTTTTTTTTTTGGGTTCAGTGACATAGTTTTTATTTGGTAAATTTATTTTCAAAATTTGTTAATTTTTGTAAAAATTATGATTTGGTTAGATAATTTTTATTTAACATGTTATGTTTTAAATATTATTATGATTCTTCGTTTAATGGTCTACAATTTGTTTTCAATATTTAATAACCTCTATCACTCTTTCCACTACACTTGAAACGAATTATATCGATCAATAGTCGTAACCCATCCCCAACAATTGATGTAGATTCTAAACTTTGTTATTTTCTTTGCTCATTATTTAGAATCTCGACTTTCTTGTATAATCTATCCAAAATACGTGTGCAAGCTTCCTACTGTATGACATCTCCTTTTTCCCCCACCAAACTAGACAATTTACCGATGGTCACACTGCTTTTGATTCCTAGGTATTATTACATGTTTTAATGGCCTTTTTGGTTAAATTTTATGTGCGATCTAATGCAGCGTTTTGATTGTTGAAAAGAATATAACAAGTGCAATTTGCATTGTTGTGGTTGTAATTACGTACTTGGAGCTCCCCTTTCCCCTTCCATATCTGAAATCAAAGGCAAATTTGAGCAAAGGGATAAATTTTGTATTAAGAAACAGTGGATTGCTCAACTAAATAGTTGTCAGAGCGATCTCTTCGTATTCCCTTTTATTTTCTTTGAATAACTTTCATTCATATATGTGAGTTTTAGTTAAAATAACCTAACATGGTTATAAGGTCTAATAGAAGCACTCTTAATCTAAAGATTGAACTTGATAAGAATAAATTGTATTCTTATCAAGGAAGTATATGCAACATAAATATAAATACATTAATTGATTACCAAAATGAGCTTACAAATGGGGTATTTATAGAAAATGCCATTTATAAGATTGTGACAAGTGTCACGATCGTATAAGGTGAGATAATAGTAAAAACCCCTAAATAAGTTTAATTTGACTAAGTGTAAATGGAACCCAAGAATAGAACATGTGAGGGAAACAACTATATTCACACCTAACAGTGGAACTAGATAAGGAAATAAACTTGTTCACATCAATATAACTAAAATAATACTTTATCAAAAAATGTAAATTCTCCTATTTCTTTATCCCTTTTATCTATATATTAATGTATAGTTTTCATCCTTCGTCCTTATATTCATTTTTAATCTAGTAAAACATCACCAGTATGATTCGTCAAGTAGTATTGGAGTGATCATTAATTTAGATTATACTTAGGTTACTAATGATATGCACATGTGATTAGTTTCTAATATTGTGGGACTGTTTCCCATAAAAGTGTTATTATTATTTATGTGTTGTCTTTAACTATCTCGCTCTCTTATACATTGGCACTCTAAGTGTGCATTATGTAATGAATGAATGATTTTAATGGTGTCCATGAGACCAAGCAATCTAAGGGACCAAGCGCTGAAACATCAAGACATTTTTTTATTCTTTTCGATATCAGATCTTCTACTATGATTGCAACCTAGGCTCCTCAAAAAGCTCACTTAGGCTGCCTACTTTCAAACTATTTTTATATTGACTCTAAATATACACATACATTACGCATTCAATGATGAAATGTCTTTCAGTTTCAACCACTCATTTGTTGCAGAAAATGCAAGTTCTTTCTTCCCACTCTTCCTTTGAAACCATTCATCTACCAATTTTGCACCTAAGATGACGCAATCCAGTCCTCAATTGAGCCACTAAAATACTAGCTTTGTCTTTAAGCTCAACGTGCATATAAGCCTTCTCACCATGCTCCCATATGGGGTTGAATTCTTTGACATAATGTGTTTTTTTTTCATCCATTCTGATTTGTCCACATAGCAATCCTGAATTTTCCTAACACAAACTTCTTTATTTCCTCATTGTTGTTAGGACATTCTTGTAAATTAATGTCCCACTTGGCCAACCATTTGTTGCTCTGCTTCATCCATGTCTTCTTCCTCCAATATAGTTTCTCCTCTATGACTATTTTGGGCCAACGATGATTATCTATGTTTCCAAACTTTTTAAAATAGTTTAGCACCTTGATTAACGCTGAAGCCTCCATTGAAAATGTTCCTGCTTTAGCTAAGAGGATCTCGTAGGGGATTGTCATTTTAACTTTGAAGTTGCTAGTGATTAGGTGTTTTTGAATTTTTTCTACCTATTTCTATTTGTAGTTTGACATGCTACTACCCCAAACCTCACAACCATAGGGGACAACCGATGTGACCAGCAAACCAAAAAAGGTTTTTATGGTTTTCCAATCCCATAATTCAACTTTCCTACCCCTATTTTGAAGAAGGTAAGATGCCCTCCATCCACCTTGGATTCTCTTCGATCTGCATGTATACCAACCAAGTCTGTTGTGAAAATCAATTCCCGGGTATTTGTACTCTTGTACTATCTCCAGTGGGGTTCCTTCAAAAAAAAATTACCCTGGTGCTTTATCCTTTTTAGTGAAAAAATCATGACTTTGGTCTTGTTGATATTCACTTGCATCTCGACTTCCTGGCAAAAGACCTCCAAGGCTTTCAAATGTTGTCTCAAATGATTAGTTGTTTTTGCAATTAGAATAAGATCATTTGCATACAAAAGCAACTTTACCACATAACTTGCTAGTTGAATACCTCGCCCACTAGTTTTGTTTAACCAATCTTTGAGTTTGTCAGTATATAAACCAAAAAGAGTGGGGGATAGAGGGCAACCCTGTTTGACCCTAATGTCGCTACCAAAGCATTCAGACATACCCACACTAGTTCTGATTTTTGCCCTCGCCTACTCATAAAGCTTATGCATTGCCGCTCTATACTCATTAGGAACACCAAGTTCCTCCATCATGTTCCAAACTTTGTCTTTATGAACCATATCAAAGGCTTTATTAAAATCAACGAAGCAACAGAAAGCTTCCTCTCCTCGAGTGTCCCAAACTTTTTCAATGAGGTGCCGAAGGGTTATGCAATGGTCAATGGTAGAGTGCCTTGGTCTAAACTTTGTCTGTCTTTTTGTTGTTTTTCCTTCTTTTTCAACCCAACTACTAATTATGTGCTCTATCATGCTCCCGAAAAGTTTTCCAAGAAGAAAGTTGACCATGATGGTGCGATAATTGGAAGGATTGTTGATATCCCCACTTTTGAAGAGAAGGATAACCACGCTAATTGTCCATTCTGTCAGAAATCCACACTGTGTGACACTGTTAAAAATTCTCTTGATGTGTGGAGCAAGAAGTCCAGCACTCCACTTTAAAAATTTGGTGTGCAACCCATCAATATCATGTGCTTTACCACATGTTAATTTCTTTATACCTTGTTTAATATCTTCCACCGAGAAGAGCTCGATTAGAGTGTTAATTATGGGACGGTACCTTTTCTCTTGTGGTCATTCATAAAGAAGTTTTGCATACTCTAACCATTGCGTATGTGTAATATTGTTTCCTATTTGTTTTTTGTTTTGTTGCAGCGCTCTCCAAAATCCTTTGGGGTTGTGCTTACCTGAGGTAATTAATTCTTTCCTCCTTGAGATCACATACCTCTTTTTTTTAGATTTTATCAACTTTTCATACTTTTTCTCGTTTTCTTTGTTTGTCTCATTATTTTTTAGGGATCTTTTTGTTGCCTTGCACTCTTTGTCCTACCACGGATTAGCCGGGAAAGTGTTTGAGACTCCTCTTTTAGATTGGATCTCTTGAAAACCTTTAATGCTTTATGAATTAAAGAGATCAACATCTTGCTACAAATATATTCACTAGAATCATTGTTTTCCTTTTCAACTGCATTGTTTTTTGCAATTTGAAGGTGTTGTTCAAGAGCAACCATGAAGAGCTCTTATTCTCTTGATTCACGAGGATTTTTCCTTGTGAAGGAATGTCAAGCTTAATAATGAGGGGCATAAGATCAAATTTTATTTCAATAGAACAATCCCTGATATAAAACTCCAACAACCTAGGCATAGATCTCTAATTAGAGATTACATAATCCACCACGCTTTGTCCATTGTATGTTTTATAAGTGATACCATCCAATCTTTTGCCCAAGCTCTCATACCATTACAAATAACCATGCCCTATAAGGTACAAAGACCGAGAAGCCTCCGCTCCAAAATATGTCACCGTACCATTCCCATCACGGGATGTCCTTTCATTCCTCAAGCCATAGAGGACTGTTGTAATATATTGTAATAAGCTTTGAGAGTAATAGATTGAGTGTGGTCATTTTTAAGGTATCAGAAGCTTGTTTGTTAGTGGTTTTGGCATTCCGGCTAAATACTAAGTAGTCGTGTTTCCTCCTTGCTCACAATTCCTTCATCATATGAGAGCTTTGGAGTGTTTTTAGAAGCTATTACCCACAGCGTTGTGCCCACACTTCACTGGAGATTGCTCCCTGATCTAGCTTACCCGAATGCATATTGTTATTTGCAAGATTTCAGATCAGTCTTTACTTATTATTTGGAATTTCAAATCGATTTTGCAGGGTCATACAGAAGCATTAAATTGGAATGTCAAATTTGATATGGTTGGTGGATCTATTTGGTGATGAGAAGATAGGGATTTTTAGGTGTTAGTGACAGCTACAGTTCTACCTAAAGTCGTCCTCCCTATCGTTTGTTGCTCGGACGGATCTGCTCGTTGCTGCTAACACCGACTACCTTATCTGTTGGTCTCCAAGTCGGCCGCAGCCTTGCCAAAGCTTCTTGTTACTCGTTCTCTTCAGGCCTCGGCAACACTGCAATACATAACAGTTGGGGATCAAAGTTGGTGACACTACCGTTGAGAGCTTCCTATTCAAATTTGTAGTCGTCTAGGTAATTGAGAACCACAACCAGTGGCAGTTCAAACCCCTCGTTGCCTCTACAAGAAGAGCAATAAGATCTCTTGATCCTGATCTTTGTTTCCACGGCTTGGTTCTACATTAGACGTTGTCAAAAGATCTCCTTTTTTAGCGCCGTCACTCCTGCTATTTATCTTGTTCGCTGATCTGGTTCTATCCCATTCTCAGCGTTTTTAGCGTGGTTTAGTTCCATCCGCCATTTGAGAGTTTTTCACAAAAGAGATTAGGGTTCGAGCCCTTTCTACTTCAAAGGGGCTACTTTTAAGAGGAAGGGCAAGCTTTTTCTTGGCAATGAATAGTGCGAGGTTTAAGTGGAATTTAAAGGGTGGATTTTTTTGGGAAAGCTGAAATTATAGGAAGAAATTTTTGGAAAGCTTTGTAAGAGTGAAGGCTTTTTTGGTATTAAATTTATGGGAGGGGTATTTTTTATTTGTATAAGTGAGGTAGTATTAATTTTTTTCTTTAAAGACGTAAAATTGTAAGGGAGTTCAAATTTATTGTCATTTTTTTGGATAGAAGGAAGAAATTATTTCTTTTGGGGGGTTATATGTCTTCTAGCATCAAGACTCTTGTACTCCTTCCTCTTTTTTGATAATGGACAATCGTCTTTGTGAGCCCCTTAACAACTTCAAGTATCATGTTTGGAAATTGAAACTGCAATAGCTCCTCATGTCCAAAGGCTTGTGGAGAACGTTTGACGACACTATATCCGCATTCACCTTTGAGAAGGACAAATATGGATCTTCTTACAAACAAGGTGAGGCTCATGGTCTTATTGGCCTCAATATTTCAGATAACCTTCACTTCCATATTGCAGATGTAAGACTCCTAAAGAGGTATGGGATAAAATTCAACAATTGTTTGGCAAGGTAAATGAGTTTAAAATGTTGCAGTTAAATTCAGAATTGAGTGTTCCTTTGCGCTCAGACTTTCCATCTATTGATGCATATCTGACAAAATTCAAGTTCCTAAGATCATAATTAAAGGTTGGTGATAAAGAAGAGTGGCAAAGAGTGTCTTTTTTTTTGGGGGGGGACGGGGAAGGGACGGGGCGTGGGTTAAAATTAAAGGGTCCATATAGTGTATTTGCTTTTATTTTTTATATGATGATGGATACTTTAGGTGATGAGTTTAAATTGCCTTCCTTTGAGAGGTTTTTTATGAAAGACTTACTAGAGAGCAAACTAAATTGATGTCCCTAGATGCTCTATCTAATCCTAGTCATGCACTAGTTATTGATTCCTCTAAAGGCAAACCTCCACCTAAGGCTAAGACTAACCCAAAGATGGTGCCTTCCAACAAACCTCCAAAATCTATCTCCCAGTCTCCTACACATTATAATTCTAAATAACAATTCAAACAAAATAAGACATATGATCCTTGTTGTTTTTGTAGTAGGATAAATCATTTTGAGTCTAGATGTTTTAAAAAGATGGAAGCTTTGGAAGCTATAGTCAAAAAGCATAAAATTTTTATTTATACTCAATCTTCTACGGCACATTCCTCGAGAAAAGGGAACGCACTTTCGACCAAGGCTACATCTACCTCACATGATGATTGGATCTTGGAATCAGGGGCCTCACACCATCTCACTTACTCTCAAGATCTTTTTTCTCTTTCGGATTGCAATACCTCACAGATTGTTATGGGAAACTCTTCACAAGTTGAATTTTTGGGCTCCAATATAGTTGAAATGTAGGATGGATGCATTAATAATATCTTGGTTGTACCCAAAATATCTTCTAATGTTCTTTCTATATATCAAATGTGTAACTATGGTGCTAGAAAATTTGTGGAGTTCACTCCACATGGTGTTGTAATAAGAGAATGTAAAGATACTAAAGAGATAGTAACTACAAGAGTAGTGAATCATAATCAAAAGCTCTACACGTTTGATAGGTTTGAGTCTTCTTATGGTTTAACTCTTGTTGCTCATAGTAATTTAGTGAGAAAATTGTTAAAGTGTGGAGCTAAAAGCTTCAACTGTTTGCAGACACAAGAAGAGGATGCTGAAGAACCAGAAGCACCGGCGTCGGCAGTATGATTGACATCGGTCAGATGCAGTGCAGAAGGAGACCGGCGACGGCAGATAGTCGGCAACACCAGGCAAGCAGGGACCGGCGTCGGTTGCCTGTGTATTTTCAGAACTGCTGTTGACGAACAGTCAGTTAAGTGAAGCGAGTGTTTGCATGTCAAATGACTAATTATAGTCACGAGCTGCGTGTCTAATTATTGTAGTTATAGTTCTATTTTTGTAAGCATGGGATCCTATTTAAAGACCCATAAGGCATGTATTGTAATTAATCAAGAAGGCAAGTAAAAGCATTGAAGCAAGCAAGGTCAAGAAGATCTACAGGTGTAAGGTCAAGGAGATCAGCTGAAGCATTCAAGGAGGGATAATAACTCAGGCTATAGAGTTGTTGTGTTGAGCAAGAGAGAGGGAAGAAGGTCTTGAGGTGTGGCAAGCCTTTGAGGCGGAGGAAGAAGTGGCATCTTTCTTATTGTATTTTTTTCTAGTAATATTTAATACAAGAGTGTGTATTGTCTCTCAAATTCTTTGTTGTCTCAAGTTTCTAGTTACTTTATCATTTTGGTATAATTTTTTGTTTAATTGCTTATAAAAAAGTAATCAATTGTGCTTCCGTTGGATAAGGGGTCACCTAACAGTTGGTATCAGAGCATATTGATTGTTGTAGGTTTACTGGACAAGTGGTATCAGAGCTACAGTTTGCAGGAAGCAGGGTATTATTTTTTTATTATAGGTCATTCACAGGGTTTTCTGATTGAGTGAGAGTTCAGCAATGGCAGAAGAAAGTAAGCTACGAATGGAGAAGTTTAACGGCAAGAATTATCAACATTGGAGGATGCAGATCGAGGACTATCTATATCAGAAAGATTTGTACTTACCGTTGGGTGGGGTTGCATGCAAATCCACAGATATGAAGGATGAAGAATGGAGTGTTCTTGATTGGAAGGCTCTCAGTTCCATAAGGTTGAGCCTTGCATCGTCTGTGATTTCCAGCTTATCACAGTGTAAGACAACGGAAGAGTTGATAAAGTCCTTGGCGAATTTATACGAAAAGCCCTCGACTTCTAATAAGGTATATCTTATGAAGCAGCTATTTACTTTGCAAATGCAGGAAGGTGGATCGGTACATACTCATCTCAGTAATTTCCATGGTTTAGTAAACCAACTAGCTTCAGTCAATATTGTTTTTGATGATGAGGTAAAGGCTCTCTTGATTTTATGTTCTTTGCCTGAAAGTTGGGACGGTTTGGTTATGGCAGTAAGTAGTTATGTATCTACTTCTAAAATCTTAAAAGTTGATGATGTTGTGAGTGTGATCTTGAATGAAGAAATACGCAGGAGAAGCACAGGTGAATCATCAGAGAATGCTCTAAGTGCAGAAAGCAGGGGAAGGCAAAGGGAGAAGATTGAGCAAGGGAAATCAAGGTCGGGAAGGAGATCCGAGTCCAAAGGTATTACCTGCTGGTTTTGTGAAAAGAAAGGACATACAAAGAAGGAGTGTTGGTTGAGAGATAAAGAGAATCAACATGCAGGTATTGAAGAAGCAAAGGATGCAAATATTGTGATACAAGATGCTCTCATACTTTCTTTGGATAGTCAAGTAGGATCATGGATTTTAGATCCTGGTTCATCTTTTCATGCATCCCCAAACAGAGATTTGTTCTATGAGTATGAACAGGGAGACTTTGGAGTGCTCTATTTAGGGGATGGTACGCCTTGTCAGATAGTTGGCAAAGGGAAAGTGCAGTTGAGATTGCAGATTGATAACACATGGGTGTTGAAAGAGGTCATGCATGTTCCAATTCTGAAGCAGAGTCTGATTTATGTAGGAAGGTTGGGAGATGAGAGATGCACAATAACCCTCACAGCGGACTCTTGGAAGGTTACCAAGGGAGCACTTGTTTTAGTGAGAGGTAAGAAAGTAGATACTTTTTATTTGTCTACTTGTATTACTGATTCTACTTCTGGTGTAGATTCGAAGATGTGGTCTAATAGGCTTGGTCACATGAATAAGAAGGGAATGGAAGTTCTTAATTCAAAAAGTATGTGTTCAAATTCGGAAAGCATAGATAGAGTTCATTGTAGAAAAAGGAAATTTGATGCTTTTGATAGGAACAAAGAAGCCCTGGTGTTTATGGAGGAGATGAAAGATAGAGATCAGTCACAGGGGCTGAATAAATCTGAGCAGGGCAGCATGGACAGAGATTTGATCTAAAAAGAGCTCGCGAATAAAAATTTCATCACTTACAGGAACACACAGACACCGATGTCGATCACTTGGGACCGACGTCGGTCAGCTAGATACCGACATCGATCATGTGCAGACCAGCAGGGTTGATAGGTCGGGCAAGAGAAGTCCGACGTCGGTCATAAAGACTGACGTCGGCAGGAGGGACGTCGGCGTCGGCCAGGGAAACGACGTCGACAGTCAGGGTCAGTGCAGGGAACCGACATCGGTCGGGAGCAGACTGGGAGATGGCCGATATTGATCACTGAAACGGATGTTGGGTGGATCAATAAGTCTCAAACACCCATGTGGAGGTCAGAAAAGGTATGTGAACCTCATATTCGTTGTTCACTTTCTTTATATTGCTTACTGATAGTCATGAACTAGGAAGATGGAAGAAGCAATGCAGGTAGAATCCAGAAACAGTGGGAGCTTGGCATGGATGAGGAGTGTGAGTCCTTGGAGAAGAACCAAACAGGGATTTGTTGGTAGAGTTGTCAGCTGGAAGAAAGCACTGGATAGAGGGATGGATTCCCATTTTAGAGAAGAGAGTGGATGGACACATGAGACAGAAGGCTATGGTATATGGTCTTGAGTAGGCTGCATAACAATGGAGGTTTGGCCATTGTATTTTATCTTTATCAGATTAGATAATATTAGCTACATTATCCTGTAACTGTATTGTGTTACTTGTTGCAGGGTTTCATATACAGGGAGTTTTCTGAGCTAAGGGTAGAGTTGGTTCAGAAGTATGTCATGGAGAATTTGGGAGCATCAAAATTCTTTTGGCATAAGTGACAGGTACAGCATCACAGGTTTGCATGGTGGTTGGTCTTCAAGAGTGACTTTGAAGAGGGATATAGAGCCTAAGGAACAAAATAGATGGTGTACAGGTACAGGTACAAGTTGCAACTGTTTATCTCCAAGTGGGAGATTGTTAAGGTGTGGAGCTAAAAGCTTCAACTGTTTGCAGACACAAGAAGAAGATGCTGAAGAACCAGAAGCACCGGCGTCGGCAGTATGACTGACGTCAGCAGCACCAGGCAAGCAGGGACCGGCGTCGGTTGCCTATGTATTTCCAAAACTGCTGTTGACGAACAATCAGTTAAGTGAAGCGAGTGTTTGCATGTCAAATGACTAATTATAGTCACGAGCTGCGTGTCTAATTATTGTAGTTAGAGTTCTATTTTTGTAAGCATGGGATCCTATTTAAAGACCCATAAGGCATGTATTGTAATTAATCAAGAAGGCAAGTAAAAGCATTAAAGCAAGCAAGGTCAAGGAGATCTACAGGTGTAAGGTCAAGGAGATCAGCTAAAGCATTCAAGGAGGGATAATAACTCAGGCTATAGAGTTGTTGTGTTGAGCAAGAGAGAGAGGGAAGGTCTTGAGGTGTGGCAAGCCTTTGAGGTGGAGGAAGAAGTGGCATCTTCTTTATTGTATTTTTTTCTAGTAATATTTAATACAAGAGTGTGTATTGTCTCTCAAATTCTTTGCTGTCTCAAGTTTCTAGTTACTTTATCATTCTAGTATAATTTCGTGTTTAATTGCTTATAAGAAAGTAATCAATTGTGCTTCCGTTGGATAAGGGGTCACCTAACAGTTGGTATCAGAGCATATTGATTGTTGTAGGTTTACCGGACAAAAATTATGGCATGAGAGGCTAGGGCACTTGAATTATAAATACATGCAACAAATGAGTGCTAAAATTCATGTAAATGGCCTTCCAAAGCTCTCTTGTATTAATGGAATGTGTCATGGATGTCTAGTTGGAAAACAACATCAAGATCCATTTCTAGTAGGTAAGGCCACATGTGCACATGCACCTTTGGAGTTGGTTCATAGTGATTTGATGTCTTTTCCAACTTGCTCCTTCTTAGGAGCCAAGTATGCACTCACTTTCATTGATGACTACACTAGACAAACTTGGGTTAATTTTCTCAAGTTGAAAAGTGAAGCTTTTTAGACCTTCAAGTCTTCCAAAGCCTTTGTGTAAAAATATTTATCTCTTCCTCCTAAGAAAATATGCACTGAAAATGGGGGGTAATATGATTGCAATACCTTTAAATATTTTTGTATTGAGCATGGCATTTAACATCAATATATTATGCCATAGACTCTGCAACAAAATGGCATTGCTAAGCAGAAGAAGAGAACTCTAAAAGAGATGGTAAATTGTATGCTTCATTCTAAAAATTTGGGACTAGACTATTGTATTGAGGTAGTTATTTGCTATAATTACATCCAAAACCACATGCCACACAAGGTTGTGTGGAATATAACACAAGAGGAAGCTTGGTTATATTTTCATGTTTTTGAAAGTGTGGCATGGATGTTTGTTCCTAATGACAAACGCAAATCTTTGGAGAAGAGGAGTCAACCACTCATTTTTGTTGGATATTGTGAAGATGTAAAATCTGTTCAGCTTCTTGATCTCATAATAGATGTTTTTTTTCAACGGGATGTATGAGTTGATGAGCAACCCACTCCACAACAGTGTACATCTAGCTCTTATTCATCTTCTCCTTCTACAATTGATTGTGAGGACCTATTTCCTATTGTTGACAATGATGAGGATGTTATTGCTCCTATTCAACCACCACAACCACTTCTTTCAAAGTCCATGCCCAAGTGGGCACATAAAACTCTAAAGGTAGAAGGTTTCTTGATTGGTGATCCATATGATACTCACTGCACTCGTTCATAGACCTTTGGTGTTGCTCTTTTGGGTCATGCCATTTCAGATGATCCAATGCTTTTTCTAAGGTAACATGTCACCCCGAGTGGGATGCTACTATACACGAGGAATATTTTTCATTGATGAATAATAACACATGGGAACTTGTCCCTCTTCCCAAGGAAAGAAAACTTATAAAATGTAAATGGGTCTATAAGATCAAATATGTTGCAAATGGATCAGTTGATAAGTACAAAGCTTGACTTGTAGCTAAGGGATTTTCATTAGATAAAGAGGTTGATTACTCTAAACTTTTACTCTTATAGATATTATGGATTCAGTTAGGATTATCCTTTCACTTGCTACTTCACAACGTTGGTTGGTTCATCAGATGGATGTGAAGAGTGCATTCTTGCATGTTGATCTATAAGAAGAGATCTATATGAAATAGCCTTAGGGGTTTGTGTAAGACTCATCATTGGTTTATAGACTCCATCATTCTCTTTATGGCCTCAAACAAGCTGTTAGAGCTTGGTACAAGAAGATGGATAATTTTATGTTGAGTTATGATTTCTATCATTGTGAGTCAGATCACAATGTTTGCATCCTGAAGCATGGTGATGATATATTGATTTTTAGGTTTTGTATGTTGATGACGTCATCCTCACTGGGAGTTCCAACTCCTTGATTCAAGACATCAAGGAAAAGTTGGTAGATAGGTTTGATATGACATATCTAGGACTTCTACATTATTTTCTTGGGCTACAGGTTCATCAATCTCATGAGGATATCTCTATTGGGTAACATAAGTATGTTATAGATCTTCTTCATTGGTTTGGCATGCTAATTGTAAGCCTACCCCCACTCTATATCATTTAGGTGTTGTTTTGTCTACTACTTGTACGACTCCTCTCGTTGTTTTGAATTTGTATCAACAACTTGTAGGTAGTATTTTATATCTGACACACACTCATCTCAATATCAATTTTGTTGTGAACCTTGTCTCTCATTTTTCACATGAACCTCATGAGAGTCATTTGTAAGTATCCAAACACATTTTGTGCTACATTCTAGGCACCACACACTTTGGTATACAATACACACCACAAAATTATCCATTGTTTATGAGCTATATTGATTTAGATTGGGCTAGTGATGTTGATACTCGTAAGTCCACTTGTAGATTCGTATACAACCTTAGTTCTGGTCTAGTTGCATGAGCTTACAAAAAAAAAGATCACTATTGCATTTCCCTCCACTAAGGCCGAATATAGATGTGTTTTTAAAGCCAATCAAGAGACCCTTTGACTTTGACAATTGTTATGAGAGTTTGGCTAAACACAACCAAGTCTTATTATTCTTTAGTGGGATAATCCAAGTGTAATTTCTATTTCATGCAACATGTTGAGCATCAACAAACCAAACATATTGAGATACACATGCACTTCATTCTCTAGCTTATTTAGGATGGGGTCATTTCCTTAGAGTTTGTGCCTACAACTGAGTAGGTTTCTGATATTTTCACTAAGCCCTTGGCTTTTCTTTGTTATCTTCAGTTGCAAGAATTGTCTGGGGTGAAGGAAGTTTCCCTTAAGGGGGATTCCACATGAAGTCCTTCCTCCCTTCCTTTTCATACTTTGCACATGGGTACCTTAGCAAACTTAGTATCCAAAACCCATTTTGTTGGGTTTTCTCTCCCTAACCATAACTTAAGGGAGGGTGTTGGATTGATCACTAGCTTAGGTTAAGTTATGCTTAGGTTCCTAATGGTGTGCATAGGTGATTAGTTTATAATCCTGTGATTACTCCTTCTTAGGTGTTTTCACATGGGAGGGACTTTTTCTCATAAGTTTGTTATTACTATTAATAGGTTGTCCTAACTATCTCACTTTCTTGTATATTGGCATTCTTATAATACATTCTATAATGAGAAGAGGAGAGAATATAGAATTGTAATAAGCTTTGAGAGCAATAGATAGAGTGAAAATAAGATTTCTACGAATTAACTGTGTGCTAGTTTTTTGGATCGACGTGTTTCGAAGCACTAACCTTGATTCATCATCAGGAAATATTATGAATCACGATTAGTGATTTGAAACATGTCGATCCAAAAAACTAGTACACAGTTAATTCCCATAAATATTATTTTCATTCTAATGGACTATGAAAGAATCAGAGATCTTAATAGACAAAGTGTTGACAAAAAATCATAGATCTTGCAATGATATATCTTTTATCAAATTCACACTTTATATCTGTAAACTTGAAACACTATAGGTTTTCCCTCACACATTTGCCTTGCTTTACATGACCTTGACTAATAAGACTATAGCCCATATGAAACTACACTTGTTGGACTTCCCAAATGAGATTCATGCGGTTTTAATTTACAAAATAATATTAATCACATTGATCATTGACTTTACAACAAGGAATTAGATTATTTTGTGAGACCACACACAAGATTTAACTCAATCTCTTATATCATAATTAATATGGATCAACTCTCCTAAGAGGTTTCAAACTCCTCTTTCAAACAAAATTGCACTTTTGTCAAAACATAGTACTAGGCCTAATTAGGCATATTTGGTCTTCTTGAGTATAAACTTATTACAAATATGATTATTGCTATTCATTAAGATTCCTTTTAACATATTTCATGTTATCACATATAAACATACAGGTCTCAACCTTTTGTTTAGCTTCCAACTCACCAAAACACTTTAAGAGGATTTTAAGCTTACTTCCTCTTTGCACATAGATTGAGTTTTGATCATAACTTGTATTGTTCTCAACCAAACGACTTAAAACCTTTTTTAACACTTTATATACATCCTTAGGCACGTGATCACCAGTTTATAACATTTTTCCATGATTCATTTTTCATTTATGAAGGGCAAGACAGGGTTTCTAGGCCTAGTTCCTCCTTTGATACGAACTGTATTTTGGCCATAACTTTATTATATTTACCCAAATATTATAAAACCACTTTCAATACTTAAATAACATCCAAACACACTTTCTCACAAATTTTCATGAATTTTGGTTGGTTCATTTTGTCAGAATTACATTTTTATTCTTTGATGCCCTGCTTTGGACTGTGTAAGGCTAAGAACTAGTAAATTCGATTTAGGATTTTTATTAAGGTATAAAAACAAACTAATGATAGATTTAGGTTTGCCCTGATTTTACACACCTAATAAAAGCTTCATATCTTTACATGAAACGTGAAAACTTACACAATATGACTGTTTCCCTTCAAATTCTGAGTTTTTAAGATTGTGACAAGATTCAGAGCAAGTTTTTCACTAGAAAATAACCAAATCAACTAGGAGATGAAATATTAAGGTATGTAATGGATGAAAACAACACCTATCAATATTCCTAACCAATTTCTCACTCATGATTCATCTTTAAACTCCATAAAACACCTCTTTTTGGACTGTATGAAACCATGTTTTCTTCTTATTAACCTGCATACTATCTAAACCAACATAATACATGTGCATATGAAAAAATCACATCAAAACATTATTCACTTACATGTTTTAAAGAATAAATCATGCTTCAGAGGCTTGGAAGAAAGTTTTTTTCATTATTTTCTCTAATACATATGTACAATCCTTCTATGTTTTACAGAAGAAATCATGTTTCAGAGGCTTGGAAGAAGGATTTTTTAATTATTTTGTCTAATACATATGTACAATACTTCTTATATCCCCTACATACTCCTACCTCTCATGAAAACTATATCTTTTTCCTTATATTTGTTTCCTTCTTGGGTTCCTCTACTAATGGTTCGAGCATTATCAATTATAACAAATACATCTAAACTTAAGTTACATCAAATTCATGTACTTGTATCTCTCAATTGATTTTATCTTCATTCACAACATAGAAAACTAAGATGATATTATTTTGGAATTGACCCTACTACAAACTTATCATGACTTAAAGTATAAGACATACCTAAAAAACATATCCTTGGACTTTAAGGGACTCCTACAAGTAGGATCATCCCATTGCATTACCTTGAAAATGTAAAAAATGCTTTTAAAAGACTATTACAATGTCAAATATTTGAATTCTCATTTTGGCGGGAGAACTCCTTATAGCTCCAAAATATTATGTTATATAGATTCAAATGACTTAAAACCTACTAAGACACTCCACAATTACATATAGTCAAATTAAGTCAAAATTTACATTGATTTTATGAAGCTCCTATATCATACTCCTCGGGTGGGAAAAATTTGAGCTCCATCTCAAATGGAGCTTTATTTATTTTTCCTTCTTTTCCATTTTATTTTCTTCTTTTGGTTCTCTTTTCTTCTTGCTCTTTTATGCTCATCAATATATTTATTTGTCTCTTCATGTTCTTGTATTGCCTCCTTTGCTTCATTTTTACTCTCATCTTGCTTATCTCCATTTGTAGTCTTAGCTCCTCCTTTACATGTTTTATTTCCATCTTCATTTTGTCCTCTTTTCTATATACCTGCACAAACACAACTGAAAACAACTTTTAAGTTAGAAAAACATTTTTTCTCTATGGTTTTCTCCATTTTCTTCTTATCCACCTCACCATCCTTCTTAACATTCTTCATAACTTCCTCTTGACTTCCACACTTCTCACCATTTTTCTTATTTATTTTACATATGTCTCCCCTTAAGAACCTCCAAATAGGCTTTAATATCCCATCATTAACTTTTTGATCAGTTGTACTATTTTTATTTCCATCATCAAAACAAACTTTTCTCATGTTTCAAGACCTTATTCATGGTCTTAGGCATGTTACTCAACATACATGGAATTAAACAACTGAAATCATGATTAAACATAAAACAAAGAAATTACATTGCCTCTAAAAGTGCTTCTATCCTTGACATTTTCTCTTCTCTCTTCCATTCTATTTCTTCTTGTGTTTCAAATAATAATTCTTCTTTGTAGTCATGTTCTTCTCCCAATGTCTCAAAATATTCCTCTCTTTAATATGCATACTCATCATCTTCCTCTAAGACCTCATAAAATTGTTCTTCCTCATTCAACCAACCCTCCTTCTCATGCTCTTCTCTTTCAAGAAAATCTAAAAATGCTTCTATTATATCTTCATCATGGTCCACATCCTCTACAAGTAGGGCTTCCTTCACCACTTCTTGTTTATTCATTGCCTCCTTTATATTCATGCCCTTATTGGGATTTCACTTTCTTAGTTTTCCTTTATCAAGGAAATTTATCCTTACCTTCTTTTCCTTTCCACAAGTAGCTCTATGGGCCACTTCACCTTTTTTATCATCTTCCAACCATGCCATTGACTTTCCTCCTCTATCATGGTCTCCATCATGGACCTCACATTCTCAATCATTTTCTTTAGCTCATTTATTTATTCTTCAAAAACTAACTCTTTCCATTTTGTGTTTTCCTTCATATTTTTCTTATGGCACTCTACATCAACTAAGCCATTCATTTTCTCAACCTCGTATCTCTTCCTTTGAGCCTCAATGTGTTGTTATACTCAACAAGTTTGTTTTGCCTTGCTCCTTACCTGATACCTCACCTAGGCTTCTTCCTTTTTTTGCTTGGTCTTTTGGTACCTCAAGTCCTCTTACCTTGGACTTCCTTCTTGAGATTATTTACTCAATTGGATATAGGGATCCTCACATGCCACTAACTTTCACTTCTTCTCAAAGAGCTTCTGAGCTCTGATACCATTTGATGTAAATAGAAAAATTCACATATCCTATAATGACATACCTTTTATCAAATTCACACTTTTATTCTATACACTTGGACTAATATAGGTTTTGTCTCACACATTCACCTTGATTTAAATGACCTTGAATATTAATAATATATCCCATATGAAACATACACTTGTTGGGATTCCCAAATGGGATACACATGGTTTCTGATTTGAAAAATAACATTGATCACATTGATCATTGATTTTACAAAATGACATTATATTATTTCATGAGACCACACACAATACTTATATCAATCCCTTATATCACAATTAATATGGATCAACTCTCATAAGAGGTTTTAAACTCCTCTTTTAAACAAAATTGCACTTTTTTCAAAATAGGGTACTAGGCCTAATTAGGCTCATTTGGTCTTCTTGAATATAAACTTATTAAAAACATGATTATTGTTGGTAATAGAGGTTCCTTTCAACATATTTCATGTTATCACATACGAACATACAAGTCTTAGCCTTTTGTTTAGCTTCCAACTCACCAAAACACTTTAAGAGGATTTTAGGCTTATTTCCTCTTTGCACATAGATTGAGTTTTGATCATAAATTTTGATGTACTCAACCAAATAAATTAAAACCTTTTTTAACACTTTATAAAAATCCTCAAATACATGTCCACCAATTTATAGCATTTTTTCATGATTCTTTTTTTATTTATGAAGGTTTTAGGGCAAGAAAGGTTTTCTAAGTCTAGTTCTTCCTTTGATACAAACTGTATTTTGACCATAAATTTATTTATATTTATCCAAATTATATTAAACTAATTTAATTATTTTAATAACATCCAAACACACATGCTCATAATTTTTCATGAATTTTTGCTAGTTTATTTTGTCATAAATACATTTTTACACTTTGATACCTTAGTTTGGACCGTGTGAGGACTAGAACTAACAAATTCAATTTTAGGAGTTTTAATAATGTTTATGATATATTTAAGTCTTCCCAGACTATATGCACCTTTTAAAATATTAATATATTTACATGCAACATGAAAACATACACAATATGATTGTTTCCCTTGAATTTTTGAGTTTTTATGACTTTGACAAGACCGAGAGCAAGTTTTTCACTAGAAGATAACCAAATAAATTAGGAGATGAAATATTAAGGTTTGTGATGGATGAAAACAACCCCTAACATGATTCCCAATAAATTCACTCATGAATCATCTTCAAACTCCACAAAACACTTCTTTTTGGACTATATGAAACCTTGTTTTCTTCTTATCAGCCTGCATACTATCTTAACCAACATAATACACATGTATATGACAAAATCACGTCAAATAATTATTAAATTACATTTTTTTAATAATAAATAATGATTTATAGGCTTGGAAGATGTAAATTTTCATTATTTTCTCCAATACATGTGTACAATCCTTCTTACATCCCCTACATATTCTTTCCTCTCATGCCAACTTTATATTTCTCCTTGTATATATTGCCTTCTTAGGTTCCTCTACTAATTTTTTAAGCCTTATCAATTATAAAAAATACATATGAACTTAGGTTACATCAAATTCATGCACCTATATCTCTCAATCACCTTTATCTTCATTCCCAACGTAGTAAACTAACATGTTATTCTTTGGACTTGACCCTTCTGCAAACTTATCATGACTTAAAGTATAAGACATACCTAAAAAACATATACTTATACTTTAATGAACTCATACAAGTAGGATCATTCCATTACATTACCTTGAAAATCTAAAAATGCTTTTAAAAGCTTATTATAATGTCAAAAAAGTGAATTCCCATTTTGGGGTGAAAGCTCCTTATAGATCCAAAACATCATATTATATAAATTCAAGGAATTTAAATCTCCTAAGAAACTCCACACTTAAATATAGTCAAATTAAATAAAAATTTACATTGATTTTATGATGCTTTCGCATCAAGTATGCTCATTTCTTAACATTCAGAAGCTTGTTCATTATTGGTTTTGTCATTCTGACTAGATCCTAATGATATGTGTTTCCTCCTTCCTCATAACTCTTTTAGGTACGTCCATTCAAACACTTTTATTGTATGAAATCTTACCTATCCAATTATTTGTATTTCATTACAATTGGATCCAATGATATCAACGACTACATAACCAATGGTACTTTTCAAAACATCATTACTTCTTAGTGCTTCATTACTTTGCTACTCACCAAATTTGATCAATACATAACCATCAGTTTTAGAATTATCAATTTATAGATTACTTCCCTTTAAACATAATTTTTTTTTTGTTTAGTTGGTGAAGAATAATGATCATTATTTTGTAACTTAACAGAGGCTTTACTATGGTGAGGAGAGGAAATTCCTTATATTGGACAGTCCAGTTGTGGGATATAGTCCTTATACCAAATATAATGGATAAAATATAGGCAAAGGTGAATGTTTAGGAATAAAAAACCATCTATTTATGGCATATAACATAGTGTTTAAGGCACTTGTTACTCACCTCGATTAAAAACTAGATGGATCAACTGTCATCCAATTCAATACATATGATTATTTCATGAACATAATTGAACATGGTGAAGCCTATGGTAAGACACACTTAACTACTCCCCATGTTTTTGGTATGTTTGTTTAACCCTTTTTTTTTATAGGTTAGGGGGATTAGCCTAATTAATTTGGAATAAGTTATTCTAAAGCAGGCCAATTAAATGAATTCAAATTTCCAATATTTTGATAAATATGTTGAATTTGAAAATATGCTACATATAGAAAAGTACAATGCCAAACAATATTATGAAATTTCAATATGAAGGAGAAATAATACTTATCTTATTCAATGATGTGCATGAAGATATAAAAAGTACATGTGCAAATAAACACAGACTGATGTTCTGCCTCAATTCATCAAATACTATAAATTAGCTTTTTATCATCCTAGACATTACCATCAAGATCTAGACATTAGCATCAATACCTTTATCTTGTTTTTTATGCTTATTTTCAGCTTAAGATATAAACTCTTTTTTATAACAACCAAATTCACCTATTATGGTTCAATGTCCCCTTGTAGGTTATTAGTTTAGATGACTCGCACAAGTTCTCAAATTTAATTTTTTGCTCAAAACCTTAGGTCCTCTGATTAGAGCATGTCGCCTTACAAAATAGGGGTCAACAAGCTCAAGTGACTAACCTCAAATAAGCCTCTATCAATGATCTCTACCTATATAGCCATATACTCCAAATAGGGCCTCAAACTGATGTAGTTCTTCCCCTTGTGTGGGCTTGTGTGTGAACAATTATGTAATATGTTATATGCAAGTGAATATAGTGATATATCTTGTAACTTGACAAATAATACTCATGGGTGTTGGATTATTCATGATCCAAAGTTTTATTGGTTTATCGAATAAATCAAGGCATTCATCTCACTAGGTGACACCCCCTTTATGTGGTAATCATAAATTACCATTTTACTTGTGGATTAGGTTATTATTTTAGATTTACCATTATATTGGTATTTATGTCCTGTAGAAGTGGACTTATAACTTACCATTTTCTCTATTTATTTTTTATGTACCTCGTTTGAGATATATTATGTTTTTACTATAATATATATATTTGGTTAGTTTTCCCATGTAATTTTCTAAATAAACTTCTTGAACCACTAACCATCAGTGGCATCAGAGCCTTTTCATTCCAAGAGGGTTTTAATCAAGTAAACATGAACTATGGGTGATTTGTATGAATTTATATATGGAGGGCCACTGGTGGAAAATACACTTGAGCAGAGCAATGAAAACATTGAAGAATGGCTTGAGTGTGGAAGATGTGTGAGCCACATTTTAGGGTTTAATGAGAATCTTCTCTCCCATGCTCATAAAGTTATGGTTTATCATTATTATTTGCCCATCTATCTTTGGTGCTACCACCAATTATTACAACATAGGGACAATTTTGTTGATGCTTAACTAGATGTTTCTCCCTTCATTATTGGTGTAGATAAAAAATCCAAGAGACATTAGCCAATTGTTCGTGAATAAAAATAAAAATACTTAAATACATAACTTATCAAGCCTAATACCTAGGTTGAGCTATGGGGAAATCAAACAAGAAATACAATTTGCAAAATAAAAATAAATTTTATACATCCCTTAAATATTTGCTTGAAAATTGGTCTAAAGAGGTTGAGCTCAACTTGTAGATGTAGAAGTCATTGTCGATGCTTAACTCCTCACTTGGGAAGCACCTATCCTTGTATACACTTGATTTATTATCTTGGTATTGGCATGAGAATTGGTTGAAGCAATGTGAAGCTCTAATATGATTTATGCATGGTAAGTTTACTTCAAGAGAGCTTGTGAAATGAGAGGTGTGAGGCTTGTATTTATAGATTTATTGAATCATTATGGAACATTCATCTCATCTCAAGATGGAGGGTTGAGGATCAATCCTCAAATCCATGATCACACACATGGAGTGTGTAAGAGATGCCATTTAAGGCCTTTTGGATTATGAAAGAGATTTTGGAAGAAAAGTGCAGTCATTGGTCCTCTTAGAGTCTGTAAGAGGGGTGTAAGAAGAAGAGTGTGTAAAATAAGTGTAAGAACTTGTCTTGAGTGTGTAAGTAAAATTTAAGACATGTCATAACCTTTGATTTCTTGCACACTTTGCCTAATGATGTCATCCATTTGTGAGGTAATATTCTAATTTTGAATTTAGGAAAATAGGATAATTTTAAATCCATAGATTTTCCTATTAAAGGAATGATTATGCTTGATTAAGTGGGATTAATAAAAAAATTAGAAGAATGGTGGCTTTTGCAATGTTTCTTTTTGTCAATCAAGTATTCACTTAATTATCCTATGAAGACACTCGTAAAGGGTTGATTTAATTTAGGATACAGTTGGTAAGATTAATGATGTAATATGATCCATTGCCCTAATCAGGGATGTATCGCTATGATTTTGGGTTAAATTGGTAGTTGTACAGGTAATTTAGGTCCAATGGTGATTTCCAGTCAAATTTACATGCAATTACAAAAAATCACTATTGATTGCAGTTTAGACATGGAAGTGGTTAAAATGAAGTGTTTACATTTTACCCCTATTTGAGAAGGTGTTGTGAGACACTAGGCATAGCAATGTCTTTTCAAAGAAATAAAAAGTCTTTAAAGAAGAAATTTGGCAATGCTTGAAGAATTTTTTATTCACTCTTATTCTTTTCTCTTTAAATTTTATGAGTCAATAAACTTAGATTGATGCCCCAAAGGATGCTTGATTAGCCTTGGATCCCCCCTCGATGGGATGGTTTGGGAAGAAGTTGAAACATACGAGCCCTCAAAAAAAAGAGGAAGAAGCAAGAATGGGAAAAATTTGTGGGCTTGGAATTTAAAATAAATATTATATGATGAACTTGATCCCAAAAAGGTTAGTCTTGGTTGATCACAATAATGTTCCCTAACAGGGTAGATTTAATCATTGATTCAAGAAATTGCCCTAATAGAGCAAGCTGGTCATTGATTGATTGAAATAGTTTGCCATAGTAGGGTGGATTTTTGTTTTGACAAATGATTATCAAGCAATTGATTAACTGGTTGGAGGATAGTAGATAAGGAGAGATTTTACTACAACATTTCCAATTAGACCTCCAACATCTGATTTTTGATATAGTACCAAATGATTTGCACCATGATATAAAACACCATGATGACCAAGCCATAATGTAGATAAGGACCGACCCCCAATCCAATAGATATATGATGACAATGCACCAATTATATAAACCATGATGATATTGCTATCAAATGCCAATGGATGGACTAAAGTATAGTTGTGTGATAGGAAGTACCATGATGATGACATTATCAGTATAATGGATTGAATTAATGCGATAATAGAAAAGGGAAATAAACAAGCAAGCAAACACAAATTGAAAATAAAATAAATATAAAGTATCATGTTGTTTAAGAAGAAAATTAAATAAACACACCAAGAATAATAAAAATTAATCATTATTGACAAACACACAAACACTCCATAAAATAATTAATTAACGAATCATTTATGCATGTGTGAATGTAAGGCGTTACTCTTGGAGATGTTTCCCCTAAGCTCTAGAGGGCCACTAATAGGTCAAGATGACAATATAGATAGAAGGGGGGAATAAAGTAAAAATGAAGGGGTGTCCGAGTTGTCTCTAAATGTCTTATGCAAGTGGATGTTTCCTACATAGTTTAATGGAATTCAAGCCAAATGTAGTGCTCCCAGGGATGTGGGAAACAAAAAAATTGATGACAAGTAAGAGTTGTGATTATAGAATAATAATAGGAAAAGTACACTCACAAAATGGTGAGAGTGTTTAGATAACTTAGGAAAAATGAAATTGAGATAAGATTGGCCAAAATGATTCGAGATGCCCCATGCATCCAAGCGATGCCTATGTAAGCTATGTGTACTCCAGGCTAATGTAGTTTTCCTAGAAATGGGATGGATAATGAAGGAATGAGTGGTAAATTGGAATTGATTATGGTTGGACAAGGGGTTCCCACTGAGCAAGTGCAATAAAGTGCATCATCCAAAATTAATCCAAAGGCCACTAGTGAACATGATGACAAAATGATTAAAATTTTTATTGGCTTGATATCTCTCATGGAGATTCTAATCCCTTTTTTGATATTTAGGTTATTTTTGGGATTTTCAAAATTTTGAATGTTTTTAGGGTTTGACATCTCAACTCAATGGATCATTACGAGATGTAGAATGGTTTAACTTGTAAAACAGTGAGAACATGGCTTAAGTTTCTTGTAAAATGACAAGAACTTAGCTTAGGTTGCTCTTAAAATGGTGAGAGCATGAAAAAAGTGTGATTGAGATGACTTAAAATATTGAATGCTACCTATATAGTCTAAATGGACCTCAGGTCAATGGAGTTCAACCCTAATAGAAGTTACTACGAATCAACAATAGGGTTGAAATTAGGAATGACATATGAATTAAAAAAATGGTATAGGATTTAACAAGAGCTAAAATATGTGTTTCAAAGACCATCATACAGGTAAATTATACATAAGCTGCTTTGAGATACCACATGTCTTGGATGTGCTGATGGTGACCAAATCTAAAAAATCTTCTTGAAACTTTCTTTGAATTATGGCATCTAGATTTGTTGTAATGATCAAACATAATCAAGATGAAGATTGGTAATAGGATGAAGGAATAAGATCAAGATGGATTGACTCAAAGAGGAATGAAATGAAGGGAAGGTATTTTTAGGTCATGCAGTATCCTCATAGACAATGTTCAATTAAAAATCAAGTATAAAAATGCTTGAGATGCATAATATATTCATGGGCTCATCCAACTCTTAACCATATGGTGTAGCCAATATGTATGCTCCAAAACCATAATTTGCTATGATGATGAATGGTTCTAACCAATTAGGCTCAAACTTTCCCTTCTTTTCATGAGTGGCATTGGTACTCTTCTAGTTATCTTTCAGAACAAGATCACCAAGCTCAAAATATTTATGTTTGATACACTTGTTGTAGTTATGGCATAACCTCTTCTGATATGCATGAATATTGTTCAAAGTAACTACTCATTTTTCATAAGGTAGGTCTAATTTTTGTTGTTGAGAGACTTTGTATTCCTCTTCATCAATGATATCCTTCAATTAAATCCATAAGAAAGGTAATTCGATCTCGATAAGGAGAATAACTTTAGTGTCATAAACAAAGGATTATGGTGTGGCTCCTATTGGAGTTCGAGTAATGGTATGGTAGACCTAGAGGGTGGGAAATAGTTACAAATGCTAGTCATGGTCAAAAGCATTAACTATCTTTTTAAGGATTTGGACCAATGTTTTATTAGATGCTTCAACTTATCCATTGATTTGAGAAAAATAGGTAGTAGAAAAGTGTTGTGTAATTTGGTATTAGGCACAAAAGGATTTAACATCCTTATTTTTAAAGGAGATACCATTATTAAAAATGAGATTAGAGGGAATGTTAAAGTAGAAAGTGAGATGGTTTAGTATGAATTTTGAAATCTACTTCCTGGTTACATAAGTGAGCAAAATGGGTTCAACCCACTTAGTAAAATATTTAATTGTAGTAGGGATATGTTTATGGCCGTCAAAAGAACTACGATTGATTTTTACTATGAGATCAAGTCCTCATGTGGAAAATGGCCATGGCATAGTGATCAAATGAAGAGGATGAGCTGGTGCATGAATGAGATTGGCATGCTTTTGACAAAACACACACTTTTATACATAATCACATGCATCGACCTCCATAGTGGGCCAATAATACCATGTACATAGGATTTTCTTGGAAAGGACCACTCTAATGGTGTGGGCCCTATAAATTCCTTTGTGTACTTCTTTAAGCACTAATTTGGACTGTGTCGAAGCTAAATAATGAAGTAGAGTTCCATCATATCTTATATGATAGAGTGTGGTAGTGAGAATGGTATAATGGGAAGTGTGATGAATGAAGGATTTTTGTTTGTTACAAGAAAGGTTATAAGGGAGAATGTTGTCATGAAGGTAGGCATATATATCAAAGTACCAAGGTGAGTTAAGACCAAAAATTCATATACCATTTCAAATTTAGAATGTTTGTGAGATGACTTTAATATATGCTTAATAAGAAACTGGTAATCTATAGCATGATCAACAATAGGTATTAGGGAACCAATTATTGCCATTGCATCAATAGTTTTGTTGCTAACTCTTGAAATCTGTTCAAACTGAATGTGTTTAAAGCTTTGTTTAAGATGGTCTTCCATGTTCTTGTAAGGAATAATTTTATCATCTTTGGTCTTGTATTATTCTATCACTTGATTGATAATCAACTAAGAATCTCCATAAAAATGTAATTTCTTGATATGCCATTGTACTACTAGATGAATCCCTATAACAAGTGCTTTATACTCTACTATATTATTGGTACAAGAAAAACCAATGTGAAATACTTTGGGAATAAGATCCCCTGATGATGTTATGAATAAAATATCAGCTCTTGATCCATGAGAAGTTTAAGAACCATCAAAGTAAAGGGTCCAATGCTAAGGCTTAGAATAAATGTCATCGAGACTCATGATTGACTCATTAGGAAAATTGAAAATAAGTGGCTTAGTATCTAACAAGGGTGATTCGACAAGCTGATCTACAAGTGCTTTCCCCTTAATGGCCTTTTGATGAGCATATTTAATCTCAAATTCACTCAATAGAATAATCCACTTGGCCATACAACCAGTCAAAGATACTTTGGAAACTAGATACTTGAGTGGGTCCTTTTTGGCAATGATAATGGTCTTGTTGTTGAGCATATAATGTCATAACTTTTGGGCTCTAAACACCATGGCTAAGCAAGTTTTCTCAACTGAGCTATAATTATGTTCATAAATAACCAACATGTGGCTTAAATAATATATGACTCATTCTTTTCCCTGATCATTATGTTGTGCCAGGAGTGCCCCCAAGGCACATTCAATTGCTAAAATGTAGAAAAATAGCAGTTTTCCAAGTGTAGGTGGAGCTAGAATAGGTGGATTTGCCTGTTATTTTTTAATTTCTCAAATACCTATTGACAATCAACGTTCCTTGAGAAAATGGTACCTTTATTCAAAAGATGAGTGAAAGGATGGCATCTATCTGCCAACTAAGAAATAAACTGCCTAATAGATTGGATCTTGCCCTACAAGTTACGAAGTTGCTTTAAATTTGAAGGTGGAGGAATTTTTGTAATGGCCTTAACCTTAGCTAGATAAACTTAAATGCCTAGGAAAGAGACAATGAAACATAGTAATTTTCTTGAAACAATGCCAAATATGCACTTTTTAGGGTTAAGTCTGACCTTGTATTCACGAAGCCTTTGAAATATTCTTTGTAATACATCTAGATGTCTTGATCTGGTCTTTTATTTACCCAAAATATCATCCACATACTCTTCAACAATATCATGCATCATGTCATTAAAAATGGCAATCATTGCATGTTGGTCTATGGCACCTATATTCTTGAGGCCAAATGACATCACTTGATAATAAAATGTACTCTATGGAGTGGTGAATATTGTCTTGTGTTGGTTTTCGAGTGCAATTTTAATCTGATTATATCTCGAGAAGCCATCCATAAGACATATCATCTCACACCTTGTTGTGGAATCCATAATCGTATCAATGCTGGCCAAAGGAAAGTTATCCTTTGGGTATGCTTTATTGATATCTATAAAATCGATACATAATCTAATTCATTGTGGATTTTTATTGACCGGGACTATGTTTGATATATTAATAATCTATAGGATGAATACACCCTGCCTCCAATAGTTTTTCTAATTCCTTTTTAACAAGTATAAATATACGGGGGTATATTTTTCTCAACTTCTTCTTTATTGGCTTGCCATCAAGGTGTGTAACAATGTGATGTACAACTAAAGCAAGGTCCAAGCCAAGAATATCTAAATAACATCATGTGAAAAAATAAGCAAACTCTCAAATAAGGGAGGTAAGAATATCACGTTCCTCTTCAATGAGGGACGCTCCAAGTTTGATCCATTTAGGATTGATAGATGTTCCAATATTGACCTTGGTGGTATCCTCCATAAGCACTATGGAACCATATTTTCGAATAATTGGTAATGTGGTACATTGGTCTTCATCTTCATTTGGTGGCTTGACTAGCTCATCAAATTCACCCATGTAGGAAGAATCTAAATCATGAAGGTTTGGAAATGGCCATTTGGCAAAGGCTTGTAGTAAATCCTAAGTTAATTGATCAAATATATTATGATCTTTTAAATTGATTCCTAATTGGCATGATATTCTTGGATTGGAGGAGGCTTATGCTTCATTTGAAAGAGGGTGAACTCCCACAGACAATGTCACCTAAAATAGGGTTTCACCATGGGAATCATCTTTTTATTTACTTTTACCCTAGTCTAAAAGTGCCTGAAAGAGGTTTTCACTTTGGGACCTCAAATGTTTAATTTTATTTTTGCTTATGACCAAATAATTTTAACTTCTCTCCAAAATAGGCAATAGGGTCCAATGTAATAACAAATCCCTATTTTTGATCACCAAGTGGTAAATAATCTTTGAGGCCCAAGAATTCATATATTCCCTTATTATTATGAAAAATCATCTAATGGTATATATGAGTCTCGTTGGTCTTAGTCGATTAATTAGGAAGATAGAGGAGAAGAGGGGAATAAGATGGCACATATGTAATTGGTACAAATGGTATTAGGGTCAAATAAGTTAGTGTCAACCAACTTAGTATAAATGCTATAGTAGGACTCTGCATCACTGTCAGCATTGCCCATCCTAGATGATAAATTAGAATCACTCTAGAGATATAAGGGGTCACTCCCAAGTAGTTTATATCTAATACCTCAAGTTCCTTTATTCTTGGTAATTGACAATAGTTCAATAAGTCCTTTTTACTTTTCTCGTAGGCCTTTGCCCTTATAGGTTTGATTATGCATTATCTTATTTGGAATAGAATACTTTATGTTTTAGTAGTAGGTGGAAAAATCATCATTGTATAACTATGAATCATCATTGGCCTTGATTTGTTATTGTTCTTGGGAAGTGGTTTTGATGAAAACCATAGGTCCTTTTTAACAAGATTCATCCTTCTTTTACCACTCCATTTTAGAAGTTTTACCTTTAGGCCTATCATATGCTTTAGGTGTCTTAGGAAGTTTGGCTATATGAAAAACATTACCAATTTTGTATTCCCCAAGGCCATTGTCTTGAACAATAAAATGATTAGCTATTATAGTAGGCAGTGTAGATGAAGTGGAGGCAAGGGTGCTTAGATCCACATAATTGGATTCAAGTGGTTGATCAACTATATATTTATCCTTCTTGGGGATAGGATCTATGCCAAAGTGATAGTTGTAGCTTTTGTATTCCACTTCTAAATGTTTACAAAATTAGTATGGCTACAGGTCACCAGGAATAGCAACTTCTAATCTAGAATGGGGAAATTTGATGCACTGATGGAGAGTAGAAGGTATGACACATTTCATGAATCCATGGCCACCCATGAAGCAAATTATATGATGTTTCAAATCAAGAACATGACAACGTATCATGGGTTAGAGGCCCAAAAATAACATGTAAATAAATGGTACCCTAAGATTCACGCTACTCGTTATCATGTACTTTGATAGTAATGGTATTTGGATGAAGATATATTGTTATGTATCTCAAGTGTTTGACTAGCTTCAAAATTACAATATTTAACCCTAAACCATTTTCTATGAAGACTCATTTAACCTTATGTCAGAAAATGATTGCTTTTATGTAAAGTGGGTTATTATGTAAAGGTCCAAGGGATGACATATTTTTTTGATCAAAGGTGAGTTTTTAGCATGGTGCCAGATGACTCACAAGTATTTGGGATTTATCAATTGCAATGTCACTTAGAACCTTAGACTAACTTAGAATCCCATTCAATATGTTCTTGTGGACATTTAACATACGCAAAAGATCTAAAATATAAATTTGCACTAATGTCTTTTATAGTTGTTACAAAATATCATAAGGTTTGTCATTAATAGGAGAAATTGGCTTAATATTCTGAGGTGGAGAACCTTGAATGGGGTTTTTAGAGGAAGGTGTTAGACCTTGAATGGTAACCTTAGAGCGTTGAGTTACAATCATGCAACCTCAAGTCAAAGGAGGGTTATTGTAATTAGAAGAAGGGTAGTGAAGGTCTGAAATGGTAATTCTTAGTTGTTAATTAGCCTCTAGGTTATTACGAACCATAGGAGTATTACCACCAAAAGGGGGTGGAGCTCCTAGAATGGAAGGCAAAGGTCATAAGGCATTATTGACATTTGGCTTAGGATTTATCTTAATGGTGGAGAAATGTCCACTAGTGATGTGACCTACAACATTGTAATCATAAGAGACATTTTTATAGTTGACTTGATTGGAATGGGTATGTTGACTTTGATTCTAGTTTTGTTGTTGTTGATTCTATTTTTGATGTTGATTATGTGGAGGTCTATTTTGATTTTGATTTTTATTGGTATTATGTTATGGAAAAGGGTTTTGATAGATACCCAAATCCTAATTAGATATTATGGCCACATTGTCTAATGTTATTTCACCACTTTCAATCAAATCTTAGATGCGATGTGAAGCTGCATGCATATGTGAATAGAATGGCCTTTAAACCGATAATAATCACATAAGTCATTTTCGTTATACCAATCAAGTTTAGGCTAGTTTTTTGGAATTGGTTTTGGCACTGGTCAAATGATCATGTTGGTGACAACTAGCCTTTGGAAAACCATATCAATAGGTTTGCCAAGATTACTATAAAATATATTGTGATATTGACCTCTTCTTGGAGGTGTTGTTTTTAAAGCAAGAGGTTGAGCAGGTGGGTTCACTAGAACTAGTGGTGGTTGTACTATTTGCACATGCCGTGATTCAGTTACCCCATCTCCTAAAACATTTATGTTCTTGTTGAACTATTTAGGCTTATTTTATGTACTTGCTTATGCTTGCATAAGAGCTTGTGTTTGAGCCTTGTTATAAGCTTGGTTCTGAGAGTAAAGCTTGATTATCCCTTTGTCAAAGAGGGATTGATTAATCTGTATTCCCTTGACAATAACTTATTCAAATACATTGGTGCAAATAATCTTGAGGTTATGAACAACATCAAACTATATATTGGTAGTGAACATTGACACCAATTATTTGTCAAGGAGATTATGTGGGATTAGGCTGGCTAATAAACACCACCATTGTAAATAAATAACAAAGCTTTCTCCTCTAAATTTTTTAGTCTGACATAAATCAACCATAGTTAGTTCATGTTTAACATTAAAAGAAAAGTGTTGCATGAATCTGTTGGACAAGTCATCAAAGTTATCAATATAATTCTTTTGTAGACCAAAGAACCATTCTAAAGCATGTCCTTCCAAATGACAAGAAAATAAGCGAAGTAGGTATATAGGGCTATATGCAACATCTTGACATGCGACAAAGAACTCTTTTAGATGCTCCTTATAATCACCTTTCCCTTTGTAGTTTTCAAATTTAGGCATCTTAAAATGATGTGAAAAATGTATTTGAAGATATCTCATATCAAATGGATAGGAACATATGTCATCTAGCTTAAATTTATTCCTCTGATTTCCTACTTGAATGACTTAAACTACATCTTGGAACTCTTGCAAATCCTAAAAAGTAGGACCTAAGTGAAAAGAAGTGGGTATTTTTTTTGGGGTATTCAGAGGTACACTACCTTGAACTAGATAAAGAGGTGGTGCATAGTATTGAGGAATCTATACATGATTGGTTATATCAGGAATATTTACTCTTTAGCTAGAGTTGTATTTTTGATAGGGAATTTGTTGTTGGTAAGGCACTTGTTATTGAGTGTGGCATTAACTTGGAGGGAACTAAGGCCTACATGGAAGAATGTTTTGTTGGGAATTATACAAAATTTGTTGAGATTAGAGGGGAATATACCATTGATTCTTAAGAATCTATCGCATAGAGGGGAACATGTTGACTCGAAGAGGCCCCTTGTTGAATAGAGGCGATAAGTGGTTGAATAATAGAAACATGTTATTGGTTAGATAATGTTGGTTAGGGATTAATCGCCACTTATTATAATGGAATATATGTCACCACCTTTTGAGGTGGGAGATTAGTTGTCACTTGTTGAATTGGAAGATTCATCGCCACTTGTTGAAGAGGAAGATTGGTCACCACTTGTTGAAGTGGGGTACTTGTAACTTGATGTTACAATTTAGGTGGATTTACAAGTTATTCCAAGGTACTGGGAATGTTGGAAGGAGAAGGTCATGGATAAAATGGAATAACATTTTATTGTGTTCTAGATGGTACTTGATGGGGGTTAAAATATGCTATTTGAGAGGTATCTAAGACATGCTGGGTAGAATCCACAAGAAGATTTGATTTAGGTTTAATCACTAGGTCGATTTTAACTATGGGTTTGCTAAACATATCCAAAAATAATGTGTTATTGGAAAATGAATCCATATTATACATGGAATATGTAGATAGATCCAATGGTTTTTCTGTCAAAATATTACATTCTAATAATGTAGGATTTTAAGCTTTATTGTGGCTAAAGAGTTACCTATAACCAAATTATCTTATTGTATTTGTAAAGCAATAAGTTGGCTTTGTGTGGGAGGGTCAACTAGTTAACCCTTTCCTTTATCTGACACGATCAGGGCTTGATTAAAAGTTTGATCTTGGCTAGAGGCACCTTTGTTATATAATAAATTAAGAGGTTTTTATTTAGGTGTTCTAACCAGATAGTGTAAATCCTTCACGGGAAACCTAGGGGAAACTTTACACTCATTTACAATAATTTATCAAGATTTTGTCTTTGTTTTCAAATAGTTGTTGATTAAATTGATCTTGTTGATATTCATCACTAGGTGGTGCATTGACAAGATACATTGGATTAGGCCTATGTTCTATATCAAATGGTATATGCGAAAGGTATTGTTGGTATTTGCCCTGTTCAATATTAGGTGATACAATTGGAAGGTATGGGTTACATTATTTGATTTTGACATTAGATGGCACATCAAAAATTTATTGTTGATCTTCTTCATCCTCTACATATTGATCATACCCATAGGGATTATAAACTACCTCCTCATTATATGAGGGGTTGTAAATGGCCCCATTACACATACACTTAGGCATGTTTAGGTTTATGATCTTTGTCTGGAAAAGTTCTTGAATGCCCTAAACATTATTTTGACTTGGTATGGGACTTCACTTGGATAATCACTTAGGAATTGGTTTGAGGTAAGATGTTTGGCTTATGTTAAGGTAAATGTCAATTTTGAATACATCAATCAAAGGTATGTCAATGTAAATGTTTAAAACGTGTTTCTCAAAGGCTATGTTCACAAGGTTTGGGCATAATGGCTTCAAGTATAAACTGTTCAAGGTTTTGGAATATTATAAATATTTTTCACTTCATCTCATCTCAAAAGGCTTTGGTCTTGGAAACTTGACTTTGTAAACAAAGAAAGGAAACTTGAAATAAATTTGAAATAAAGTTAAAAACTTTTAAAATAAACAAGTTTTGTTATAAACCAATTGAAATGTGATTTATTTTTAATGCCCAAATTGAAATGTGAAGCAAGATTGATTTGTTTGACTCAAAATACCCCTTCTTTGGCCAAAGTACTACAACACAAATGATTAAAATTTTGATAAATGTGATTTTGAGCCAATAAGGAGCTTGAAGGATAATTTATTTAAGTCTTGACTTTGCACAAAAGGATGATTTTGTTGATATTCAGGCATAGAGTGATTTCATTGGTACATAGAGCAATTTTACTTCGTAATCTTCCAATTTCACCACTACAACCCGCACATAGAACTTAGAAAAGTCAGAAGATGATTTTGCCACTGCTGAAAATGATTTTACTGCTAGGGTAAATGATTTTATCATTTTGATTTGTGAAAAAAAAATTGTGAAATGACTTCGCTACTAAGTATAATGATTTCAATAATGACTAAGACGTTTCATTGCTAGCTTAACAATTTTGTAATTCTGCAGAGAAACATTCAAAATATAAAATGTTTAAATATGATTTAATATATCTAATGATGATTTTGTTTATTTTGTTCATGATTTCACCATTATGCATGTCAATTTCACCACTTGGACATGTATAGAATAAATGGTTAAAAAGGCACATAATATGATTTGACATTTTAACTGATGATTTCATTGATGTTTATTATGATTTCACTGATATGCAAGTCAATTTTTCCATTTTAATTGCTGATTTAATTGATTTATTATGATTTCACCGATACACATGCCAATTTCATCATTTGGACCTACACAAAATAAATGGTTAAAAAGTCATAAAATACAATTTCACTATTTTAACCAATCATTTCACTGATGTTCATTGCAATTTCACCGATATGCAGGCTAATTTTTCCATTTGGACCTGCACAAAGAGCATATAGATAATATTATAAGGTAAATTCATTGATCAATAGGTTGAATTCACCATTTTTAGAGGTAAATGTACTGTTTATTAGGCTGAATTATAAGTTTACACCTGAAATGAACTTGAACAAAATTTTGAAGAAAAAAGAGTCAATTAGCTTATTTGAAAGGATAATTTTGGTAATTATAGGAAGGTAAATGGTCTAAAAGAGATTATGGGATGAGTTCAATCCTTTGGGTCCCACTAGGTATGCTATTATGTAGATCAAGAATCCAAGAGAGGTTAGTCAATTATTAGTGAACAAAATCAAAATAACTTGAAGATATAACTTATCAAGCCTAATCCCTAGGTTGAGATATGGACAAATCAAACAAAAATGCAATTTGAAAGATAAAAATAATGTTTATACATCCCTTAAAAATTTGCTTAAAAATTGGTCTAAAAAGGATGAGATTGTCTTGTTGATGTAGAAGTCTTTCTCAATGCTTGATTTCTCATGTGGAAAACACCTCTCCTTATCTACACTTAATTTGTTGGCTTAGCTTGGCATCGGCATGAGAATTGGTTGAAGAAATGTGAATCTCTAATATGATTTCTGCATAGTAAGTTTACTTCAAGAGAGCTTGTGAAATGAGAGGTGTGAGGCTTGTATTTATAGATTTCCTGAATCATTATGGACCATTCATTTCATCTCAAGATGAAGGGTTGAGGATCAATCCATGGTTACACACATGGAGTGTGTAAGAGATGCCATTTAAGGCCTTTTGGAGTATGGAAGGTGTGTTGGAATAAAAGTGCAGTCATTGGTCCTCTTAGAGTGTGTAAGAGAAAGAGTGTTTAAGAGAGGTGTAAGAACTTGTCTTGAGTGTGTAAGTAAAATATAAAGCATGTCATAAATTTTGATTTTTTATACACTTTGCCTGATGATGTCATCCATTTGTGAGGTAATATTCTAATTTTGAATTTAGGAAAATAAGATAATTCCAAATCCATATATTTTTCTATTAGAATAATGATTAGGATTGATTAAGTAGGATTAATCAATATTAGAATAATGGTGGCTTGTTCAATGTTTTTTTGGTGTCAATAAAGTACTCACTTAATTATCCTATGAAGACACTTGTAAAGGGTTATTTAATTCAGGATGCACTCGATAAGATTAATGATGTAATATGATCCATTACCCCATTCAGAGATGTATCACTATGATTTTGGGTTAAATTAGTAGTTGTGTGGGTAAATTAGATCCAATGGTGATTCTGTTTAAATTTGCATGTGATTACAAAAAATTGCTCTTGTTTATAGTTTAGACATAAAAGTAGTTAAAATGAAGTGTCTATGATTAGTGTCAGTGTACCTCAGGGTAGTGGGAAGATAACACTTGTATATACTCTTGATCATATCTTCAACATTTCAAGTAAGAAGACTACCTCAATATCCACTGCTGACTTCTATTTGATAGCAATTGATTAGGCAAAGGTTGCAGTTGAGCATGCAAGAAACACGTTGTAGATGAGAATGTAGGAAACATCCTTTTGGAGCTATAAAAAAGTAAGGAAAAAGCATAGAAAGAATGCAAAATAACACAAAAGATAGACACCATTTTGATCTAACAATGATACAGTGATACAAATAAATATTTTACGCTTGTGCACTCCACCAAACAAAGGCACAAACTTGAACAAAAGTCACAATAAAAACACTTGGTGATATATTTTACCATATATATATATATATATATATATATATATATATATATATATAATCTTTCATTTGAAAAATGAAGGTTATCTGGTATTTATTTCCTTTTTATACCTAGATTGTTTAAAACCAATTTGACTAGAGTTATTTTGTTAGTTCTTTGCACAAGTGGAGATATAGGGTTTAAAACCCATTGGTATCTTTTGATCAAACTTAGTATTTTCATATTATTTGATATAAGGGTGTAAAAGGAGATATAAGGTGTCATTATTATGTTTTTTTTACAAGTCCCAAAATCATTGTAATCAGAAGCTATTTAGTGGCTTAAGGCCAAATCTTGATATTATTCCATCTTTTTTAACCTGATTGTCTTTTTGGTAGCATCATAGCAAAAATTATGAGCTTAATCTATAAAAATAGAATTTTAACACCTATAAACTACAAGGATTCAAGATTACACATGGAAAACACACTAATTTTTAATGACTTGTGGGAAATAATAGAAAAATAAACCACACCATCCACTAACATAGCCAAATTGGTTGAATACGCATACTCACATTGTTAATATCATCTTGTACTGCATAGGTGATTATCTATATTGAATATGTTAAATATGACACATGGAAATCATGAAAATAATTAAAATATCTATATGATAAACAACTTGCATACAAGAAATTTGATCTTTTATGCAACTTTTAAATAATAAATTGATAGATGATGAAGACATCTCTAAATATATTTCATGAATGAAGACATTGAAACAATAATACTGCATGATAGATGAAAAAATCAATAATGACATGCTTATTTCCATCACACTAAATGACCTTAGTACTACATACACCAACTTTGTTTAAATGGTATAGCTTGGTGATAAGTTTAATGGTGCAATATTTGACTCTATTTATGAGTTGCTGACTCAACATGAGCGATAATTTACAAAGAAGAAGAGTAAGCCTATTGAAGAGGCTCACTATACAAAGGCCAAGTCATGTCACAAAGATAATCACCATGTACAAAGATAGTTTTAAAAGCATTATCTGAAACACTCTTTGAGACATTCCCTGAGACACTCTCCACACCATTATAGATAGTCTCCACAACATTCTCATTGACAATCTCCAGGATCTTCAAAATATAAACATCACCATAGGAACTCTTCTCACTCTAATGGTTCTTCTATTGATTCAAACTCTTATAGATCTCGTTGGCATATAAAATAGCCCAAATGTTTCAAATGTGGTGGTATTAGACATCTTGTAGATGTATGTCCTTCTTGACAACCCTGCTCTCCACACAAAAAGAGAGCTGAAGAAATTTGTGGATCATTCTAGTTACTCTAGCTATCTAGGTTATTTTGGCACTTCCTCTGATTAAGAGGCATCCTATATAGATAAGGTATATGGTTATAATAGACTTGATAATGTATTTTAAGTGATCAATGATTGACCCATTTTGTGTGAGTTACTAGACTCAAGACTAGGATATATTGTAGTAGCATTTTTGGCTTGTGTTCTTATTTTTTTACTTTTGGATTTATATACTTTATATTCATGACATGGAGCATACATGATTGTTTTATTTTATTTCTCTTGGTGCATTTATTCTCACCTCTCACTTGATAGGGGGAGAAGATATCGCATTGGTTGTCTTTGACTAGTTATCGGTAATAGTACAAGTTGATAGGGGTTACTAGCACCTTCAATGTTCAGCAAAGGTCATTAGTGTTTGTTAGAAATCAGGGAGATTTTCCATACCCAATATAATTTATCCACTTGGATAGGCTTCTATGTGGAGCCTTATGTAGATCGATGTAGTTGGACAGGCTTTGATCATGTTCCAATGCAATGTGGTACAAATGATCATAGGAGATGAGAAGGCTTTGATAATTTCATTGGAATTTTATGCCACAAATCATAGGGTGAGCTTCATTATGGAGTGACATCGATTTTGATCAGTACCAGGAGATATATTACACTAACCATAATTTTTTCATAGTTTCGTTGATGACTTCAGAGTCATTGCTCTAGTTATTTCATCTTCTATACCACTTTGGATCAAGGAGGAGTTTATTGGATTATTTATGATCCAAAGTTTTATTTTTTAATTAAATAAATTGGGGCATGTATCTCACTAAGAGACACCCCTGTTATGTGGTAAGCATAAATTACCATTTTACACATGTATTAGGTTATTAGTTAAGATTTAGTAGTATATTGGTAGTTATGTCCCATAAAAATGGACTTATAACTTACCATTTGCTCTATTTATTTTGTATGTACGTCATTTGAGATATAATATGTTTTTAATGAAATATATCTTTCTTAGTTGGTTTTCCCATGAAAATGTCTGAATTAACTTCTTGAACCACTAAACATCAGTGGGATACTCTTTAAATGCTTTAGACCTATAAGAATCCTACCCCTATGACTGATTTAGAAATAGGGAAGAATATGGCATGATTATTAGTAGTGTAGTGTGAGCTTGAGAGGTGTTTGCTTGGTGTTTTATAGATAGATAATGAATGACTTTTGGTTTGTATTTATACCACACCTCTGAAAATAATCTCACTTAAGATTTAAGGAAGACAAAAAGGCTGACCCATACATGTCAAAATATTTTCAATTGTATATTTTAGAAAGTAGGGACACTAGCATAGTGTCCTAATCTAGATGCTAGTGTCATGTAGGGTGAAACACTGTTGAAGATTTGTAACTATCTATACAAGATAAAAATTAGGTTTTATGTAGACTGTAGGCTATAAGTGATATGGGTTATTATAATGTTAGGGTCTCATTATATGATAAGCAATTTGGCATAATGAGATGGTGAATGTGAGCCTTTTGGTAGTGAGAAGGTTATGAACTAAAGGGTTGGGCCATGATTGGTATTTGTCAAGTGTGAAAGACTAGTATGTCATATAAAATCAAGTTTTAGTGTTTACATTTACCCCTTCTCCCAGTCTATTAATGCATAATAATGAAATTACTAGGTTAAAGGAAAGAAATGTGTACCTTGGTGTGTACAAGACACCTTGATTTTGTTAAGCCTTATTTGAATTTGTTGTTTGTTTATTACCTACAACTAAGAACATGTTATTGTATAATTAGTGCATATAATCTAAAAATGAATAATTGAAATGCTTAAAATTAAAGAGAGAAAGAAAGGAATACATATGTGTCGATGTAACCATGTTGCCCCTTGATATTTACTTTGGTGATGATGCTTCTTTGTTGAAGCATTGGAGAGAAAGGTTCACAACTAAACCTCAGAGATGTGAAGAAGAGAATTGGAGGGTGATCATTCCCCTAATATGGTGCAAGGGTGAGTTATGCTAAGGCCATTAAGAGCAATGAAATGTCAAAGACTTACAACCTTTGATTTGCCTAAAAGTGAAATCTCACCTTTGGGTATTCCAAAGCTTAGCTGCACCTTTGGGATTTTGGTGCCCTTAGAGCGGTTACTTAGTGAGATTTATCTAAAGGACCTTTTAGTTATGCCTACCATATTAATCTCAACTAAAGGGCAAATTTTGGATAATTTTAGCTAGAGGCAAAAACCATATGAACAAAACAACACCAAGAGCAAAAAAAACATAACAAAATCAAACACACAACAAAAATAATCACACAACTAAAGCAAACTAGTATAATATATACATTACCAACCTTGCTGAGATTACTCTAAAAACATATTAGAAGGGGTAGTCGAGAAGTAATGCTTCAAGAAATATCCATTCACTAGATGTGGGAGGTCATTTCCCTTGAGGTCCTTAAGGCAAAAAGCATTCTAGTCGAGTAACTCAACTATTTGGTAGTGCCCAATCCAGAGAGGATCAAACTTGGCATGTTAACCCTTATTTTCATGGGCTTTATTCCACAATAGCAACATATCAAAAATACTAAAATATTTAACCTTTTCCCTTTTGTCAAATCATCGCTTGATAGTGTTCTAATGTTTACTAAAGTTGAGTAAGGCTTCATCATAGTCTTCCTCTAACTGGATAATACCCAAGAGTTTGGAATCTACTTTATCATCTTATACCATTTACTGCTACATGAACTTGTATGTAGGTAGCCTGAGTGTAATTGGCAAAACTGACTCAAGTATTAGACTAATAGGAATGTCGAGCTCTTAAGCACTCACTTATGTTTGGTGTGGTCAGTCCATAAATAAAATTTCAACAATGAATTCCATTCCTGGTGTTTCTTCTCTGTAGACTTCTTGATGGGATTGATTATATTTTTGTTGGTTTAATATGATAATTTGTTCCCTTATGGGTAGTAATTGGATGAGAATTTCAAGGTGATCCCTTCATCATTCACCCACTTAGTGAACTCTATAGACTAAAACTTAGGACCGTTAACACATACTAATGAGATAGGGGTCCCAAACTAGGTAATTACATTATTTTTCATGAATTTGATGACTCCATTAGAGGTGTTTTTCCTTGTTTCCACTACCTCAGTCCACTTTATGGAATAATCTATAATTGAAAGGATAAACTAATGCCTTGTTGAGGAGTTGGGGTTGATGACCCCTTTAAAATCTAGCTCCCATTGGGTAAATGACATCATTTTTATAACTAGTTGTAATGACATTGATTCATGGGTTTCCATTTTGGTGAAGGTCTAACACTGATGGCAGTTTTGGAGATGGGTGCAAACATCTTTGAATAGGGTAGGCTAGTAGTAGCCTACCTAAAGTATCTTGTGTGTCATTACATTCACTACAGGGTGGCCAACTCCCATCTTCTCATGGAAGTTTTCCATTACTGACTTAGCTTCAAATTTTGATTATCATCTAATATAGATGCCCTCATGATTATTCTTGAAGATAACTCCTTTATTCAACAAGTATTATGTAGTCATCAATATAAGGGCTCTCTTCTATGTTTGTTTGAACCCAAGAGGTGTGTTACTGTAAAGTAGGTAATGTATGATTGGGGTGTACCAATCCTGCTATAGTACTATCTCTTGGTCCAATTGGTGTACTATGATCCTTGGATCTATTTTGGTTATCAGATGAGTAAGGCCTTGTACTCTAACCAACTTGGTAAGTTTGATTTCTAAATCATATTCCTATAACTTTATCATCCATCTACCTCTATACTCACCCAGTTAATCTGTCCCAACATTTATTTGATGGCTAGGTATGGGATGATTACATGCACCTTATTCTTGATAATGTAGTGCTTGAACTTTTTCACAATCTTAACTAGTGCATAAGCATGTTTATCAAGAGTTAAATATTTTAGTTTTGAATCTTTGAGATTAGTGCTCATAAAATCAACAGGGTGTTCTTCTCCATTTAATATTTACATGAGGCAGGTAGTGATGGTCTATTCAGAAACAAAAGGGTAAATGTAGAAATATTACATATATTATAGAATAATCAGCATTGGGGCTTAGATGATAGCATATTTTATATCTTGGAAATCCTTCTTCGATTCATCATGCAACTCTAACTTTGAATACTATTTCAACATAACATTCAAAGGCTTTACAATTTTGACAAATCCAGAAATGAACTTGTGAACAAAATTAATTTTCCCAAAGAAGGATTTTAATTATTTCTTACTATTAGGCATAGGTAACTTATAATTCACATTAGCTCTTTTTGGATCTATAGTAATACCTTCCTTCATGATGATATGATTGAGAAGATTAATTTTAGTGACATTGAACATGTCTTTCTTTGGGTTTAGAGAGATACCATACATCCTAAACTTTTCAAATACCTTTTATAAGTGGTGTTTCTGATCTGATTTATATATTGAAAACACAATCAAGTCATCCATATAAATTATTATGAATTGGATAATTAGACATTTAAAATCAAAATCCATCACCCTCTGAAATGTTGTTTCGATATTGATTGTAGGCTAATGTACCCCATTTGGTGGTGAATACAATTTTGACTCAGTGTTTTGAATAGAGCAAGACCTGGTTATATCTCGAGAATACATCCAAGAAATATATCATGTGAGATCCACTCACCATTTGAATTACTTTGTCAAGGGAAGGTAACAGATAGTTATCTTTGTTTGAAGCTCAATTAAGGTTTTGAAACTCTACATAAATAGATTTATCCCTTCTTCTTTTGTATGAACACTAGGTTAGATACCTAGGTAGATTGGCAAACTGGGAAGGTTATCCTAGTAGAGATTAATTTATAAACCTCTCTATGTAATAAAGGTTCTGTGATTGGGTTCATAGGTTTTTATCTCCACCTAAATGGTTTTTGACCTAGTTTGAGTGGAATGGTGTGAGTAATTACCTTCGGGTAAAAAACTTTGAAGTATCCATATGCCCATAAAAAATATCTTTATATCTTAGCAACAAATTTCATAGCTACTCAAGTTTGAGGTCTATCCAATCAGGACCTACATTGATAGTTTGGGGTTTTGAGCATAATTGAGGTTGATGGTTCTACACTTTTGGTTTTTTCATTTGGGGTGCGAGGTCTAAGGTGTCAAACACTATTTATAGTGCAAGCATCCCTTTCAAAATTCAATTCCCATGAATATTAAGGATCCCATCCTCATCAAGTTTGGCTCTAGGGTCATCTCTATCTGCTTTGTCAATTACCTAGGCTTCAAATACCCTAACATTGTTAAGAAATTGGATAATCTATTGATCATCCTCAAAGACCTATAAATTCATCACATTTTATGAGATAGATGGATAAAGGATTAATTCTATAGATAACTCTTGTAAGTCAATGTTATCTAGGGGAGTTAAGATCATGTTTGAGGATGCTAATAAATCAACAACTTGGTTCACTTCCCTATGAATAGGGATGACATTAAATGTGATCAACATCTCAATCAAGTCCTAGGACCTATGTTTACATCTCCTAAGGTATGATAATTGGCACTAAAATTTACTCTTAACTTGGTTGACCACTAGCTTAGAATCATTGGATACTCTTAGTTATTTTGACTTATTTTTTAATGCAAACTATTGGGTGAATATTTTGTCAACCAGCTAACTGGTGAGCAAAATAGGTCTCTTCAACCACAACATAGGGAGATTGGTCAGTTAGATGTGCAGGTTTACTACATCAACAGGGGACAAATCTCTCCTCTCATCAAGGGGAGATTCCCTATAAGTATGAGGTGCTATATACTATATATATGCAAAAAATAACACTCAGGGGTAGGATACACCATCCATCTCTCTTCTTTCAGAGATGACGTTCACAAGCAAAGGAGAAAATCCTAGTGAAAACACTAAAGGCACTTCTCTTCTTTCAGAAGTGTTCTTACAGGGAACAACAGGAGTTCTTTCAGGTAGTGACAAGTAACTGGTAACCAAAGGCGTAGGAACCAACAGACTGAGATGTAGCACAAAGTCTCCACGTCGACTGCACAAGAGTGAAATATGAAGGACAATGAGGGCACAAATTCGTCCCAAGGTCCTTTACATAAGAACAGAAAGAAAACACACTAAAGGCAATTGTGGGGGCACAAAGTCTCTCGATAGTTGACTTCAGGACACCTTCCTGATTACTTCCACTAGTTCTACTTGTTAGATCAAATAAACAAGAAAGCTCCTAGGAAATAGACATAAGAACAATTTCCTAAAATATCACAAGCTATAATAGCACAAAGTCTGCAAGTAACTTGCTTTCTCATTTAGATAAAATAATATGAACAACAATCTGAGCTCAAAGTCTCAGTATTCGCCTTTCAATTTGGGCAGAGTTTTGCTTCTGGTAACCGGAAGATCTCCCCTTGTATCAAATAAGAGATTACATTATATAACAGCCAAGAAAAGCCTTGCACTTTGTTCCATAGAATGACCCATGCTGTGCATTTAATGCCTTGAATGCATTTTCATTTCTATCAAGGAACCATGCTGGATCAGGGCAGTTGCCTTAACTATGGCACACCATTTCATCTCAAATGTCCTCTCCTAGGTCTGGATCATCTAGTGATTTTCTTGGTGCCTACACATCTTTCTCTTTGCCTTTACTTCATGGAAGAAAAATAGGCCGCGTCCTTGATTTGGCGTGCTCAGAAGTCTACTTAATCCACTGTTTCACCTACTTAAAATAACTCCCCTATTAGATATTTCTGATCTTTTGTATTATTTTTCTCTTCCCTATAACAATTTGGACTCTTAGGCTCTCCTTTCAACTGGTCGCTTGATTCATTTTTTAAATTCTGCACTGTATTCAAATATTAACAGGTATTCCATTACACTAAATTTGACGTCCACGGGGCCGTCAAAGGTTACTAGCTGCTTGAACCATTATCCACCATGAACCTTGAAGGCTCCTTTTCATCTAAGTCTTTCAAAGCTTCTTTTTGTGTCTTTATCAAGCCTTTAGAAAACTCCGAAGGGAAGGTGTCCCTTTGGGCTTTTCAAACGGTCCTTTTTTAAGTGTCAAGTGCCCCCGGCAAGGGTACCTACTCTTTGGGATCTTTTGGGTGGCCTTCGGGCTTTATTTCCTTTAGAGGACTATTGTTTCTTTATTTCCTTGGCTCTGCATCTTTGACACGTGGCACGTTCCATTGGTTTGAAACTTATTAGAAACTTACGTAAAATGGGACCCACAACACTTATTACCCGAGCAGCTTCAAAAAGGGAACGCGGATGCAGACACTTGTCATGCTCCACTGAGTTATAATCGAGACACATGGCGTGTTCCACTTAACTTATAGAATCTTTAGATACCTTTGAGATTTCTTCGAAATATGACACATGGCAGCTTCTACAGAGCTTTTAGAAACATTACAGAAACATTTGGGACTCATTTGGATTCACGTAGATGATGACACTTGGCATGCTCCGCTTGCTTTAGCAACTCATCTAGGGCCCACCATAGTCCTTAATAATGAAACAAAAGGAAGAAATTGTGGGCATTGACACTTGGTGGCTTTTGCTGAGCTTCACAAAGAACACGTGGTGACTTTCGCTACTTTTTCGAGAAACATATTGAAACCTTCCGCAATTGCCACTTGGTGCCCTCCACGGTATTCTGAGAGAAGCTTATTGAAATAAGTTTTGAAGCTTGTGAGAAACTTGAAATGTGGATGTAGACACTTGTCACATTTTGCTAAATTTAGCCACTCACCTGGGGCCCACCATAGTCCTTACAACACATAAAGGAAGAAGCTATGGATGCTGACACTTATCGCACTCCGCCTAGTTATAATGGGACATGTGGCATGTTTCGCTACTTATAGAAACAAATTATAGTGTGTCTCAACATATGACACTTGGCAGCTCCCACTCAACTTTAACACTTATACGAAACCTAAGGTAGAAAGAAAAACTCGCACAAAATGAAAAACTTGCGCCCTGTGTCGTAAACCATTACTGCCTCAAAAATTGAAATGCACAGGGTCAAAACTTGGAGCGCACAACTGAAACTCAAAAATAATAAGTAGATTACATTACTCTACAAATGGAAGAGAGAAAATTTTGGCTTGTAGGACCAAAAATAGTTCACATGTTGTCCCAAAATAAGTGACGAATTTTGGGAACAACACAAATAAAAACCCTAGGATTAATACCTCATACTATGTTAAATTATTTATGCAGGGGAATTATAATATATATGAAGCTAGGTGTTTCTTTATTTAGGTGTTTACTAGTAAGACACTGACTCCACTACCTTATTTGAAACAAGCCCCATCAACATATAAGGACCACATGCATGGAAAGTCTGACTCATCATTAACCTTATCTTTAATAGGATTTATGTTTAGTGTATAAATCCATAAGTCTGAGGATGTAAGTTCACTTTCTCATTAATTCTATTGTACTTAGTTATCATGTGTTTCATATGGGGTTCTTTATCCACTCTGATTTGATTGGCTACACCTCTCCAAGGTAACCACGTACAAGGTAATTCAGTGACTATGTACCTGTTTAAATTTTTATACTAGTCCCTATTGAGGAACATGCCATAGTCTTCAGGAATATCTACCAATTGAATGCCTATGAACTATTGAATCCTAAGCTCATATTCCAGTTGCATGAAGATATTCAAAAACCCACCCACTACCTTCACCTCTGATTTATCTAGTTGAACTACCACCTTGTCTGGTTTGATATGAACTAAACCTAACTTCTCACAAATACCTATTGACATTACATTTGTTGAGGCTCCTAATTCCACTATGTAGCTATGCAAAATATTCACAAATAACCTAATAATTAGGAGGAAGGGAGGTACTTTGATCTTATTTTTATGGATGAGTGCATTGGTATGAGTTATTTTATACTTAGTGTGGGTTGGCTGAGCTAAATTTTTAATTAGGGATTTCAATAGAAGATCATGTTGTTAAGTGATCTGAGCAAGTTCATGAAGTGCGATATTTTCCTTAATATTCTTCATGTTTGCTACTATGTTATAGCCTTATTTGTTTGGACTAGTAGGGTTTTTATAAGAGCTTTTAGTTCATGAGGTCATTCCTAGCATTATGATCAGGTGGGGTTATGTCATTATTTGAGGGAAGTTGAGGTAGTAAGGGGTTGTTATGGTTACTAGTTCCTTAGGGCATAATTACTCTTTTGGAACTATTAGAATGCATGGACCTTACTAGTACTCTCCTTCAGTCCATTTTATTCTTGGATGGGAAAATCCATAGTTTCTAGTACCACACCTATGCTAGGGGTCTACCTGAGTTTGATGGTTTTGAGTGACTTAGAATCACCTCATACTCCATTTATCTCTAGAAGATCTCAAAGGTACTATATAACTCTATAAATTTAGTTCCCTTGCATGCAGTCATTTTATGTACTTGGCACCAGTTAGATAGAGCTATTTTGTAGGTGTTAACTTTAGGTAACCTATTAGGGGAGGCATCTCGCTGATTGTGAGTATGACTATAATTTTTATTTTGTCTTTGGTAGGTAAAGTTCTTATTTTAACTTTTAGCATTGGAGCTACCCATTTATCTTTGTAGACTAAGGAAGTCATTACTTTATTTTTGGACCATTCGATGTATGGCATCCAATTCATTTTTAGTAGACTCTTTGGGTATAGTTTGGGTGTTGTTAGTTACTACCAATGTCACTTGGCGTTATAACTAAGGAACCACTTCATTGTTCACTAGGTTAGGAAAACCTAGGTGTTGGTTTGATGTGATGCGACTCAAAGGGAGCTAGTTTATTATGGATAGTGGTTGAAGCATTGGAATATTTTGGTTTATGTTGGTAAACAAGTTCAATAGATACATATGTGATAAAACATTAGGGATAGGACCCATCATTTATAACTAATAGTTTAATTTACTATCAAATTTTATGGCTTCAGGATAAGCCAAGGGTAAGTCAACTATCTAGGGGTCTCATCTTAAGAACACAACCATTAATGGGTCTAAAAAATTCTTATACATCTCAAGCGCTAGTCGGGCCTTAGGGTGGTAAAACATGGTCACTTGGATATAGAGTTTCTAAAACCTATCATTGAATTTTTTAATAGGATCATGGGGTTCCTATTTAATGCAAGTCAACTACTAGTATATGATACTAGGGTCAATAATTTGCCCAAATTAGGCCACGAAAGCACTACTTAATTGGTCCCATCTTGAGATTGAGTTTTTGAGGTGGTTAAGGAATTGGTCATAGGTTGAGTCCATCAAAGTGAAGGGGAAAATCCAACACACCACATCTTCATGTTCCACATTGATAAGTCTTAGGGAAATATTGTATGAAGTCACATGCTCTTCAACTATTTTTCATATATCGAGAATGAAGTGGGCAAGGTATCTTTTTGGTTTCTTAGGTATGTCATGAACAACTCTGAGAACATTGATAGTTGATCGAGAGGATGTGTTAGTGGAATCAACTATTGGTCTAGGTTTAGGTTTACCAAGTGCAACCTCCTATGGAATTGTAAAGGTGAAACAAATAGTTTATCATGACAGGACCTAGCTCTATTAATAGGTGTAGAGGCTCTAAGGTGTTTTACAGACAAACAATAGTTAAAAACATCACTACTAATAATCATAAACCTAATATATTATCTATTTTATGAAATGTGTTTTTACCGTGATTAACAAGTAAATTTGAAAATAGATTTAAGCCTTGATAGATATACTTCTAGCACCAACTATTATGTGCATTTGAAGTGCACAATAATGGAGAAAGCACAAATAAAGGGGAATAATAAGTGCTTTAATAAAATGTTTCCACAAGGTTGAGGCTCCCATTGATAATTACAAAAAATGCTAAATGATGATTCTAAAATGGTATATCACTCAGCCCTCCTTCTCGTGCTAGTTGTTGTCAACCCTAAAATCCTTTTAACCTCTGTGAGCACGCATGATATTGAGTGTTTCGAAGAAGAAAGCAGGAGACAATGCATGGGATAAAATATCCCATCGTTAATTTTAGGATCGATGATATTTCAATCCAAGGATCTATTAGTTTAACCTTTTATACTCAGAGAATATTAATTATTACCACCAAAGGTTCAAGATGTATGCCTTTGACTCTAATTTCATAGCCAATTGAAGAAACTTCTATTTGTCATTTGCTATTGAGTCATGTCCTATGAATTTCTAAAGCAGGAGAAATGTTTGGGATAGGAAAGAGTATTTCTAGGCCTGAAAGGTGTTAATGCTACAAGAATCGAGCCAAGTGCCCCATCACATTTATACCATTATGTGTTGAATTACACCAAGGATCCTGAACCAGTTTCACATAAGGGAAGAAGTCTAAGGAAAAGAAAGGAGACACTTAATTCATAAACCCCCACTAAATACCAATAATCAAAGAGCCTATAGAGCATATTACTAAAGTTACAAAAGTAAACAAAAAGGCTTTAAGAATGGGTTAAAAAAACACAACACATTATAACCACCACACTCATTTTATAACAAAACACTTGTTTAATTTTCTAACATTAGCAATCATTCAAAATTGGAAATGATCAACACATTAGTAAATAAACAACTAGTTTAACAAAAAATAAGGAATTGTGTAACATCCCCACTAAGATCTACCTAAAAATGCATGATGTTTTTAAAATAAACACATATACAAAAATAGATTACATCCTGAGAACATAACATAGATCATATAAATTACTCATGTGTAATAATGGCAACAAATCATATTATATCATAAATCATGGATCTCTATCATCATGAGAGTATAACACAAATATAGAAAGTAATTATAATAACTCAGCCACAACTGATACAAATATACAGTCACCACTATCAATGTACAATAATAAATAATTACAACTCATCATGACAATTTTGAATAATAGGTACAACACAATATACGTATAAGATACGTGATTCCCTATAACATAGTTCCTAAACTTCAAGTATCTATGGAAATCTCAAGTGTCATCTTGATAAGTAGTACTATTATGGGGAGGGAGAGAATCATCTGAGTGATTTTCCACACTAACCACAGACCAATGATCCATCACACTAATCCCATTAGTAAATGGCCTTTCCTTCACAGATGAGTAGATAGTGATGGTGCGGGAATCCAGAGAGACAATCAAGTACCCATGTGTTGTATGATTTCTAAACTAAACATTCAGTGTATCATAAAAAACTCAATCTATTACAAGATATCACACATACATATAAACCATACTCATTAAATGATAATGTATCACTAAACATACTTTGGCCAAAGCTTAAAGAATAGTAATATAAAAATGATCTATACATCAATCAAATTCATACACACCACTCGATCAGACTACCTTCATTTAGATCTGTATAAAAATAATCTATAGATTAATCAAATTCATACACACCACTTGATCGGACTGCATTCATCTAGCACTGTAATGCTAGTAAGCTAGTGAATACCATCTCACTCCTTACTCTACATTAGCAATGTAGATTGGTCAAATATAGTTTAACCATAAGATTCACATAATTTACATCCTACTAGCAAATACAACACATGAAATTCTAAATATAGGAGTAACCACATCATACATTTATTCCATCAAACATATGAATGAATATTACATTATTTTCTATCACAATAAGAATAATGACTACAATTTATACCACCTGGGTAAATACACAATTAACTGTAGAGTTAAAATAATATAATTTGTTTTTAGTTAAACTACACCCTATGATAACCCATATTAACATTGTCCAATGCTTATATGCATAACTACTAAGAACCAAAATCAGTCAAATTGAGTAATCACAAATTTGTGGAAACCTAAGCTTTAATGTAACCTACCCGGTATAAAAAAGAAATTCTCAAATCATATGAAAAATTTAATACACATTGCTATATTTTCAGATTCTTAATAACTTACCTTCGTATGCTCTAATATGTATATTTCTTTAATATAGCTTATAACCCAAGTACACACCCCCAAGGTACTAATGTATGCTAATAGGCATGTTTACACCCATTTTCAAAAAGCACTTTGTTAATAATCATAAATACATAACTTGTTATAACATCAAATTCCATGCGATGGGTTTCATATAACAATACATTACAAGGTTATCTCATGATACTAGAATTGCTAAATTCACTTAAGGCATGATTCATCCAAATAAGAAAGTTTATAATAAAACATTTGTTATTTACAAAGACATATGGCTCTATATTTCCAATTAATTATAATCCAACCATTTATGACATCACATGTGGAGCAATTCATCTACGATTTTGTGTAAATCATTTATGGTTTATACGACGTCTCATATACATGTCATAATAAAAAGCTTTCTTTAAATACTTATGGTTTACAAGGCATTTTCCAAGTTAAATCCATATTAAGTAAATAAATTATAATGCTTTAATAAACATCTCATGCCCATCTATAAGATTAAAGTGATATACTCTCGGTATAATAATACGTCTTTTCACATCAATTAGCGGTTTTGGGTTTAAACAAAACATTGGTTTCATACATATAGCAATACTAATTTCATTTATATTTATCTAAATATATATCAAATTCTAGTGAGTCAAATATTTCTCCTAACAATGACTCAGCAAAATGTGAACATACAGGTAATAAATACCACGTCTTAATCATTTGCACCTGTTGGGGTTATCTAATTCAGTGTCCCATAGACATAAAGGGATTTTATTAATTGTAGTAGGCTATAAAAAGACATCTAGGTGGTGTCAATAATGGTACAAATAATCAATATAAACACTCATATAGGTAGCGAACTCAATTCTATTATACAAACTGAAAAAGGGTTATTAAAGTGACATTCACATAATTATACAACCACACAATATAAAGGTAAAGCCTTGATAACAATGAATTTAGGGTATAAATATATGTATATTAATGATAAATTATAATAGGTTTACAACAGGCTAGAATACAATGATCCACCAAAGATTGACATCGTTGACTTTAACATACTGGTAATACCTAACAATGATTTCCCATGACACAAATTAGCTGAAATGAATATTATTTTGACATCCCCTTAATTTCTTAGTTTTAAATATGCATATTGCCTTCCTAATTAAATTTACATCTCTGTTTCTTTCACTAAACTAAAAATATTAACCAGGTTGTATAAAAACAATAAAGTGACTTCAATTAAATTATATGTCAACTCAGTGGGTAGCAAGGGACTAACAATAATTACCCAGTGACTTGAATAAATTCATCATTCCATAGATTAAAGCAACATAGATGCCTCTTGGTGTATATATTACATTGTTTCCTCTAAAACATATCCACTTTAATTTTTAGTGACTTTAGTAGCTCGCATTTTGGTAATATTGAGTATTTGGATATTCATCACACCATAATACAGTATTTAAAAGTATGTATTGTAAACTAATCCGATGTATGGATCAATTATGTTTTTTTTTCCCTTTTATTTTCTTATTAATATTTTACTTACAATTTTTCCTTACTTAGAACCAAACTAACCTATTGGGTTGCCATCCCAAGCAAACTACATTTAACTTTCTGTATGGTTGTTTGTAATATTTAAATATTATTTTCAAAATTATTGTATATCACAAATAAGACACTGCCTCAGTAAATCATGAAAGGAGAGATTTCCTATTGGATTTGTTTAAGTTTCCTATAGGGCATCTAGGTAGAATATTGTTTATAATACTATTGTTTGTATAAACAATAACCAACTTTTAAAAATAGACAACTATTCTCTTAGAATCCTGATTTGGCCACAAATTTCAAACACCTCTTTAACCGAGTTCCTAGAACAAAAAGCATACCAAAAAAAATCCTTCAACATTGATGAATAATTGAAAACACCACCTACCTATTGAATTTATTGATTCTTTGTGTTTGTTCTCCCTACGTTGTGCCCTTGTTCTCCTCTCTCACCTTCCTTTCTCCAATGCATAAGATGATCTCTTTTCTAACTCTTTCCCTATGTAAAATAGGTGCAAATTTATCTTTTTCTAGTTTTTTCTTGTTATTTTTAATATATTTAAATCTTTATATATTTTTTATATTTTAATTAATTCTTTTCTCTTTTTATGTTCTATTGTCTTCTTTATTTTTTCCCTTTTAATGAAATTTCTATTTTTTTTATATATTTTAATATGGAATGCTAAAACTCCAAATTTTTATTACATTGAATTAATATCCAAATATACTATAGCAAATTCAAATAGAAATTTCTAAATTACAAATATTTGTATTTTACTTATGCCAAAAATGTTCCTACCAGCATTAATGACCAAACATGCTAAACACACAAAAGAATTCATTACAATATTTTACCTACTCTAGTAAACCATAGAAAACAACACTCTAAAAAAGTAATAAAAACATCATAAGCAATTATTTTAAATGCATTTATACCATATTCTAACTATTTTGGTGTGTTCAAGGTTTTCACCATCTCTTTGTCAACCTCTGACATCTTGATGCAGGAGCATCAAGTCAAGAAACACTATTTTGATATTTATCAATGTGGAGGTCAAAATCTGGTCAAAGTATGGTGTCAATGAGTTTAAGAAACTTTTTAGATCCATTTATGTCCTTGGAGTCCATTTAGAGTCTCTAGGAATCATAGGGGTCAATTTTGAGGGGGTTTGAAGTTTTCCGTCCAAAACTAGACATTTGAAGATTCAAATATGGTAAGTGAGTCTTAGAGGGTAGTATGCATGTGTTGATAAGATTATGTGATCAAAGTAAGTTTGTAAGGGCCCATACAAGTCATAAGAAAGATATCCTAGTACATTTCATGTTTAGAACATTGAAAAGTCATTTTTTGAGAAAAGGAAAGATTACTCTTGTATGTTGGGTTCAAGATCAAGAAGTGGTTTTGTAACTACTTTGTAAGCCTACATTGAAAATGTGAAAGGAGAGTCATTTGGTAGGTTTAATGGAATAGATGAGATTAGGGAGAGAGAAGAGGAAGATCTAGCAAAGGAAAATCAAGGAGCAAAATAAAATTGATGTACTCACCTCTCAAGGATTGATGAAACCCTAAAAATCCATTTTTGGATCATATTGTAAGCAATGTTTTTGTAAATGAATAAAGGAAAAGATTCCTGCTGTGTGCATTAATCTCTAGAGATTTATAACATGTTCTTATTTTGATATTTTTTGCATACTCATTTAATACCAAGGTACAGATGTTTTGGTAATATTTTTAGGATAAAATATGTTAGTAGGGTGACAAGCATGTGAATTTGTGCAATTGTTCGTAAACAACTCAGTATTAAATTTTTTTGCGTATTGCCTAGTTGATAGGCAGAGTTGGTAAGAGAGGTTTGTTAATGAACATTGAGAGTTTCAAGATTGGATTGATGTGGGAATATGTGTAAGGAACTCCTTTGATAAATTTGTATGATCTATATTGTATTGGAAAGGTTCACCAACAATGTGAACTCTTGAATGTTATAATTTTGCAATACCCTATTTTGGTGTTGACAGTCACCTCGTATAGGGAGATAAGGGTGGTTTCTTTGTCTTGTCTATTGAATATTTGAAGTGTGGTTTAAATATTTATAAATAAGGTTAGATATCCTTGGAGATCCTTTATGGCCATTGAGAATCTCTTAAGCTAGATGTAAAGACCCTATTGTTACAACAGTTCTGTAGGTCCCATGGAAGGTGCACAGTCAATTGGAAAATAAGGATATTTCATGATAAAAAAGTGTTACTTGATTACAAGTGTGATAATAAATAAATGATAAGAGGAATCTAATAAATGGGTCAAAAAAAGTAGTAAGTCCTTTGGCTACTGTCATACCCCTGTTCTTGATTAAAGACCCTGTTTCTGGTAAGACCAAGTGCTAATAGATGCAAATAAAATCAAAAGGGGATGAAGGTAATGGATGTTTTCTTGAGTATATAAAATTTTAAAATATGTATGAGTATCCGAAATAATCATTTGATACAGAGGGATAACCTAATGATAAGGTATAACTGTCTGAGTTGTTATAGTCCCATATTGGAACCCGGGACTATGAACTTGAGGATGAATACATTTTGATATCATAAATAAGGATCATTGATCATTAGAAGGGGGAAGATAATAATTATAAAAACCTATAAAATGTCTTAGAATAAGGTAAAGAGATTAAACAATAATTGGTTGATAAAGACTTGTAATTACCTGTCTTGCACAATCATGTTTGTGTACAAAACCTTGTATTTAGACTCATTGCTAATAGTTGAATCCCAATCCTTGGTGCAGACCCATTGGGATAGTTATAAGACAATGAAATATAATCAATTAATGTGGTTTGATCTCTTGAACATCTTTGAAACTCAAGATATTGAATTTATAAATCCCTCGACCTTGTGTACTTGTTAGAAACCTTAGATTTAGGGTTTAGGTCATAAATAGAGCTTTAACCCTTAAATTTTGATGAAAATTGGTAGTTAGGTTGGTTTTTACATGATTGAAGTGAATAATAAGGATTTAGACTTTTATGGGAAATATTGTATGGATTTTAGCATTGTGGCAACAAAAGAGGGCTAGAAAGGCCTAAAAGAGTGTGAGTTTACAAAGGAAGTGGTAGGAAAGTGAAGAGTAAAGGATTGAAACTTTGAAAGTAACTTATAGGGGATAAGATAAGTCTATAAATGTGTCTAATTATTTGGAAAAGAGCTTAAGTTGATCAAATTAAGGAAAATTGTTCAGAAAAGGTTATTAAACTTGTGAGTAGGAAGTAAGGGTTATATGAAGAATAAATAGCTAAAGTGAATTCCAGGGGTCAAAGAAGATGTAATATAATTAATTAAGACCATATAAGACCAAAACAAAGGAATGTTGAAACATATGACAAGAATTTCCACTTAGAGGCCTAATGGGATACATAGTGTAAAACTAGTGAACACCCAAGGAGTTGTGAAAGGAAAACATTATAAGGAATGGTGTATGAGTTGAAAGGCATTGTGCAGAGACTATGGACATCAAAAAGTGTTTTAAGAACACAATAAACATGGAATTATGCTAAACAGACCCTTAACCCCAAGATTCAAATAAAAAGAGAGAACTAGACATGGAATGTTAATGGGTAAACCATATAGTGCAAGCGATCAATTAGATCTAGAACCAAACCATGATGTTAGAGTATACTTCTCCCTAATGCCTCTAATTCACGTCTCCATATACATCACCCTATTTGATGATGCTCTTCCTCCAACATGCTCTGAGGGATGAGTTATCCTGTGTCCACCTCACAACACACATGTAATTAGATCATATCACATGATAAACATATAGCAATAAATATAACTAAAACAATACATTAATATGCTCAAAATATAAATGCATAAAATAACCAACTCACAATAAGTAATCATGTATCATCATGTATCTAAGCAATATTCTTCTATCCCATAATAACATAAATCTCAAACTTAGTCAAAAATATAACCAATATCATATGTTTACACTATAAATATCCATAAATAGTCAAATAGTTTGCTTCGAGAGGAATTGGGATGCAAAATCCATCCCCCCAAAAGCTAGCCATCATCTCAGATGGATTTTATTAAAACATATGTTCTGAAATGAAAATATTGTTCAACTAAAAATAACATAGTATAATAGTATCTAATCAAGCAAATAAATGTGGAAATCTCTTGAATAACTCATCATAGTCCTCCCATGTAGTACTATACTTAGAGTATTAGTTCCACTAAATATTGCATAGTGACATATCTCTATTATGCAAATGAAGTTTATGCGTGTCAATTACCCTAATTGGTTCTACTATGACCACTCCAAGTTCTAGAACCTATAAATCATTCCAATCTAACAAATATGTAGGTACAACTATATATTTCTTAAGATATGTAACATGAAAGACATTATGTAAAAGATCTAGGGCTAGTGGTAAAATAAACATACACAATATAGGATTGACCACTTCTAACACCTTGAAGGGTCCTATATATCTTGGTGACAATTTTGTAGAGTTTTCAAATTTAATCGAGCTCTTTTATGGATTTACCTATAAAAACACTTTATCAAAAACTACAAAGTATCTTTCTATCCTCTTCAGATATGTATAACTCTTCTGTCTATCATTGGCTTAATCCAATCGCTGCCTAATTAGTCTAACTTGATCTTCCATCTCTGAGAGCATCTCGAATCCGAAGACTACCCTGTCCTCTAACCTGTCCCAACTAATGGGTGTCCTGCACCTTCTTCCATAAAATGACTCAAATGGTGCCATATTCAACAATGATTGGTATGATTTTTTTATATGAAAATTCAACCAATGGAAGATCATATTCTCACTTATACTACTGGTCCATGTAATATATTTAGAAAAGATCTTCAAGCACCTGATTAACTCTCTCAATCTGTTTGTTAGTCTCTGGGTGGTAAGTTGTATTGATTTTAAGTTGTGTACCCAAATTCAAATTTAGAGTCATCCAAAACCTTGAAGTCATCTTCAGATCATGATCCAAATTTATCTTCTCTAAAAAGCCATGCAACCTATACACTTCTTTTATGAATATCTTCACAAGGGTAGGTATATCATCTATCAAATTACCTGGTATTAAGTGAACCACCTTGGTTATTTTGTCAACAACTACCAAGATCATATCATGCCTATTCCATGACATCGGTAACCCTTGGATAAAGTCCATGTTGATCACCTACTATTTCCATTCCAAGATATCATGTGGATATAACAATCCAGTCAGATGCACATGCTCAACTTTTACTCGCTGACACTCCAGACAATGTGACAAATAATCAACTACATCTTTCTTGATTCTTTTTCAAAAATATAGTGATCTAAGCTCTACCATGATCTTTGTTACACTTGGATATCTTGAATATGTGGCATTGTGTAATTATTTTAACACTATGATTTATAGGTTCTCTTGATCTACCACATACATCCATTCATTGTAATTCAACATACCATCACTCTCTAAAATGAATCCATTGTACTGAAGATTCTAAGCATTCTTTGGTAATGCTTTTATGACTTGATCATAAAATTTGTCTCCTGGAGAGAATTCAATCAGTTGATCCTTGAAAGTACTCTTCATAGTAGTTATAACTACTATGTACCTTCTACAACTAAGGGCATCCATCACTCTATTCTCCTTACCTTTGATATAACTGATGTCAAAATCATACTCAGACAAAAATTCAAACCAACGTCTTTGATGAGCATTCAAATTGGTTTGGATGAAAATATACTTGAGTCCTAAGTTTTCTATCTTGAGCTCAAGAGGTTTTCCCAAAAATTAATGTTGCCATACTTACAAAGCATGAAAAATCGTCACAAGCTCAAAATCATGAGAGGCATAATTCACCTCATATAGATTTAGCTTCCATGACTCATAAGCCACCACTATACCATCATGCATAAGGAATCCTCTGAATCTATCCCCTTGATGCATCTTTGACCACTGGAAATTGACCATTGGGGTATAGAACTCTCAACACTGGTGCTGATGTAAACCTTTTTTTCAACTCCTAGAAGGCTATTTTGCACTTCTCTGACCAAACAAATATGTGGTTCTTCCATTTCAAGGAAGTAATTAGATTATCTATTTTGAAAAAGTTTGGAACAAACTTCGTATAGTATCCTACTAACCCCATGAAGCTTCTAACCTCATTCACATTCTTTGATGCCAGCCATTCCATAATTGCTCTAATCTTCTATGGATCTAGTGAGATACTGTCTATAGAGATAATGTGTCATAAATACTAGACTCTTTCCTAGAAAAACACACATTTGGACAACTTGCCATATAGTTTGTGTTTTTACAACCGTTTCAAAACCAATTCTAAATGCTAAAGGTGTTCTTATTCATTATTTGAATAGATAAGAATGTCATCTAGAAAAACTGGCACAAAGTGATCAAGGTAATCTCTGAATACACTGTTCATGAGATTCATAAATTCTGTCAGAGCATTGATTAGTTCAAATGGTAAAACTGTAAGCTCATAATGCCCATATCGAGTTCTAAATGATGTTTTTGAAATGTCCTCATCCCAAATACTCAATTGATGGTATCCCACTCAAAAATCAATCTTAGAAAATATTATTGTTCCTTGTATTTGATCTAAAAGATCATCTATATGAGGTAGCAAGTACTTGTTTTTGATGGTTTCCTTGTTCAACATTCTATAATAACTGCATAGTTGAAGGGTACCATCCTTATTCTTAACAAATATAACCGATAAAACCCATGGTGAGACACTTAGCCTAATCAACCTCCTAGCCAATAATCCCTAAAGTTGAGCCTTCAGTTTAACCAATTTAGTGGTTGTCATCCTATACAGTGCCTTAGACTATGGGTTTGAACTAAGTATGATGCCGATAGAAAAATCAAACTCACTTCAAGGAGGTAAACCTGACAACTATTTTGGAAACACATCATGCAAATTTATAAGAAAAGGATAATCTTAGAGAGATTGTTCCTTAGGTTCTTCCATTTCATTTATATTGACAATAAATCTTGGTACCCTTTTCTCCAAGCCTTCTTATGCTGCATAGCTAAAATATGCTTAAGTTTCAACTCTCTTTTCTCACCTTGAATCTATTTTTGATTTTTAAAATCATCAAGACACTCATCCTTCTTTAAGTAATAGTGAACCTTGGCTTTATTTTTGTAATCTAGTTGACTCCTAAGATCACATCATATGATCCTAGAGGTGTTATATACAAATCCACAACTGTTATGAATTTGAGCAACCTAATCTCTAATTCAACTAAGCACCTATAAACCATGACTTTTGAGTCATTTCTGTACTATACTAACCATGCACTTGCCATTACACTAGCTCTTTTAGTAAACTTACTAAGCATCCAAGGAGATATAAAAAATTTAGTGGCTCATGTATCTATCAAAATGGAAACTAGATGGTCAAACAAAGTGTCTAATAACTCAATATGTAATGCTTGATATTTGGCCTATCAATTATTGATTGTTGCATGAATCTACTGTTAAAAGTGCCCTACTCAGGATTAAGACCTTTTCCCTTTGACTTGTCTTATGGATAATCATGAGCATAATGATCCTCTCTAAAAATGAAGCAACCTCCTCATGGTCCTTTTCTATCATTTTGTCAGTTTCCCTTGAAACCATATTTATAGCCATTACCCTATTTCTTGTTTCTTATACTTTTTTTGAACTTGGCATTCTAGTTTTTAAACTATTTCCTCATGTTTTCACTTTGCTATTTCTAATTATTCATCTTGAAGGTTGAGTTAGAATTTCCAAACCTTTTCTTGAACTTATCCATGGCCTACAAAAGAGATTTCAACTTCTGCTCCTATTTGACTACCTTCTCAAAGACTTGGGCCATGGTGGAAAGTCCATGAACATCTACCTCTCCATTGATCTAGGGCCTCAAACCCATGATAAACTTCTTTATCTTGAACCACTCATCTCCCTGATATTGAGGTACGTACTTCAATATTTTAGTGAACTGTTCCTAATACTTGTTCACTAACATATCACCCTACTTCAGATTTTTGAAATCTATGAGCTTCTGATCAAAATAAAGTTGTGGTAGCCACCATGATTTGAATAATGCCATAAACTAATCCTAAGTGGTGGTGGTTGATTTAAGATTAATTTCTAACCTTTTGTTGGCCCACCACGTAGCTACCATGCCAGCCAAATGGTATGCTCCCCATATTGCCTTGGTGACTTCAGATTAGTTGTAAATTTTGAAATAATTCTTCATCTCTGTCAACCATGCCTTAGCTTCATCACCTAAAACTATCCCATCAAACTTTGGTGGATTCACTTTCTTCAAGTTTGTATCCAACTCCATAGCAACCTAAGCTCTAGCATCTTAAGAATTTTCCTACTCATTCAGATGTTCTTCATGTTCATCTTATTGTTCTTCTTCCTTATGACCATGAACCACCTAATCCAAAGCTATAATCTAATATCTGGTATCATTCATAACTATGAGAATCTAGTCCATCTTTGCTAACTTCTTAGTGGTAAATTAGCTAGGATCAAATGGAGGGATATTGTCATTAGCATTCAAAGGACCCTCTCCAAAAAATCTTGCTTTCACCATCCTTCTTTCTATCAATAGAAGGATATGAAAATGTTAGTGGACTCATTATGTCCTTGAGTTTGATCCATAACTCTGATACCACATGTAACATCCCCACTAGGATCTACATAGAAATGCAAGATTTTTTTTGAAAAATAAACACATACAAAAATATATTACATCTTAAGAACCTAATAGATATCATATAAACTAATCATGTGTAATAATGGCAAGCAAATCATATTATATCATACATCAGAGATCTCTAACATCATGAGAGTATAACACAAATATTAAAAGTAATTATAATAAATCTACTATGGATAATAAAAATCTACAGTCACTGTTGTCAATGTATAATAATAAATAATTAATACTCATCATCATGACAATTTTGAATAATAGGTATAAGATAATATACATAAAAGCTATATGGCTCCCCTAGAGTATAGTTCTTGAACTTCAAATATCTGTGGCAATCTCAAGTGTCATCTCAATAAGTAGTACTACTATGGGAAGAAAGAGCATCATTCAAGCACTTTTCCACACCAACCATGGACCAATGATCCCCCATACTAATCCCATCAGGAAATGGCCCTCCCTTCACGGATGGGTAGATAGTGACGGTGCAGGAATCCAGAGAGACAAGTACCTATGTGTTATATGATTTCTAAACTAAACATGCAGTGTATCATAGAAACTTGATCTATTACAAGATATCACATATACATGTAAACCATACTCATGAAATAATAATGTCTCACTAAACATACTTTGGCCAAAGCTTTAAGAATAGTAATATAAAATTGATTTATAGATCAAGAAAATTTATACACACCACTTGATTGGAATGCCTTCATATGACACTATAATACTAGCAAGGTAGTGAAGTCCATCTCACTCCTTACTCTGCATTAGCAATGCAGATTGGTCAAATACAAATTCAACCACAAGATTCACATAATTTACATCCTACTAGAAAATACATCATATGACATGCTAAATGTAGGTGTAACCACAACATACCATTATTGTATCAAACACATGAATGAATATAACATTATTTTCTATCCCATACTATAAATAATGACTACAATTTATAACACTTGAGTAAATACACAATTAACTGTAGAGTTTAAATGATACAATTTGTTTTTAGTTTAACTACACCTTATCACAACCCAAATTGCCATAGTCTGGTGTTTATATGCATAACTACTAAAAACCAAAATTAGTCAAATTAAGTAGTTTTAAATTCATGAAAACCTAAGCTTTTATTCAATCAATTAGTTATAAACAAGAATTTCTCAAATCATATGAAATAAGCATACACATTGCTATATTTTCAGAGTCTTAATAACTTACCCTCGTAAGTTCTAATATGTATAGTTATTTAATATAGCTTATAACCTAAGTACACACCCTCAAGGTACTAATATATACTAATAGGCATGTTTACACCATTTTCAAAAAACACTACGTTAATAATCATGAATGCATAACTTGTTTAACATCAAATTCCATGCGATAGGTTTCATAAAACAATACACCGCAAGGTTGTCTCATGATACCATAATTGCTAAATTCACTTAAGGCACTATTTCATCCAGATAAGCAAGTTTATAATAAAATGTATGTTATTGCCAAATTCATATGGCTCTATATTTCCAATTAATTATAATCCAACCATTTATGACATCACATGTGGAGCAATTCAACTATGGTTTTTCTGTAAATCATTTATGGTTTATACAACATCTCATATACATGTCATAATAAAAAGCTTTCTTTAAATACTTATGGTTTACAAGGCATTTTCCAAGTTAAATCCATATTAAGTAAATAAACTATAATGCTTTAATAAACATCTCATGCCCATCTATAAGATTAAATCGATATAATCTCAGTATAAAAATATGCCTTTTCACATCAGTTAGTGGTTTTAGGTTAAAGAAAACATTGGTTCATACTATAGTGACACCAATTGTACTTATATTTATCTAAATACATATCAATTTCCAGCGAGTCAAATATTTCTCTTGACAACAAATCAGTAAAATGAGAACATACAGGTAAACAAATACCACAAATCTTAACCGTTTACACCAGTTGGGGTTATCTAATTCAATATCCCATATATATATATATATATATATATATATATATATATATATATGGATTTGCTTAATTTCAGCAGGCTAGAAAAAGATAGCTAGGTTATTTTTACCACTATTGGCATCGCCTAGCTATCTTTTTCTAGCCTGCTGAAATTAAGCAAATCCATATATATATGGATTTGCTTAATTTCAGCAGGCTAGAAAAAGATAGCTAGGCGATGCCAATAGTGGTAAAAATAATTAATATAAACACTTATATAAGCAAAAATTTCAATTCTTCTATACAGGCTGAAAAGGGTTATTAAAGTGACATTCACATAATTATACAACCACCCAATAGAAAGGTAAAGGCTTGATAACAATGACTTCAGTGTATAAATATATGTATATTAATGGTGAAATATAGCAAGTTTACATTACACCAAAGATTGGCATCATTGACTTTAACATACTGGTCATACCTAGTAGTGATTTCCCATGACACAAATTAGTTGAAATGAATGCTATTTCGATGCCCCCTTAATTTCTTAGTTTAAAATCTGCATATTGTCTTCCTAATTAAATTGATGCCTCTACTGCTTTCAACGAACCAAAAATATTAACCAGGTTGTAGAAAAATAATAAAGTGACTTCAATTAAATTATATGTCAACTCAATGAGTAGCAAGGGACTAACAACAATTCCCCTATGAATTGAATAAATTCATCATTCCACAGATTAAAATAACATAGATGCCTTTTAGTGTACATACATACATACATACATACATACATACATACATACATACATACATACATACATACATACATACATACATACATACATACATATATATATATATATATATATATATATATATACACGGTTTCCTCTAAAACATATCCACTTTAATTTCCAGTGACTGTAGTAACTCACATTTTGGTAATACTAAGTATTTGGATTTCATCATGCCATAATACTGTAATTAAAAGTATGTATTGTAAACTAATCTGATGTATGGGTCAATTCTTTTTTTCTTCTTTTCTTATTAATATTCTAGTCAGACTATTTCCTTACTCAAAACTGAGCTAACCTATTGGGTCACCATCCCAAGCAAACTACAGTTATCTTTTTGTATGGATATTTGTAATATTAAAATATTGTTTTCAAAATTATTCTATATCATAAATAAGACATCGCCTTAGTAAATAATGCAAGGAGAGGTTTCCTATTAGATTTGTTTAAGCTTCCTATAGTGTATCTAGGTGGAATATTATTTATAATCCTATTGTTGAACAATAATCAACTTTTAAAAATAGACAACCATTCTCTCAGAATCCTGATTTAGCCACAAATTACAAAAACCTATTTAACTGAGTTCCCAGAACTAAAAGCATACCCAAAAAAAATCCTTCAACATTGATGAATAAATGAAAACACCTCCTACCTATTGAATTTACTAATTCTTTATGTCTGTTCTCCCTATGTTGTGCCCTTATTCTCCTCTCTCACCTTCCTTTCTCTAATGCATAAGATGATCTCTTTTCTAACTCTTTTCCTATGTAAAAAAGGTGTAGCTTCCTCTTTTTCTAGATTTTTTTGTTATTTTTAATATATTTAACTCTTTGTAGATTTTTTAAATTTTAATTATTTATTTTCTTTTTTTATGTTTTATTATCTTTTCTATTTAAGAAACTTCTATTTTTTTAATATATTTTAATACAGAATGCTAAAACTCCGTAATTTTATTAAAAATTAATATCCAAATATACTATTACAAATTCAAATGGAAATTTAAAAATTACAAATAATTCATATTTTAGATTTACTTTTGCCAAAAATGTTCCTACCAGCATTAATGATAAAACATGCTAAACACACAAAAGAATTCATTACAATATTTTACATAGTCTAGCAAACCATAGAAATTAACACTCTAAACAAGTAATAAACACACCATAAACAACTATTTTTAATGCATTTCTACCATGTACTAACTATTGTGGTGTGTGCAGGGTTTTTGTGAGCTCTCTGTCAACCTCTAACATATCCATCTATATCATCCTCTCTAATGATGTTTTCCCTCTGACATGCTCTAAGAGATGAGTTCTCCTATGTCCACCTCACAACACACAAGTAATTAGATCATATCATATGATATACATATAACAATAAATATAACTGGAACAATACATTAATATGCTCAAAATATAAACACATACATTAACCAACTCACGTTAAGCAATCATGTATCATAATGTATCTAAGCAATGTTTTACTATCCCATAATAGCATAAATCTCAAGCTTAGTCATAAATATAACCAATATCATATGTGTCCACTATAAATATCCATGAATAGTCAAATAGTTTGCTTAGTGAGGAATTAGGATGCAATAAATTATATTCATAAAAATGAATTCCTTTACAAAGAGTGCCAATCATGGCAGACATTCATAGTCCAAATGGTGAAGGAAAAGAAGGTGAAATCCTGAATTAATTCCAAAAATGTTTTGGGACCAAAATTGATGACCCTTTACAATGGGATATAGTTTATAATTTATAGATAAGAACGGGGCTTGCCTCCAAGTAGCATGAGATTCCTATCCTAGGCCATGATGGCCCCCAAATTTTGCTACAAATGTATGAATTAAAAAAAGAAGAAGATAAAATCCTCCAATTCCTATACAAGATTTCTAAAGGCCCAGCTAACTGATACGTGGAGGAGCCGTGAACAAACTACATCCTATCTACCTCCCTGGTAGTTAGTTCAGTTGCTACTATTTTAAACCCCCAGTTCAACTTGGAAAATTTCATTAGTGGATCTCAAAAGATCACCTTTGATTAGGACAGTAGTCTCTGATAAACTTATAGTGGGGCCCGTATGGACACCTTGACCTCTAAAACCTAATTAATGCTTGTAGTGGATTAGGTAGAGATTTCTAGAACTGCCAGGGCTCCAACCTTGTTGGCCTTTGCCACTTTCTTTCCCTTGACCTAGTCATAGTGACCTAGGTGAATTTAGAACTCATTCTTATCAAATAGAGTACCATATGATGAAATAACATAATGATGTTGACCTCTTATAATTAGGCCAATATCCTTTTCTTTCCTTCTTCCAGGGCCTCCCCTACCATCTATGTCATGTTCAACTATTATTCAATAATAGCCCTCATGATCCCAGTATATATTTGATAAAGGCTCATATTCAAAGTGGGCATGAGATTTAATTCTAGGAACATTCCCTTGTGTATGATCATTGCTAGCTTCTTGTACTTACTTTCAATTAGAGTAATTCTCTCTAAATATGTCTAGGTCCTTTGAAGATGCACCTTTTATCTTCTAAAGTCTTGACCATTTCTCCTAGACCTGATAAAACTTACAAGAGGGCATCCTTAACTTGTCTAATCAACTTCATAGGGAATGAACTCTTTACCTATAACTTGAGGTCTCAAACCTTTTTTTTAATATCCTCCATTTGCTTCTCCAACATATCATGCATAGTTTAGAGCATAACAAATGGGTCTTTAGCCACTTTCTCTTTTCACATGGATGCCATCAGTTTGATGAGGAATAAGCAGTCTTATTGATTTTTATAGACCATAGGGTTCCTCTCTTGAATGAACGTCTTGGTTTGGATTCTTTTCATGTTCCTCATGGTGTGGTTAAAGTCCCACTACACATTAAGGTCACGTTGCATAGTCATCTCGGGCACCTGCAACATTGTAGTTATTTCCAGGGTGGAGGGAGGTGTTGGTGGGGTGATATATATGGTTATGATAGGTGGAGGCCAAGGTGGAGGGGTAATGGATGAAGTGGGAGAGATGAAAGAGTAAATCAATGGAAGAGGAGGAGGCATGGGGGTGAAAGGAGGAAAAATGAATGTGGAAGCCCAAGAGAACATTTGTGCTTACCATTGGCTCTAGGTCAAGTTGACCTATGGGGTAATGACTATAGGGAGAGAGGCATTCAATAGAAATAAGGAAATTAGTTGGTTGAAGCCAAATATCTAGACTCTTGTGGTGATGGAAAAGTGAGGCTTGGGAACAATGTGGGGAACCATAGGAGGTGGTGCAAGAGGAGCAATAGGAGCAATCAAGAATTGAATAAAAATTCAAGGATGAATTGCCTTCTTTCCCATATCAACTTCAACTACTAAAGTGGAGGGTGTTGGGTGAATATTTTGTCGATCAGCTAACTGATGAGCAGCTTCAACTACTAAAGTGGAGGGTGTTGGGTGAATATTTTGTCGATCAGCTAACTGATGAGCAAAATAGGTCTCTTCAACCACAACATAGGGAAATTGGTCAGCTAGATGTGCAGGTTTACTACATCAAAAGGGGACAAATCTCTCCTCTCATCAGGTGGAGGTTCTCTGTAGATATGCAGGAGCTATATACTATACATATAAATAGAAAATAACACTCAAGGGTAGGATAAATCATCCATCTCTCTTTTTTTAGAGATGATGTTCACAAATCAAAGGAGAAATCTTGATAAAATGACAGAAGACACTCCTCTTCTTTCAGAAATGTTGTTTAGCAGACAAAAGGAATCTTTCGGGTGATGATAAGTAATTGTAATAGGGCAGAGTAACACATCAGGATGAAATGAAGCACAAAGGCTCCACCTCGACTGCCAAAGAGTGAAATACGAAAGACAATGACGGCATAAAGTCATCCCAAGGTCTTTTACATAGAAACAGAATACGAAGGACAATGAGGGCACAAAGTCATCCCAAGATCCTTTACACAGGAATAGAAAAAACATACAAACTAAAGACAATTGTGGCAGCAAAAAGTCTCTCTACGACCGGCTTTAGGACACCTTCCTGATCACTTTCACTAATTCTACTTATTTAATCAAATGGAAAAAAAAAGTATTAAGGAAATAGACATAAGAACAATTTCCCCAACAACCAAGCTATTCCAACACAAGGTCTGGAAAGTCACTTGATTTCTTATTCAAATAACTAAATATGATAAATAATCTGAGCTCAAAGTCTCAGTAATGCCTCTCAATTTGGGTAGAGTTTTGTTTCTGATGATAGAGAGATCCTTAAAACAATAAGAGAGAGTCCAATATATAGTGATCTAAGAAAGACTTGGGCGCTTTGTTTCACAAAATTATGTTATGATACATTCAATGCCTTTAATGCCTATTAAATTTTGTCCATGGGCTCTGCTAGAATTGAGTGTCAGTCTTTAATATGGGCCTCCTAATGTATTTCCTAATGTGCAAGCAATTGTTTGATTTACTCGATGCAGAAAAATGGGCCACGCTATTCAATGTTCATGCTCTTCCAATGTCCACCTAGTGGGCTACTTTACCTTCTATAAACATATCTTATGCGTGGATATTTCTAATCTTTCTCCATCGTTCCCCCTTTCCTTGCTGTTTTTCATCCTTATATGTGTGATCTGAGCTCTCAGGCTATCTCTTTCAGTCTTGCTAGCTCCTTACACTCTTCCATCAGCGGTTTTTCCCTTTGGCATTTTGGCCTTTTGCATTTGGTTATGTGTTCCAGCTTTCAAAGATCAACAACCATTTCATTTTTGTGAATTTGACATCTTTGGGCCCGTCATCATTAGGAAATCAACAACTAGTTTGTTACCCTAAATTTGATGGCTGCAAGGACGTCATCAGATGTCTGGATCCCAATAGCTAGTTCATGGTGTTTAACTTTGACGTCTGTGGGCCTGTCATATTCCTTGGCAATTCCTTTAGCTTTCTTGTTTGATCCTTCCCGAAGGGGACCTACCCTTCAGGGTCTTGAGAAAGGTCTCTTTTTCTTGGCAAGAGCCCCCCGCAAGGGCACATACCCTTCGAGTGGTCTTTGGATGGCCTTCGGGCTTCTTTCTTCAGCAGGCTTTATCCTTCAGGGTTTTCCTTCGAACAAGAGTCTGAAGGAATTCCTTCAGACTTTTTGTCTGAAAGAATTATTCCTTTCCTTCATTCTTTCTTCTCGTCGGGCCTTTGTTTTTCTTTGGCAGACTTTTGCTTTCCATCGGGCTTATTTCCTTCGAACAAAATTCTAAAGGAATTCATTCAAACTTTTTGTCTGAAGGAATTTTTCCTTTACAACATTGCCATGGGAAGTTTTCTGAAGGAATTCCCTTGCTCGCTCAGCCTTTGAATCGGTCTACTTGCCCCCCGCCTGCCCTTCGCAAAGGTTGTTTGAGCTCCAAAGTCACCTTTCAAATTTTTGCAACGGTCCACTTTGGTTCCCAAGTACCCTCTGCAAAGGCACTTGTCCTTCAAGCTTTTGGAAGACCCCTTTGAACTTTTTGATTGAAAAAATGACTAAGTGTTGAACCTATTTCTTTCTTATAGAGTCCGTAAAAACCAACCTGCAGAGTCTGTAGAAACAAGTTCGTAGATCTGGGCGAGTCCGTAGAAGTGAGAAACTGGCCTATAGAGTCTATATTTTTGATGTGTTGAGAGTCCATAGATTTGAGTCTGCTTGCAGAGTCCGTAGAAATGGGCTTGCAGAGTCCATAAAAATGGGCCTGCAGAGTCCGTAGTTTTTTGAAAAGCTTGAAAAGTGGAAAATTTGAATACACAAAACAATTTTCGGGAAGGGAAGAGATAATTTTTCCCTATGGGGCCAAAATAGTTCAAATGTTGTCCAAAAAATGACTAATGTTTTTGGGGGACAACAGCTGGCTCCAGTTGGGGAACTTCCTTTAGTTGAAAACTTGAAACAACTGAGGGGAGTAGAAACCAGAATCTCCAGTGCCTTAAAGTATGCCATTAGGCCATGGAGTCATGTTACCCAAAAAGAAATATGATAAAAACAAAAATGAAAGCATAAAAATAGGACTAAATACTATACAAATATACATATGTACATGATGATCTTATCTGATACTTTATAGATTGAAGTGTTTTAGATGTTGCCCACTGTGAGGTAATGAAAAGGGCATACCATCTTGATATTTTAGCAAAAAATTGTTTCCACCATTGAGCTGATGAATAGTAAATGGGCCCCTCCAAAGGGAGTCAAACTTCCCATGCATCCCCTTTGGTTCTCTTCTCTTGTCCCACAGTAGGACTTGATCTCCAACCTAGAAATCACAGTTTTTTGCCTTTTGATCGAAGAGCTTCTTCACCAAGATTTGATGGGCAGTGATTTAGTCCACCACCATAGTTCTCTGCTCATCTAGCTCAGTCAAGCACATGATCCTTTTATCAAGGGGGATTTCATATGTCTGATCTTCAATTGCCTTAGCCAGTTTTAATGCTTACAATTCCAAGGTGATTGGTATCTCAGCATTGATACCATAAAGAAATTGAAAAGGAGACATACCAATTGCCCTCTTTGGTGTGATTCTGTCTGCCCATAGAGCATCAACCAATGCTTTATGCCATGTCCTTTGGTTGTCATCCACCATCTTCTTGATGATAGTCACTAGGTTCATATTGCTTGATTCATCTTGTCCATTCCCTTGTGGAAAGTAATCAGAAGAGTGGGAAAGAGTAATCCCATAGTAGAAACATAATTATGTAATCTCTTGGAAAGTGAAACAAGCTGCATTGTTAGTAACAAGCTTGGTTGGGAACCCAAACCTGGAAATGATATTCTCCTTAAGGAAATTGCACACTACTTCTGAAGTAGCATGCTTGGTTGGGATGGCTTCCATCCATTTGGTGAAGTAGTCAGTTGCTGTAAGAACATAATCATGTTTAGCACTTGAAGATGGGTTTGTAGCTCCAATAAAATCAATTCCCCATTACTGGAATGGTTCCTCTATGATCACTGGCTTGAGAGGCAAGGGAACTAAATTGGGTCTCCCAAAAAATTGCTAACACAGTTCACATTTTCTCACCCACTTATATGCATCTTGGAAAAGAGTTGGCCAGTAATACTTAGATCACAACATTTTATGGGCAGTCACAGGAGCAAAAAAATATCCTGCACAGACTAGATTGTGGAAAGATTCCAAAAGTTGGCTTTGCTGCTCCTTATCCACACAGCGAAGGAACACTCCATCAAGGCTCCTCTTGTACAGGTTGTTGTCCTAAAGGACAAGATTGGTAGCTTTCAACTTGATAGTCCTCCGTTCTTTATAAGATAGGTGAGCAAGACACTCACCATAAGTAAGGAAATGAGCAATACCTAAATACCACTCATTCATGGTGGAGACAAAGAGGACTATGGGTGTGTCTTCTAACTCTGCTTCTTCATGCTCTATTTATTTTGGTTTGTTATCAACAATTAATTGGCATAGGCCTTTTCCCCATAACTACTTTATTGGCTGGATGACTAGATCAAACTCTTGGATATTTACAATCCAATTGCCTCTTTTCGTCCCAAACTCCTATTGAGGTAGTATGGATTTGACCTTGGTATCAGGAACCAAGACAGTAGTGTGATAATTCAAGATGTAGAAGTGGAAATGTTTGATTGCCTTCACCAATGCATAAGCATGCTTCTCCATGTTTGAGTACTTCAGCTCATGAGCTTTGAGAGGGTAGCTCATGAAAGAAATGGGAGATTCCATACCTTCTTTATCTTGTTGAACCAGAATTGCTGAAAGTGTGTGATCAGAAGCATAATTGTATATGATGAACTCTTTGTTGTAGTCTAGACAAACTAGAATTGGGGTGTGGGCAATGGCAGTCTTGATATCCTCAAATACTAACTTGCCTTCTTCAGTCTAGCTAAAGGTGGCCTTTCCCTTCATCATGTTCACAATGTGTCGAGTCTTTTCAACAAACTCGGGGATGAATCTTTGTAATAAATTCAGCTTTTTGAAGAAAGAGTGAACAATAGTCTTACTTGTAGGCAAGGTAAGCTCTTGGATAGACTTGACTCTGTTTAAGTCAATATTTATGCCTCCTTTGGACACAATGTGTCTGAGAAGTTTCCCCTCTATTAATCCAAAAATTGACTTTTTAGGGTTCAAGGAAATGCCATTCTGGTGGCAGTGCTCCAGCACTTGTTGCAAGTGGCGTATATGATCTGGGCGATGCTTAGAAAAAATGGTCAAGTCATCAAGATAAACTACAATGAAATTACCCATCTCATCTTTGAAAGCTAGGTCCATTACTCTCTGAAAGGTGGTGCCAGCATTTATCAAGCTAAATGGCATTCTTTGATAAGCAAACATGCCCCAAGGTGTGGTGAAGATAATCTTGTGCTAGTTTGCTTCACTAATTTCAACTTGATTATATCTTGAGAAGTTGTCTAGCATTGATAACATCTCTGAGCCTGTCACTGTCTGAAGCACTTGATCCATGATTGGCAAAGGATAGTTATCCTTCAAAGATGACTGATTCAGATTCTTAAAATTCACACGGATGCAAATTTTGCCATTTTTATTCCTCACAGGGACTATGTTGGCAATCCATGTGGAATGATGGATTGGAAAAATCATCCTAGCATTCAACATTTTATGTATCTCAGATAGAATAGTACCTGATATCTTTGGATTATACTGCCAAGATTTTTCCTTGTATGGCACTGAATTATCCTTGAGAGGAATTTCATGGTGAATTTCCTCAGGTCTGAGCGACTTCAAATCATCATAAGAGTATGCCAAAACATCCATGTAATGGCAAAGCAGGTCAGTAAATTTGAGTTTCTCCTCCAGAGTACAACACTTCCCAATGTTCACCATCTTGGGATTTTACTTGGTACCCAAATTTATCTGATCAAACCCCTGGGAGGAGTTTGAATCCATTTATTGTTGTTTGATGAACCTGTCGTGCTTGTCAAACAACTTTTTGAGAGAAACCAGTCCTTTAGGAATTTTATTCCCTTTTAGCTGTAGGAATTCTTCACCTACGTCTGAATTCATTTCAGGAGCTGGTTCACACTTCTAAGGTTTACTGCCTTCAAAATATAGCCATTCAAAGTAGTCTTTTTGTTCCAAAAAGGCAATGATTTGGTTATCATTATTAAACACTTGCCAATGGCTGGTATTATCAGGCACACTCGGTCAAAAAACCAATTCAATAGTGTACTTGTTTCCTTTGAAGTCTAGGTGAGGAACTAAGAGAGTTGTTGAAATAGCCAGTGCATCAGCTTGGTCATTGAATTCCCTGGGTATGGCAGAGATGTTGAAAGCATCAAAGCTTTCAATTTGGTCCCAGACTAGATTGTGGTAGTGGTGTAATCTCTCATTTTTGGTTTGATACAAGTTCTTTACCTGACAAACCACCAGTTCAACATCTGCTTTGGCATGCAGGAGTTTGATGCCTTTATCTCAAGCAGCCTTCAATCCAAGCAATCGAGATTTATACTCAGCGGTGTTGTTGTTGTTGCTGAACTGCAACTTGTATAAAGAAGAAAAAATATCTCTTTGAGGAGATATCAACACAATCCCAGCTCCTGAGCCAATAGAAGAATTGCTACCATCAAATTCCAAGACCCAAATATCATCAAAAATTGATCTTCTTTCATATTTCTCATCATTAGAGGTGGAAGATATTTTTTCATCTGTAATGCACCCTACCAATTCTTCTGACATCTTGTTTGAATCCATATTTGGATCACCACCTACAAAACTTTCATCTGCTAAAGCATGAATATCCTCTGTGGTTAAGAAGTAATTGCCCATGCCTAAAGATTCAAATAGAATTTGAGCTTAAGGGGCTGATGTCTGAGTGACAACATATTTAGATTCCTTTTCAGGAAGCAGCCTTTGCATGATGCCTTTGACAGGGATCCTTGCTTCAGACAGGTCCATGTTCAATTCTCCACCAACATTCTTGCAAAAATTTTGCCCTAGAAGAATGCCGTATGAGGCTGGAATGTTGGCCACCAGCACTGTTATCTTGATTCTTTTGTCTGGGAATGTTGCAAATGCAAATTAGGCATCCTTGATTTGTCCCAGCAGAGGTACTTGTTTATTCTCCATGGAGAAACATCTCCCAAAGGTTTTGGTCAGTGTGAGTCCAAGAGATTCTGCCACCTTGGCAGGCATGACATTGTCAGATGTACCTGAGTCTATATTGCAATTGCTCAGTTTGTGACTATTTATCAATAGGGAAACATATAAAGGCTCTATTTTCTCAGGGGTAGCTGAAAGAGTAATGAAAATATTGTTTGAGATGGGCATGTTCTTTGGGGAATCATGAGTTACCTTCTTAGCATCTTGTCCTGCAGGGATAGCTTTATTCTTCACACACTGAACTAACCTATCCAACTGCTCAGGATGTGATTGCAAGAATTCAAATTTAGACATTTGAATTTTGGTCTTCTTGACGTGGTCAATTATGTCAAATGACTGAAATGAACTAGGAACAGAAGAAGGCAGTTCATCTTTCTAATTTTTGGAAGGGGGAGGACTGGTCTATTGATTTGAAGTAGAAGGTGCAGAGATGTTTGATGTACTTACCTTTCTGGCAATCACCGGGTCCTTTGGCTGAAAAGGCAGAGAGGTTGCACACTTAGAAATTGAAATTGTTGGTTGAGGTTGCTCCTATGTCTTTCCTTTATCAGGTTGTTGGGTTGATTGGTTTTGGGACTGGGTGAATACAACATATGATCCATCAACTGCTTCACTTTTACTTTTAAGTTCATCATGGTAATTTAGGAAACTGATGTTGGAGTCACCAGCTAATTCTTCTTGGCCTTCTACAAGGAGATTAGCATCATTTTTTTGATTTAATTCAGGCTGGAAAGAGAAATCAGATTTTGTTTCAAGATATCCAACTGCTGAATTGGTTGGGGGTGCTTCAATGGAAAGTTTCCCCTATGGAGGAGGAAGATGATTTGGCTGTCCTTGATTTTTGGCAGCGTTGCCTTGGTATGACTAATTAGATAATTTCCTTCTTGGCATATCTCTATATGAAGGAGCTAAAGATATCCCTTGTGCCATTTGCTTTTTGAGAGCTAGCAACTCATTTGCCAGCTTTTGCACCATTGGATCAGTGGTACTTGTAGATGGATATTCGAAAGATGAAGAGGATTTACCTTTGTTTGGATCTCTTCTTATCTTTCTTGCCAATATAAGGTCATCTTACATCTCAGTGGCCAAATCCTAAGTTGCAACAATGTCTATTTAGTCAGCACGTCTCAACATAAAACTTACTTCAGGCAGCTGAGAGTTGATGAAGAAACATTTGAGATTCTCAGGAGTTGGCTAAGCAATAGCAGGAATCTAGTTCCTCAATTTTTTGAACTTGGATATGAAATCCCTCATTGTTTCATGAGGCTCCTTCTTCATTTGCATGAGTTGAGCCAGCAAGGCATGTGCATCTTTTGCAGGTTTGAATTTGGCTTCAAACTTGGCTTTGAGGGTGTTCTAGTCAGTCACTGTTCTAGCCTGCAGATGGTAGAACCAGTCTACAGGAGCACCTTGTAGTGTTTCTATGAAAATACTGACTACCACATCCTCAAATTCCACTCTTATTACACCACAGGCTATGCTGAAGGTTGCAAAATGTTTGTCAGGATGAACTTTCCCATCACCATAGAATTTGGGAAAATTCTTTCTTGAGCTATGTGGAAGTTCATGCAGGGGTGGATTCAAATTGAGTGGGTCGAAAGAGTTACCCTAAGGGCCTTGAACTACCATTGTATGACTATGGAAAGGTGGGATAAAAAATCTCAGAGGGGTAAGTATTGACAAAGCTTTATTGATAGCAGAAATGGAGACTTGGCTTTAGTAGGAGGAAAGCTCTTGGTTCATTGGAGGTGATATGGTGAAGGAAATAGATCAGAATTACTTTGTTATACCAACTCAAATACAGGGTCGACAATACCTTTAGCCCTTTGTCTTCAAGTATAGCATGGAGTTGCTAGATTGTAAATTAAAAATGGGAAAGAACTGGCCTTGCTTCAGCTTGAAGCTTAAGGCTTCAAACTACGCATTCTATCCCAGTTGGCATGGAGGTGGAGGGAAATGGTAAGGATATAATGATAATGGGTAAGATATAGAATGGAGTCACCAGAGTATATAATAAATAAGGGTAGGGACTGCTTTAATCTGAAACTTGAGATTTCAGATTACACGTTCATCTCCAGTAGAGTCACCAAAAACTGCTGGGTGAATATTTTGTCGATCAACTAACTGATGAGCAAAATAGGTCTCTTCAACCATATCATAGGGAAATTAGTTAGCCAGATGTGCAGGTTTACTACATTAAAAGGGGACAAATCTCTCCTCTCATCAAGGGGAGGTTCCCTGTAGATATGCAGGAGCTATATACTATATATATAAACAAAAAATAACACTCAAGGGTAGGATAAATCATCCATCTCTCTTTTTTCAGAGATGATGTTCACAAATCAAAGGAGAAATCCTAATGAAATGACAGAAGACACTGCTCTTCTTTCAAAAATGTTGTTTAGTAGACAAAAGGAATCTTTTAGGTGATGATAAGTAACTGTAACAAGGCGCAGTAACACAGTAGGTTGAAATGAGGTATAAAGTCTCCACCTCAACTGCCAAAGACTGAAATACGAAAGACAATGAGGGCACAAAGTTATCCCAAGATCTTTTACACAGAAACAGAATACAAAGGACAATGAGGGCACAAAGTCATCCCAAGATCCTTTATACAGGAATAGAAAATATAGACAAACTAAAGACAATTGTGGTAGCAAAAATTCTCTCCACAATCGGCTTCAGGACACCTTCCTGATCACTTTCACTAATTCTACTTATTTAATCAAAAGGACAAAAAAAGTATTAAGGAAACAGACATAATAAAAATTTCCCCAACAACCAAGTTGTTCCAGCATAAAGTCTAGAAAGTCACTTGTTTTCTTATTCAAATAACTAAATATGATCAGCAATCTGAGCTCAAAGTCTCAGTAATGCCTTTCAATTTGGGTAGAGTTTTGTTTTTGATGACAGAGAGAGATCCTTAAAATAATAAGAGAGAGTCCAATATATAGTGCTCCAAGAAACACTTGGGTGCTTTGTTTCACAAAAATGTGTTACGATGCATTCAATGCCTTTAATGCATTTTAAATTTTGTCCATGGGCTCTGCTGGAATCAAGAGTTGATCTTTAATATGGGCCACCTGATGTATTTCCTAATGTGTGTGCAACTGTTTGCTTTACTCGATGCAAAAAAATGGGCCACGCTATTGAATGTTCATGCTCTTCCAATGTCCACCTAGTGGGCTACTTTACCTTCTAGAAACATATCTTATGCATGGATATTTTTGATCTTTCTCCATCATTCCCCCTTTCCTTGCTATATTTCATCCTTATTTGTGCGATCTGAGCTCTTAGGCTATCTCTTTCGGTCTTGCTAGCTACTTACACTCTTCCATCAACAGTTTTTCCCTTTGGCATTTTGCCTTTTGCAATTGGGTCCGTGTTCCAGCTTTCAAAGATCAATGACCATTTCATTTCCATGAATTTGATGTCTTCGAGCCCGTCATCGTTAAGAAACCAACGACTAGTTTGTTACCCTGAATTTGATGGCTGTGGGGACATCACCAGACGTCTAGATCCCAACGGCTAGTTCATGGTGTTTAACTTTGACGTCTATGGGCCCATCATATTCCTTGGCAATTCCTTTGACTTTCTTGTTTGATCCTTCTCGAAGGGGAATTGCCCTTCGAGGTCTTGAGAAAGGTCTCTTTTTCTTGGCGAGATCCCCTCGTAAGGGCACATACCCTTTGGGTGGTCTTTGGATGGCCTTCAGGCTTCTTTCTTTGGCAGGCTTTATCCTTCAAGCTTTTCCTTCAGACTTTTTGTCCAAAGGAATTATTCCTTTCCTTCCTTCATTCTTTCTTCTCGCTGGGCCTTTGTTTTTCTTTGGTGGACTTTTGCTTTTCGTCGGGCTTATTTCCTTTGAACAAAAGTCTGAAGGAATTCCTTCAAAAATTTTGTCTGAAGGAATTGTTCCTTTACAACTTTTCTGTGGGAACTTTTCTGAAGGAATTTCCTTGCTCACTCGACTTTTGAATCAGTCCACTTACTCCCCGCCTACCCTCTACAAGGGCTGTTTGAGCTCCAAAGTCACCTTTCAGATTTTTGCAACAGTCCACTATGGTTTCCAAGTGCCCTCTGTAAGGGCACTTTTCCTTCAGGCTCTTGGAAAACCCCTTTGAACTTCTTGGTTGAAAAAATGACTAAGTGTTGAACCTGTTTCTGTCTTGTAGAGTTCGTAGAAACCAACCTGCAGAGTCTGTAGAAATGGGTTCGTAGATCTAGGGGAGTCCATAGAAGTGAGAAATCAGCCTGTAGAGTCTGTAGTTTTGAGGTCTTGAGAGTTTGTAGATTTGAGTCTACCTTCAGAGTCCGTAGAAATGGGCCTGCAGAGTCCATAGAAATGGGCCTACAGAGTCCGTAGTTTTCTAAAAATCTTGAAAAATGGAGAATTTGAATACATAGAACAATTTTTGGGAAGGGAAGAGATAATTTTGGCCTGTGGGGCCAAAATAGTTCAAAATATTTCAAATGTTGTCTAAAAAATGACTAATATTTTTGTGAGACAAGAGAGGGAACATGGGTGGTAGAGGCCATGGGAACCACTCGAGGAACCTAATAAGAAATATAAGGTGTCAATGGAATGGCCTTGGATGCTTGAGTTGTGTACACTAGTGCACTTATTTCTGGAGTTGTAGCTAAACTTGTTGGGGATGGGGCACTTGTAGGTATCTAGACTTACATAAAAACTGGTGGGGGTACTATAGAGATCCCTATTTAAGGACTAGATGATGTATATGGGAATTAGGAGGCAAGAAGGTTGTGCATGGTTGAGGATGAAATGGGAAAAATGGGAGGTACCACCTAAATGGGTTACTACGGAGTTGGGAAGTCAGGTGGTGTCATGAGAGGCTATTAGAGAGTGAATGGAGAAGGAAAAGGGTTTTAGTGGGTGATAGATGTTGGTCCCACCTTGATTTGTATTCAAGATACTATTGAAGTAATTTATCCTCTTATGAATCTCATAAAGCCTAGCCGAATGAAAACTTACTATATCAATCAGAGTCGGAAAGGCCAATCTCCTAGACCTATCAAAAATGTCAAATCTTAGGAGAGCATGACCCAATGAAAGATCATTGTGTTATTCAGAATTAGGGAAACATGTCCCCCAAACTTTTCATAGATGTCAGATCCTAGGAGATCCCAGTGCAATGAGAGATCACCATGTCGATTAGAGTCAAAGAAGCTAGTCTCCTAGAGCTATCATAGATGCCATAGCCCAGAAGAGCCTAAGGTAATGGCAAATCATTATGTCATTTAGAGTTATAAAGATGACTCCATCTGACCTATCAGAGATGTCAGATCTTAGGATAGATCAATGCAATGGGCGCTTACCTTGTCATTCAGAGTCAAAGAGGGGAGTGAAAATGACCTATTAGAGATGTTAAAGATCGGGAAAGTTGGGCTTAATAGGAGATCAGTGCATCATTCAGGGTTAGAAAGGTGAGTCTCCTTGAGTTGTGAGAGATGTTTGAGCCCAGAAGAGCACAATTCATTGGGAAGTTATCATGTCTTATAAATAAAATATGAACTAGTTATTACTTGTGACTTGGAAATCCCAGAATAAAGTAGGAGTGGTTAAGCTGGACCAATCAGGGTATGGCATATGCTCGTAGGTGACACATCATCCTATCCAGAATAAAGGCATGGATTGCAAATCCGTGCTTAGATGGTGACCATTAATAAAAATGCAATAGACTAATGACAAATGTTAGAAAGTGGGGACTAGCTAGGGAAACTCCAAAGTATGTGGTCATGTTCCTGCCACGCCCTTGCTAGTAACAAAATAGAAGCTAGACCTAATTAGATAGTTTTGGAAAACATCCCAATACCAATTATATATCCTTCTAGTGGTGGAGGATCATGTGATCCAAATTCAATTCTGGATTTAGAAGTAAAAGGATAAAATCTTGTCACCAATGCGAATTTCAAATTTGTGGCAAGCCAGCTGTCAAATGAATTAATGCAAGGACATGTGTGCATAAGCTTTTAAAGCCTAAAATAGGACCATGAATGGTTGCCATTTCTATCTTAGAATAAATTTTGCACTTATTATTTAAATTCATAAAGAACTCTTGTATCCCGCACCTTTGACACTTGAAATCTTTCTAATTCCTTTTCTATTCTATTACAATGGCCGATACATCCTCTAACTTGAAGCACGATCCCAAGTATTGGGACCCCAATTTCCTTGCTTGTTTAACTAGGTATAAACATTATAATGACCTATTTAGAGTAATTGAGCAGGTCCCTAGGGACTCTGGCAATTCTGATGACCAACCAGTCAAATACAAGGATGCCCTTTGATCCTATAAAAGATACATAATCCATAGATTCACATCTAAACCAAAGGTGTTTCCTTGCACCAACCTTCTTGGTGATATCCTTCATAAGGGCATTTGAGTGTAGGATGGTGTTAATGACTAGGTACGTTCACCCACTTCTCGATAGTAAATTATTGACATATCTAAGAATACCTTTAAGGCATATTACTCCCTCTTAGACTTCTTATTCTTATATGATACAATGGCAGTGTCGGTCTAGATAAATGATCACCAGATCTATACTGTCTTCCAAGACTAGGTCAAGAACCTAGACTCCAAGTGGGTCGACAAAGAAAAGATTAATGCTTACATGGTATGCACCTTTTGAGAGGAGGTACAAGTAGGCATGATCATTTTGAATCAGATATTTGGATACTTAGACTACTAATATTTTAGAGAGTTATGGGTGATCTTGCTACACATGATTCTAATTGGATTTGACATCCTAGACCTTGGAGGATTGATCAAATTCAAGTTGGCTTAGGCCAATGCAAATGTCTAGAATGGGAGTGATTTCTACATGATGAGTTATTTACTCAATTCCATCCATGAATCGCTCTCATTCAAGCCCTCAGTCTTTCTTGCATGAATTCTTGATGGCCAAAACTGTCACGTGGTTTTATTTAAGCTCTATGGTTATGTGTTCCTCCAACATGTCTGGGACATCTATGAGTATTTATACATAGTGGTGTACCAGGCAATCAATGAAGCTCCCATGCCCTAGATCTCAAATACAATGTGAGACTCCATCAAAACCATAGGGGACTCTAGACTGTATAAAAAAGACATAGTGATATGAGTTATGGGCTTCATACAAGATCCCCTATGCTTACCATACTATGTTCCTGATTGCTTAGTAGTGTAGCAAATCACCTATTAATTGGTAAATGGCATCTTCGACCATTATGTATAATGTTAGTATAATATATGACCTTCACTCCCCATCATGATATGATGGCACATTTATAGGAACTTTCCCTCCATATAAAATATGGCAGACAGGTGAGACTCCTTCGCTCTAGTAAAATACAAGATTTGACAGTGGGACCCTAAAGGGTTGATTCGACCCACTTATCACAATATGGATCTCACTTGAATATCAACTATGGACATCAAGTTGAGGATAATGATGAGCTTTATCTAGATGATAATGATGACTAGGAGGTGCAATCTCTCATAAAGACTAAGAGTAAGAAGAAAGGGAAGAAGGCTTAGGTATGCCCCTTAACAATCACTCCAATTCATACTCAGCCCATAGAGGACCCAATTGAACTTATCTGGATATCTCATGGAGAATCTTGAAGGGTATCTTGCCATCTCCTCCTCTTCAAGATGCAACTTTGCCTCCTCCAGTCGCTCCTCAAACTCCACTTCTAATAGTAACCCCAATTCCTCAAGTTTTATTTCCATAAATAGCCATAGTTCCTCAAGCTCTACCTCCTTCACATGCTACTCCAAGCATCTCACAAATAAAATTGAAGGGTGTCATGCCATATTTTCCTCCTTAAGTTGCTCCTTGGCCTCATCTAGTTTCTCCTTAAGCCCCACTTCCAATAACAACCTTGGTTCCTCAGGATCCACTTCCACCAATAGCCCCAGTTCCTCAAGCTCCACCTCCTATACATGCTTATGGAATTTCACCTTCAACTCCTCTAGTAGTGCCTTCCACCAAGCCCCCACTATCTCAAGCTCCGAATAAATGATGCCACACAACCCAAGTGGATCCCACTCAACCAACATTGCTACAGACTCTTAGATTTGATACTAGGGTCAACTCAATAGAGAGCCCTAAATGAGGCACTCAGTAGGTAACCATCAAGGGTCACCTGCTCACTCCTCCATCTTCTCCTGTTTCCCTTTCACCCCTTGCTCCTATCATATTTTAACTTCATGTAATGGTTCTTGCTAGTTTCACTCTACCCCTATTATTTCCCATTCTTTCACCTTCATCTTTCATACAAATACCCTTGGGCTTGGTCTTTTTTAGTGTTGTCACTTCCCCTTTCCCTTTACTTTGTTCATATCATAGTTTAGAGTCTTATTGGTGCCTATTTTGGGCATGCCCCTAACAATAGGTGCGGATACAACCTTTGGTATTCTATAGCCTCTAGCAGGGACTCTTTTTGTCCTCACTCTAATTTGTAGACACCTAAAAGTGGCAACCAATGGCCTCCAACCAGGATTTTGACCAATTTATACCAAAATACATAATTTGGCCTAGAAACACTAAAACACATTAAATGAGTTGAAATTAATATATTCAAGTGCTTATTTTTTTTAGAGTGTCACTAAATGAGGTAATGTAATTTATGAAGTGCCTAACTTTAATCAAATCATTTCGAGTCAAAATGGCATTTTCACACTTGGGTGCTCTGGATTGTTCTTTTCTACCAAATTTCTTGCACAAGACACGTGCCTTTGTTATTTTGTGTTGGCAACATCCTAAATGGGAATATGGTTCCAATTCATCTAACATTGACTTCCAATTCCAATCCATTCAAAATTTGAGCCAATAATATGATATTTTGACCAATTTGATTAATTTGTGCACAAATTACTAAGGTTTACATCAAAGTTGACTAATCATGTTTAAGGCTAATTAAAATAAATCAAGAGATTAAGTTAATTTTCCATTAAATTTGTTGAATATTTATTTTTAGAAATTGATATTAAATAATTGCATCATCAAATGACATCATTTCTTGGGAAGGCATCTCTAGGCCATAAATGCACAAAATATCAGGATTAAGCCACCTCATGCCTCATTAAGATCCTCCATGCCTCTTAAATGCTCTTATATAACAAATATTTATAAATTTAATTACATAATTTAATTTATTCATGACCACACATCTCAATCTTGAGATGGATGGTCATGGTTAATCCTGAACCATTTTAGAAATCTATAAATAGAAAAGCCATTAACATCATTTTAAATCTATCTTGGTGCAAAGTTATAATGCTAAATTGATTCCAAAAGCCATTACAATTAGTTTTATAATGAAAAATTTCTAAACCAATCCAAATCCACAAGCCACATGATGCCAAGAGGAGGTGGAGGATAGCCAAACTCTATTGCAACAATGCTTTTGAAGCACAAAGCCAAGCAAGCCAACAGAGAAATCTATTGGAGCATCCAAGGAGGGTAAGAGAGTTTGTGTTCTTGATTTTTAGTTATGTTTTGTCAAATTATTTTTCTTCACTAAGCTCCCATTAGTGTCTAGGCCTAGAGATGTATGTTTGTTAGTGTGTTTCTTTCAATTTGATTTCATTTTGGAACTAACACAATACTGACCACCTCTCTTAAGTCAAATTCCTAGTATATATAATGGCACACTCAGTGGGACCCAACGCATAACACGCATGAAGAAGATAATTATGTAAATTTAAAATCTTCATTTGGATTATTAAAACTCTTATAATTTGGCTTTCTAACTTCATTTGGCCCGATTCTTATCTTTATGAGTTTATACAGAGACTGTCGATGGTCAAAGGAACTATCGATGGTTGAGTAAACCACCGATAGTTATTTTAAACTATCAATGATTAAATATAACCATCGACAGTCACTGCATTTTTTTTTCAAACACATACTTGAGATCTAATAGACCTTTTTTTAGAGCTTGGTTTGGGGTCATCTGGACTCTATTTTTGATGATTTTTTTTTAAAACCATGTGTTTTCCCTTAAATTTTTAGAATATGCTATTATTTTACCTTAAAGTTGTATGGTTAAAAAAAAAAAAAAGTTTATAACCAAATCTAATCTAACACATTTGTTTTTTGAGGTTTTGCCTTTGGGTTGACAGGTGTTTGCTTTACAAGTTTATTTTCTCATTCTCATAAGTTTTTCAAAGCAAGAAGTCCTAATCTTGTTTTCGTAGGTTGAAAGGATGCTTTGGAAGTTACTTTGGGTGTTTTAAATAATCATACACTTTAATTTGGATTTTTAATAATAACTTAGTTAAAATCATGCACACTTCAAATTTGGTGCCTAAAATGAATCTTTAGCATGTTAAGTCTTGAACACTACAAACTTTGGGTTTAAAATAAATGTAGGTGCTTATTGTTTCATTTAGTCTTTTTGGCATAATATTTACATGTTTTAAAACTTAAAGCCAAGGGGCTAAAAGAATAGCACCAAACATTTTCATTTAGTGCTCTAAAATTGAACACACTTCTTTTTTCAAAGTTATTATCATTGTTTGTCTAGATTAGATTTGTTTTAGCAAACTAGGAGTTGTGCATGTATGTTATCCCATCCATCTCCTATAGGGAACTTTGGGTATAAAAAGAGCCAACTTCATTACAAAGAGCCTAGTCCAAGGCATAGAAAAAACATCATTTAAAACATTCCCCAAAAACTCATAATAGTATTGGGTGATCTTGAGGTGACCATAAAGTCTTTCTATTAAGTCATTTATTGCATGCATCTTAGCTTGTGAGGGGGAATTCATTACCTCCCATGAGTTCATTAGGGAAGATTTGACCTAGGGCTTCATCTCTCGACATCATCTTCAACCCCTCTCCATGGGGAGGGGGTATATAAATTAGGATCCCCTCATTGGGATGATGGTTTGAGTGATTAAACCATCTCTGTTAGTAAAGGCTAAGCTTGGGACATTTGAACATATTGGAAATTACACTACACTGAGCAAGTGATGGATGTAGTGGTTATAAAAAGGGAAAGGCCTTTTTATAATAAGCCATATGACGTAAACCCAAATGGCATATACTTATTTTGTATGTTGACATGAAAGTCATATGCAATTGATCCATCTAGAATGTTCAAAAGACAATTAGTTTAGTTAACCCCACTTTGCCATACCTTATCGGTTTAGGATTTAAGATTATTAGTTAGTTGGTTTATCTTTGTCTTAGATTACTTGGTCTTGTTTGAAAGTTAAAATTTGGTGTTAACAAAATGATATAACTAAACACATTGTCCCCAAATTTCTTTGAACAAAGGAGGTTTTATGTTACCCAAGTGAAAACATCTTTTTCCTTGTTCAGATTCATCATAATACACTTTGTGTCATATATTCCAATTTGGTGCAGTTATGTTGCCCATTTTAGTCTAGACCTTTTGACACATTTTGTTTAATTCCCTCATTGATAGTTTAAATTGGAAATTGGACTCTTCCAAGTTTTAAAGGTTGATGTGTTAAATTGGGTCTGCCAATTTGTACTTGACTTGTTTTAACTTGAGTTTAATTCCCAATTTTAATTGAGGGCCATTTTTAGATTCAACATCATTATCATCATTTTCTAAGACTCAAGTCATATTGCATGTTTACTAACGCTTTGAGTCCCAGACTTTGACTACCCATCCTATTTGTCTATTTGTCCATTTGATAGCACACTCATGCCTTAGAGAATTTTTCCAAAGGAATCATTTGAGTTGACGAGGGTAGTGTTATGCTACCAAAATTTTGTTGCAACCATTTTGCCTTAGAGTTTTTTTTGAAACAAGCATTTGCCACATCTTTTGAGTAGTTTAGCGTTGTTACGCTACTCAAATTATTTTGAGACTTGTTTCATAGACCTCTTTGCATGGAATTCTAGTCTATCCAAGTTTCAACCATTTTGAGTTTTCTTTGAGAATATTTATCGAGCACGGTTATGCCATTCTCCTTTGTTTAGATTATTCATCAAAAGAACCTAGTTTTGTGCCATTATTTAGGATAAAATAAACTATCTCCAAGTGCTTTTTGTTTCATACCTCATACTTATCAATCAAATTTTCACAACCAAGAGTCAAATGCCTAGTTTTTGTTAAAAGTGTTTCAAATCTGCTAGATTAAATATCTCATCTTTTAAAGTCTAGCTTTTGATGCCATTTGGCCAAGAGTCCTAACACACACACTTTGTTTGAGCTTAAATTTTGATGCTGTGTTTGGCTAAAAGACCTAACAACTTTTGTTTTTCCTAGATTGGAATAATTTGAAACACTTTGACCTAAAATTTGGTATTTTGATTTACAGCCCTTTTAATTGACCTTTTTATATAAGACGTGTAGCATTCGACACTTAATGTTAGCTTATTTTATTAGAAGTCATTGCATCAACCTTTTTAGATATACCCATCAATCTTTTAAACCAAGTTAGACTTAGTTTGAGCATCTTTTTAGACATCCTATTTTTAGAGTTTGTAAAACTCTATTTTATTTTATCGTAAAACATTCACTATGGATCCTAACATGTTTTCCTACACTCATAGTGGCCTCATGTACAATTTAGGATTTAGTAATGTGGTTATACAAGAAGAAATGGTTCAAGATCCTTATGCGAATAATGTTGCTTATGATACAGATGCCTATCCATCGTATAACACACAAATAGGGGCACATACCCAAGCCCCATTAGCCTGTTACTTGGTGAACACACCTCTTTATTGAGAGCAAGATCAAGCAAAAATAGATCAATACCTAGATATAATGCCTAATGTTGAAGAACCTTTTCCTCAAAAATTGTACTATGTTACCTCACCATCTATGTATGATCCTTATCTATTTGAGCGTCACTTATTGGAGAATAAAGATGAAATTTTGGTTAGATCCATAGAGGTAGGGAACAAGTTTTTGGTAGACTCCCCCCATGAGAATTTATTAAGTCTAGAAATAATGACTCATAACATACTGTACAATCAATAGGATTATTCTAGCAATCCTTTAGCTCTAGTCCAAATAATGTATCAAGACCCTAGTATGATTGTCAAAGGCAGGGACCCCATGGAGGATCACTTTGTACAGATGCAAACAACATACCAAACCTACTTGAACCTAACATGTAATTTTAACTAGATGAACATATCAAATAGGCCTATCATAGATTTAGTTCCCTCAACTAAAGTGTTATTAGAGTTGACTGGTCAATAAAATCATGATGCAGACCCATTCATATAAAACTCTTGGATTGGTAACTTACTTCATACCCCAACCATAGAAGAAGTGTCTTCTACTTCTACACAGAACAATGGCTAAAATGTAATGGATAATACACAAGAAACATCTAATCCAAACCAAAGTGGTGTAAGTACGTAGATAACTAGTACACAAGCAAGTGTACCTTTAGTTAACACTATGAATGGTTCTTAAAATTAGGGAGTAGGAGTTGTTACATCTCAAACTCAACCAATAATTGTTACTAATCCTCAACCAGTTGCTGCTTTAAGCACTCAACCAATAGGATTAGGTAATCAGCCAGTGACCAATGTCATGTCTCAACAGTAAAATGTGATGAATTTTAATCAACAGACGATGAGTAATATAGAATAACATAAGTCACAATCCAACATACCAATACAATAAAGGTCAAATATGTTGTCACCTTAATAGGGGCAATCAATATTCCACCTCACCAAATTGGTGGGAACATACCTTTTTCCTCATAGACCAATGTGCTACTTGAAATCCAAATGATGTCTAGTCAACAACATATAACTATTAGTCAACAAATGTTGAATCTCCAATATGCACCTACTTCCCAACTAGGATTTGTGTTACAAAAAGGTTCTAATGTTCCTCAAGTATTGATCAGGGAACCTTTAACTTTTGTGCAGAACATGCCACTAGTTCAAAGATAAGATCTTGGTTCACAAGTACCCCCTCAACAATAAGGTTCAATTAGTCAACATAATGTGCCTCTTCAACCTCAATAGGCATAGTCTAGTTACATCCCTCCATCCTATTCCAATAATTGAATCCTAATCCATGCATGTGTATTCCTAGTTTGTTTCCAAACCAAACCAACATACCTCAATAAAGACCTCCATCATATCCCAGTCAAAGTGATCCACTTGCAACCACTCAAACATCTACCCAAGCCAATATTCCCCCTCAAACTAATATTCCCATGAGTTTCCTATCCCAAGAATTATAACATATGAGGGATGTGATTGCTACCATCTAAGCTAGGAAACAAACTAAAAAGTTTAAGTTGGATGACCTATGTTTTTATCTATTTAACATGGAGTACTTGTAGATACAATTTCTTTCAGGATACAAACCATCAAAATTTGACAAATACAGAGGGAAAAATGACCCCAAATCTCATTTGATTGAGTTCTTTGTTGCATTTTAGCTAGTGGCATCTAATGACATACCTTTTATTATTGTTCCCAAGAAGTCTAGTAGGATAAGCCTTGGAGTGGTTTTTAAAGTTACCCAATAATTTAGTATTTGATTTTGATGATATTTTGAACAAGTTTATGCAACATTTTTCATATAATCTCAAACATGAGATTTTTTTGGTTGAGATGATGCAAGCCAAACAAAAGGCTGATGAGAGTTTTGGGAGTTATCTATAGTAGTGGAAATCCCTTACAAGCCAATTTACCCATAGTTTACCAGATAAATAATTAACCATTGTGTTTACCGAAAATTTGCATAGTGAGATATCCTATCATCTAGAATTACACTGTTCACATACCTTTAAGGAGATTATTGATAAAGGTTTATTGATAAAATGAGACCTTATTAATAAAGGGATCATCAAACTTACCTCATATAATCAGAATCAAGGTACAAACCCATGAAATGCATAAAACCAACATCCAGTCCAAGCGTAAGCATCACAACCAGCTTAGGCCAATAAGAATGATAGACCAAGGCAATTAAACCATAACAAAAATGTTGGTTGAAATAGAGTAACTAAGTCACATCATGTCCAAATAGTATAAACACTATTTTCTCAACCCATGTCATATATATAAATTACTCCTAACCCACAACCATTTTAGCCAATGTAGCAAGTACAACAACCTAGGCCTGCACAATAAATGTAACCACCTTTGCAATTAGAAACTCCTCCTCTAAGAAGAACAATGCTTACTCATTGAATTTTTAGTGACCTTGGAGAGCCTATTAAATATGTGTTTCACAAGCTCATTGTTGCTAATCTAATTAGTTGGATTATATTGAAACATTATCCTCAAGTCATTCCTTATCCTACTTGGTATTGTGAAAATGAATTCTATGAATATCACTGAGTCAATGGGCACAATTTATGAAGATGTGTGCAAGTTAAACATTTGATGTAAAATATGTTAGAGAATAGGGAGATAACATTGGATAATGGTGCTTCCACTTCTGATCAAACCCTTGAAATCTATCAAAATCTCTTTCCCTAACATAACAATAAAAAATAGTTACAATAGCAACAACAACACCGACCAATGCAACAACCAATTCAACAGTATCAAGATTAAAGGCCAAACTAATAAAACCAACAGAACCAACATCAAAATAAAAAATTCTAAAATAATTGATAGAACTAAGGTCAGAGCAATAATAACCAACAGACCTACCATGCAATTGCATATGACTATAACAGGGTTGTAGGTCATATTGCAGGAAGTCATGTTTATACCATCTCCATTAATCCTAGACCAAATTAATCAAATAAGACCATTGCTAACCATACCAAACCAATACAAACACTTGGAAAATCCTTCCTTAACCTAAGACTGCACATAAGCAAACTAACGAATAGGGATTCCCACTTTTGAACCTTGTACAAATAACTCATCCTTGTCCCATGACCGTGCACAAGTGCACCGACAACTAAGACTTGTCCTATCTGGTCCCACACTATTACCATCATTTGTTAGTAATCATGGTCCTGTATTTAATCCTGACTGTGTAATCACAACTCATAGGTCAAATATTACCATGCTAGGCCCACAACCATCTATCATATTTCCCATCACCTAACTAGTTGTTTAGCCTTAGAATAAGCCATTTAACACTAACCAAGAGAAGAACTTTGACATTATGGAATAATTACAAAATATGCCCACACAAATATCCATATTAGATTTGTTGTGTACATCAAGAATCCACAAAAACATTTTGAATGAATTCCTAATCTAATCCACTGTTTCAAATGACATATCCTCTAATAAATTCTAAGCTTTGGTTGGACACCTAGCTCTAGCCCAACAAGTCACTTTCAACCAAAGTGATATGTCATCCCTTGATCCACTACATAATAACCCATTATATATTGAATTTTGCGTAAAATGGCATAAAGTGAAACATGTCTTTATAGATAATGGATTAGGTCTAAACATAGTGTCTCTTAAGCTCATCAAGCTTCTTGAGTACACTATGGTAGATATTCAAGTAGAGACAATAACCATCAAAGCCTACAATAACGAGGAATGAGAATCATAGGGCACCATCTATTTTCTAGTTATCCTTAGGCCCTTGACCCATGATACACTTTGACATGTGATAGATCTTGATTTGTCATACACTATGATTTTTGAAAGACCTTGGTTACATGAATTTCATGTTGTCTCATCGACATTGCACCAATATATCAAGTTCTCCCATTCAAGGATGGAAGTTTGCATACCAAGAGATTTGCATCCATATGATCACTAAAAACACCTAAAGGTTGAGTTCAAGAGTTGTAACTATCATTTTAGCATGAATCTAGTGCCCAAGTAAGATAAAGGAAAGGCAATACTCCTTGATTCACAAGATGACAACTGCATTGATCATAATACCCTTGATTCCTTTTCCCACATGCCACCTCCTGAAATATCTAATCATTATACCATCTAGTCCAACAACCCAGGAGAGTATGTGACCCATGATACCTTTCATATTGTAAACCTTCCACATAATCCAAAGTCCTTTAGAAGACCTAATGTTAAGCCACTTTGTCCAAAATGGCAACAAAAGAGCAAAGGTAAAACACTTATCATGTTTGTACTAACATCTAGCTTAGAACTAGACCCTTTTGAAGGATCCTCCTTAGAGTACAATTGATTACCTTTGTATAAGCAACTAAACAAGGAATTAAACCAGAAGTAATAAGTAACTAGAAATCAGAAACAACAAAGAATAGGAGATATGAGAAACAATACAATCTGTATTACACTCTTCCAGAAGGAAATACAATGAAGAAATCTCACTCTTCTTCCCACACCTCTTGGGTGTACAGTAATTCTCCCTCAAGAGTTCTCTCTCTCAATCAATTACAACCAACTCAACACTGAGTTGTTCCCTCCTCCAACAGATCTCCTTGATCTTGCACACCCTGCAGATCAACTGACCTTGCTTACATGTGACAATCAACCCAATGGTTGTTATTGCCTACACTTTCAGTGACAATCAACCCAATTATTGTTGCCTACTTACTTACCTGTAGATCTTCCTGGTCTTGCACTCTTGCAGATCTTCTAAATCTTACACTTGAGGATCTAATCCTTTAGTCCTGATTACAATACAGCCCCATGGGTCTCTTAAATAGATCCCAAACCAAAAAATAATTAGAAACACAGACTCAAGACTAAAATTAGTCTTTACATGAAAACTAACTGTTCGTCTAAAATTAGAACAACAGTTTTGGAAACAAACAGGTGACCGATGTCGGTTCCTATCTGACCGATGTCAGCTGACCATAACTGATGTCGGTTACTGTGTAACTAGAGATAACCGATGTTGGACGACCCCTAACTAGTTCTGACCAATGTCGGTTACTATGTAACCCAACAACCTCCACATTTGCATACCTGTGAAGCTTTTAGCTCCACAACTTAACAATCTCCCACTTGGAGATAAATAGCTGCACCTGTACTTGTACCTATATAACAACATCCTCTAATCTATTTTTGGCTTGTTTCTCCATCTTCAAGTTCAATCTTGAAGACCAAAAAAAGTTGAATGAAGATTCAACTTCTTCTTTGTTCCTAGCTTTGTTAACATATCTACAGGGTTTTTATCCTTGCTAGCCACCGTGACTTCAACAACCTTCTGCAACTTTGAAATCCAACTAACAACCATTCCACCAATAGTGAACACATATCCTGTGGTGCTTCCCCTGCCATCCAAGTCACCTGCCATATTTGAATCTACATACCCATGTAGAGAAGTGTTTGACCCTGCATAACATAAATACCTACTGCTGGTCACTCTCAGATATCTGAGAATCCACTGAACTACTTTCCAGTGCTCCTTTCTTGGATTGGCCATAAACTTGCTGACAAATCCCACTGCTTGGGCAATATCAGGTCTAGTACATACCATGTACTCAACCTCATCATGTGATTTAGGACACTGTTCTAAGCTCAACTTGAACTGTCCAACCATAGGTGTGCTTACCGGTTTTGCATCCTGCAAATTGAACCTCTCCACTACCTTATTCACATAATCCTCTTGAGACAAAATCAACTTGTGACTTTCTCTGTCTCTAAAAATACTCATGTCAAGGATTGTTGCTCCTAAATCCTTCATGGAAAATGTCTGAGCTAATTTTACCTTTAGCTCAGTAATTCCCTGCATGTGTGACCCTGCAACAAGCATATACACTACATACATTAACAGGATAATGTAGCTACTATTATCCAACCTGGTAAAATAAACATAATGGTCACATTGACATTGACTAAAGCCATGCTCTGTCATAAACCTATCAAACCTCAAATACCATTATCTTAGAGCTTGCTCAAGACCATATAACCTGGCCTTATGTCTCACCTGTCAATTCTCTCCTTTCTTTAACCTGTATATCCATTCATTTTTCAGTGCTTTCTTTCCAACTAGAAACTCTACCAAATCCCACATTTGGTTTTCTTCCAAGGAATCAATTTCATCATTCATGCCATGCTCCCACTATTTCCTAGATTCTACCTACATTGCCTCTTCAAAACTTCCTGGTTCTCGACCATCAGTGAGCAACAAGTAGTATAAAGAAGGGGAATAATGAATTTGAGGCTTACTTACCATTTTAGACCTCCTTATGGGCATTTGAGACTCCTTGACAGCTTGCTGTCTGCCCAAATTTCATTCTAACAGTGACCAATCCCGGTCATCTCTCGGTCTGCACCCGACCGATGTCGATTCCTCCTGACTGACCTGACTGGCATCGATTTTCACCTAACCGACATTGGTTTCCACCTGCCTAACATCACCAACTTTGGTCTCCACTAGATCGACGTCAGTTCCTGCCTGATCGACGTCGGTCTCTGCCTGATCAACGTCGGTGTTTGTGTTTTCCTGTGAGCGATGATTTTTACCTATGAGCTCATTTTGGATCATAACCTTGTCCAAATCAACATTGCCCTGCTCAAAATTATTCAACCTCTTGAGCTGATCACTGTCCATCATCTTCTCATTAAACACCAAGGCTTTCTAATTCTTAAATGTGTCAAAAACATCAGATTTCCTCTTAATGCAATAAATCCATACCTTTTTTGTAGCATAACACTGTGATCCTCTAATAGAAGCTACTTGAGCTAGTCCCCACACGTCTGCGTGAACAAGCTCCAACATGTGCTTCTTCTTTGTTGACCCAGTCTTGAGAAACCTCACTTTCTTTTATTTCCCAAAAATACAATGCTCACAAAAATATCGATCTATGCTTTTCAAATCTGAAAGCTTACCTTTTGACTTAAGAACATCTATTCCCTTCTCACTCATGTGACCAAGCCTACAGTGCCACATCTTTGCATCTACATTTGAAGTAGATAAAACAGAAGGAGAATCAGTAATACAAGTAGATAGATAAATTGTACCTACTTTCTTACCTCTTGCTAAAACAAGTGCACCCTTGGAAACTTTCCAAGATTATGCTGTAAGAGTTACTGTGTAACCCTCATCACCCAACTTTCTTGCAAAAATTAATTTCCTCTTCAGGACGGGTACATGCATGACATCCTTCAACACTCATGTGTTTCCATTCTGCAATTTCAGCTGCACTTCTCCTTTGCCAACAATTTGACAAGGCTTACCATCCCCTAAATAAACTTTTCCAAAGTCTCCATGGACATACTCATTGAAAAATTATCTATTTAGGGTTGCATGGAAAGAGGCACCATAATCTAAAACCCAAGATTCTACTTTATCCAAGGAACATATAAGAGCATCATGTGCAACAATACCTGCATCTTTTGCTTCTTTATTTCCTTCATGCTGATCTTCTACCAACCAACAATCTTTCTTTACATGCCCTTTCTTTCCACAATTCCAACAGGTTATACTTCTATTTCTGGATTTGGATCTACTGCCTATCTTTGACCTTGATTTCCCTTGCTTGACCTTCTCTCTTTGCTTTCCCCTGATTTCAACACTTAAAGCATTACCTAATGTTTTCCCTGTGCTTTTCCTGTGAATTTATTCATTCAGGATTACACTAACAACATCATCAACTTTCAAGATATTTGAAGCAGACATAGTATTACTAATTGCCATTACCAAGCTATTCCAAATTTCAAGTAAAGAGCATAAGATTAAGAGAGCCTTAATTTCATCATCAAAAACTATTTTGACTGAAACTAACTAATTTGCTAATCCATGGAAATCACTAAGATGACTATATACCGATCCACCTTCCTGCATTTGCAAATTAAATAATTGCTTCATAAGAAATACCTTATTCATAGCTGAGGGTTTTTCATATAAATTTGCCAAAGTATCCATTAACTCTATCATTGTCTTTGCCTGTGATAAGTTGGAAATCACAGATAATGCCCAGCTCAACCTTATAGATCCAAGAGCCTTTCGATCAAGAACATTCCATTCTTCATCTTTCATATCTATGGGCTTCATTGAAACTCCACCTAATGGTAAGTACAGATCTTTCAGATACAAATAATCTTCTATCTGCATCCTCCATAATTGATAATTCTTGCCATTGAATTTCTCCATTCTTAGTGTATGTTCTTCTGCCATTGCTTTACTCCCACTCAATCAGAAACCCCTGAGAGTAAACCTGTAATCAACAAACACTAACCTGCTCTACCACTTGTTAGTAATCCTAGCTCGGATACCAATTGTCAAGATCCTCCTTAGAGTATAATTGATTACCTTTGTATAATCAACTAAACACAGAATTAAACTAGAAGTAATAAGTAACTAGAAATCAGAAATAATAAAGAATAGGAGATACGAGAAACAATACAATCTGTATTACACTCTTCCAGAAGGAATACAATGAAGAAATCTCACTCTTCTTCCCACACCTCTTGGGTGTACAGTAATTCTCCCTCAAGAGTTCTCTCTCTCAATCAATTACAACCAACTCAACACTGAGTTGTTCCCTCCTCCAGTAGATCTCCTTGATCTTGCACACCCTGTAGATCAACTGACCTTGCTTACATGTGACAATCAACCCAATGGTTGTTGCCTACACTTTTACTGACAATCAACCCAATTGTTGTTGCCTACTTACTTACTTGTAGATCTTCCTGGTCTTGCACTCTTGCAGACCTTCTAGATCTTACACTTGAGGATCTAATCCTTTAGTCCTAATTACAATACAGCCACATGGGTCTCTTAAATAGATCCCAAACCAAACAATAATTAGAAACACAGACTCAATACTAAAATGAGTCTTTACATGCAAACTAATTGTTCATCTAAAATTAGAACAATAGTTCTGGAAACACACAGGTGACCAATGTCAGTTCCTATCTGACTGATGCCGGTCGACCATAACCGATGTCAGTTACTATGTAGCTGGAGATAATCAATGTCAGTTGACCCCTAACTGGTTCTGACCAATGTCGGTTACTATGTAACCCAACAACCTCGACATTTGCATACATGTGAAGCTTTTAGCTCCATAACTTAACATGAAGGGGATGAATCATGGTTATACAATGACAACCAAGTTGATTTTTATGCGAATGTAAAGTATCCTATTCCCAATAGGATCATGAAGAATCAAGACTATGAAGGAGGAGGCTTCCAACTTAATCAACAGGGAACACTTGAGCCAATTTCCATGACCAAATACAAAGGACCTTATGGACTTGGATTCAAACCACCTGGGGGTGACTCCATATACCTTACTCATGTTTCATCACCATTGATTAGTGAGGAAGATGTTGAAAATGAAGCAGAGTTCAATCATAGTTTTTTTGACAACCTAGCTAAAACCCATTTATTTGACACCCATTCTATTTGTACCCATAGCCTAGTCTGTTTCACTAAATTTTGAATCTATTTGATGTTTAAGGAGAAACAAATATGAAAGGTAGGGATTAGAGATTAGAGAGAACCTGGATTGGTTATGTGCTGTATCTAGATGATGTTGAGCACTCCTCTTTGGCTAGGGAGGACTACCTATAAAGGAAAGCACTACCACCAAAAATGTTTGTGAGTAGATATATGAGTGGGCTACCAAGCTATGTACTTGTTTATAGAAGTGTAAAATTTCCTTAGGGATGATAGTACACTTTTTGAAACAAAATGGTAATGAATAACAAAATTAAAGAGAGAGTAAGAGAGAGATATTCATACCATTCTTGTAGTCTGAATGCAACAAAGAGTGATACAGTGCAAGTAATGTGGGTTATTGGTATTTTTTTAGAGGTTGTTTAGGAAGACTTAGAGAAGTTTATGGAAATACACAGTCATTGATGTCAGTTAGGATGTTGATGTTGATAAATATATATGACCAACGTCGATTATGTGACCGATGTCGATAGGGGTAGTAAGTTCTCAAGGAGGTTATAGGAGACTTTTTTGAGCTGGGAGGTAGATGTTGGTCAGGCTTGTGAGGTTGGGAAGAGTCATAAGGGAGTGGGTAAGGCTCAAGTGGGTCTAGATAGAGGGTTGGTATGTTTGAAGTAGAGGGAAATAGGCAAAGGAATTTTTTAACTCCTTCACAGGGAGAGTCAGGATGTTCATAAAATAATAAATTTTATAACATAAAGTAATTATAAAATGATTGTTTAAAGGAATTACAAAACATAAATATATATTTAGCTAGTGAAATGGATGAAATGTGAGTGTTGAATAGATGGCTTTGATGAGGCATAAATAGAAAATATAAGCATGTGCTTTTGGTTCAGAAGAATTCAAGCTCTATGAAGTATATCAATTCCTAATATGGACTAATTTGTGCAGAGTAATGGTAAGCCTAGATGTAGAAAGCTGAATGCTAAATCTTGTACGTGGATGAATGATTTTTTTGATTTCTATTGACCTAAATATTAGTTTGGAATTTGGCTTAAGTAACCAACGTCAGTGATCCTGTCAATGTCGACTGAGGGTTGACTGACATTGGTGGCATGAGAATAGGTAAAAGGGCTATTTTTAGCCTATTTTCTATTCCTTCTCTTGCCAAGTGTGGTGTCCATTAGGAAATAGTAGAAATGCAAGGTTAAGAAGAATGTAGTTAGTTAGGAATTTATGTTAGGAGTGAGAACAAGTCATGGGTAGGTAAGATTAGGAGACTAAGTCTTGAGGTGACTCAGAGGGTAAGAATTAGTCTTAGGATTAGGTGGCTAGGTAAGGTGGCATAAGTAGTTTTTAATTAACTTAATTAAATATTTTTAAATTAATTAAATGTGTGAGGGATGAAAACATGGGTTAGGAAGGTTAATTATTAAAAGGGGATCAAGGGGGGTTTTGACACAGGTAGTTACACACATGTGTGACATAATTTTGGTGTCTACATTTTCCCCTTTCTGTCTTGTAATTTTTACTGACAAGTTTCAAGACAAGAATAGGAGTTGGATACTCCAGGTATAGGATGAGGTATCCACCCTCAAAATAGGAACCAACAGAGGAGAATTTAAAATTGGGTATCAGTTTGATAAGGATTTAATTGGGTGGGTGGATGTTTAGTGAGAATGTGGTAACATTGATGCTTACACGTATACTATTATGAGTTATAATCAATACAATCAATAATAGGTAAAGGTGAGGAAGACTCTAATAGAAATAACCAAATCATAACTTGTAAGTGATAGCTGATAAGGTTAAAATGATCAAAGTTATAGCTCCAATGGGACTGGCTTGGTTATGATCTTAAACACCTAATATACATATGTGTGTATAGTAGCCAACTATAACGAGGTAGCATAAGGGATAAAGATAAGCAACACAAGGTTGGTTCAAAAGGGTCAATGGTCAATTAGATATTCATGATCTTCGATCAGAGTCATCATAGGTGGATACTTAAGTAATCTCCAAGGTTGATTGTCATGGTTTGGGAGGTATATGTGATCTCTAAGGTTTGTTGTCATGGTCAGGGAGATATACGTGATCTCTAAGTTACCTTGGACTTAGGGTGTAGTCCAAATGGTGGTGGTTGGGGTTAAGAACTCTAATTTTAAGGTTACTAATGTCAGTTATGTCACTGATGTCAGTAGGAAGTATTTTTGACATCAACACCTTAGGTCAACATTTTTGACATCAGTGGGCAACCAAATCTAACAAAATTGGGTTTGGTGGTCCACTAAAACTCATTTGTAGTAGTTGATTAGATAAAAATATATCTGAGTGTTATGGGGCATATGATAGCTCTAACCTTGTCTATTTGTGGTGAGTTGGTGAGAGATAAGTGGTTGAGAAGAGTGTGTGAGAGTGAGGGTTAGATTGAGCATTTGGTGGGCCACAGTGTGATTGAGAGAGTGTTGGTGTGGGAAGAGATGGTAGAGGTAAGAGGGGACCCTGCTAGAGGCATGCCACCATAAGTGCCAACAATTCTAGCCTGAAGGAGATGGAGAAATGAGGTAAGCTAGTTTTTGAGTTGAATTTTGATTTAAGGTAGTTAATTTGTGATTTGAGCTAATTTATTATGTTTGGGGGGAGAGAGGGAAATTAGAGGGGTAATAAATGGGGTGAGGGTAGGTTTAGGTGAATTTAGGAGGGGTTAAGGGCAGTTTGTAGGAAAAAACTTATATTTTGGAGGTTAGTTGTTTGGCCCTAGGGCTGAACTAGTCATATATGTCGGTAGGACTTGTCGACGTCAGCCGACAAGGCATTGTGGTCAACTGACACCAAGCACCAATATCAACATATAAGATCGACATCGATCATAATAAAAAACACCAAATAGGAAGAAAATCCCCATTTTGGATTCCCAACTAAGTTAGTTGATGAGTTGAATGGTTGATCTAGCCTTGGAAGACCCCGTGTTGACTGAGTGTTGCCTAATAGCCTGGGTGAGGGCCTCAGTCCAATGTAGTTCTCCTAGTGCATAGGGAAAAAGGGTGAGGTATGGTAAAAAATTTATTAAGGGAATTGGTTAGGAAAAGGTAGGTTGAAATAGGCTATGGGACCTAGGGCTTAAAAGATAGGTTGCAAGGTTGAGGGTGTGAGATATAGGTTGTGGGGCCTAGAGTTGAAAGATAAGCAGTTGGGCTTAGGGTTTAGAGATAGGTAGTTGGGCCTAGGATTGAGAGATAGGTAGTGAGGCCTAGGGTTTAGGTGGGTTAATATGTTAGATAGTTAGGTGGGTATACGATCGAGCTAACCTTAGAAGATCCCATGTCGATTGAGTGCTACCTACATAGCCCAGATGAGGGCCTTAGGCCAATGTAGTTCTCCCAGTGCAAAGATAAAAAGGGTGAGGTATGGTTAAAATTTTGTTAAGAGAATTGGTTAAGAAAAGGTAAGTTGAAATAGGTCATGGGACCTAGGGCTTATAATATAGGTCATGGGGTTGAGGGTGTGAGATATAGGTTGTGGGGCCTAGAATTGAAAGATAAGAAGTTGGACCTAGGATTTAGATATACACAGTTAGGCCTAGGGTTTAGGTGGGTTAATAGGTTATATAGTTAGGTGGGTATACAAGTGAGATAACTTTAGAAGACCCCATGTTGATTGAGTGTTGCCTACATAGCTCAGATGAGGGCCTCAGGCCAATGTAGTTCTCCTAGAGAAGAGAAAAAGGGTGGATGTTGATATTGGAAAGTATGTGACTTGAGGTTTGTGTATGTGGATGCAAGCTAGGCAAGAGTTGAAATTACAAGATTAACTATCGACACTATTGATGAGGATGAGGAGGGATGTCACCATGGATGAGTGGGATCACATGGTAATTATAGGGTTAGAAAGAGTGCAACAGTATTGTAGAGTTGCATGTGATGTTAGCTTGATGATAGCTTTGATAGAGAGGTGGGATCACACCACCAACACTTTCCATTTACTTACTGGGGAGGTGACTATGATGCAGGAGGATGTTTACAATATTTTACTATTACCACTCTAGAGTGAGGAGCTCTTCACTTATTTGAGAGAGGAACATGATATTCATCTGGCGACATTGTTTGGGGAGCATGTCAAGGAGGTGAGCTATCATTTGGTGAGCTTTGCATATGAGCCATTATACACTGTCGATGAGGAAGAACATCAGTTAAGTATCTTGATGATGATAGGGATTATAGTATATGCACTACCAAATTTAGATGGGGGGAGATATACTATTGTATTGATAGGTGTTTTGGCACAGATGGTTGAGCAACGTATAATGTATGCATGGGGACCAGCTTTTATGGCACAATTATATAGACAGTTATGGGTTTTGAGGCTATGACAATGATCGATTATTGGGGATATGAGCACATTGTGGTGACATGGCTATTGGGGCTACCCACCATGATTACAACCAGTTTCAGTGTCAGGGTCAGATAGTGGAGAGAGGCTATGGCTCAAACATGAGTAGATGGCATAGTACAAGATATTGATTATTATAGGCATATGATAGATGGATTGATTCCCATAAATATTGTTTGGAGGCCCTACCTAACATACCCTACATTCAGAGGATAGGTAGAGCAGCTTATTGATTTATAGAGCACGTTATGGTTCAAAAAGAGACAAGTTAGAGAGTTAAAGATGATACTTGTGGCATACGACAAGAGATAGTTTGGCTTATTACAAGACATTACTCCTACATTTCCTTTATATAGGAGGTATGATATAGAGACACCCCTACCTTTGCCCCAAGAGATAGATGGGCTAGATTTTGAGGAGCTACCAATAGGCCCAGGTATAGTAGATCCTGGATGCACAATGGATTATCTTGTGTGGTAGATAGGTTTACATCCTATGGTTTAGGTCAGGAGGCCACCACTAGATTTACAAGGAGTGATGAGAGAGAGAGATGCAACTGTACAGGCCCAAGATGTAGTGGTATAGGCTTGAGATGTAGTATTGTAGGCCTTAGATCCAGCACATGCACAGGTGTTGGTCTTCAGGGGTAGGTTATAACATTGTAGGGGTAGGTCAAGTCATTACAGGGCTAGGTTAGGGCATTATAGGGATAGGTTACTAAAATAACAGTAGAGAGGGATAATTTGAGACTAGCAAGATAGGCTAATCCTCCTCTTCCACCATAAAGACTAGTACAGAGTCCTACAATAGGTTTGATGGGTCCACTACAAACTGTATCTCTAGTGAGGTACAACATTTCTTTAGATGAAATTGTATACTATGAGAGAGCCATTAAGGAGTTCCCATAGATTCAAAGGTATTTTGAGTTTAGAGAGTAAGAGGGATCGGTGACACATGCCACGACTTCTAGCTCATGCAAATGTAGACAGGTAGAGAGTGGTGATGATACTGCTTCTTCATGACCATGACTATAGCCTTGAGTATTCTCAGTGCCAGATGATAGTTTTGATGTTGTTATATATGTTGTATACACACCAAAGACACATATATTTGGGTTTAGTTGAATGTTATATTGGAGGAGATGAGTGAATATGATTTTGAGAATCATAAAGTGATCTTTGTGAAGTTTAGACTTTCTGATTAAGTCATCCACGTAGTCTTCTCTAATTTTGTGTAGGAGATCATGGAAGATGTAAGTCATGGCACATTGGTAGGTGGCACTAGCATTCTTTAGACCAAAAGGCATGACCCGATAATTGAAATTCCCCCATGGGGTAATGAAAGTTATCTTGTGTTGATCCTCAAGAGCAACTAGGATTTGATTGTAACCTAAGAACCCATCCATAAGTGATAATATCTCATGGCCGGATGTTAGATCAATAAGTTGGTTGATACTTGGCAAAGGGAAGTCATCCTTTGGAAAAGTGAGGTTTAGGTCACGGTAGTCAGTGTAGATGTGGATTCCCCATGTCACTTTTATGAAAATAACAATATTGGAAACCCATTGTGAGTAGTCAATGGGTTGAATAAAGTTAATAGAAAGGAGGTGTTGGAGTTCTTTGATAAGGAGTGCAATATGAGGATGCATTTTGTGAAGCTTCTAATTAACAGGTTTAGCATCTTGGTTGGTGACAATGTTGTGGGTGATGATAGAGGGGTCGATACCAGACATGTCATTATAAGACCAAGCAAAGGATTTGCTATGGTCATTAAGAAATGTGACATATTTTGCTTGCTCAGAGGAATCCAAAAATTGGCCAATCTTAAGGACATAGGGGTTATCGTGAGAGGGCAAATTGATGTCAATGGTTGATTTGTTTAACATATCTTATGTTTTAGATGGGAGTGATAATTGGATATAGGAATCATCTGCACTCATGTATGTGAGAATAATATAATCATCTTGACATTGGATAGTGTTGATAGTGGAAGAGTCTTCATCAATAATTTCAAGATGAATGAAAGGAAATGACCTTGTTTCCTTACCCAGGTGATAGGTGAGGGGACCCAAATAGATGGCATTTATTGAATTTTTTTTAAGGAGGTATAGATACCTCTGATTCGGTAGGTGAGGGTGGAGGATAAGATGGAGAAGGAGAGATCGACTCTTCCATAATTGGTATATGAGAAGTTTTGGTGAGTTTAGTTACTTTGTCAAAACCCACTCCATGCCACTTTTTGGCATTTTCAATGGTTTTTATTGGTGGGATATTCAATGGGCATATGAACACCCTGCTTGTAATGACCCAAATTAAATCCTTTCTAGGCACATCTATAAAGATAGGTGTGAGCGAATCAAGGCTTACTTAGGAAAGAGAAGTCATAGGTAAATGGTTGTGGTGAAGAGGATGGAATGTTGACAATAGGAGCTTGATCAATTCCCCCCTATGTGAAATTAGTTTGAAGGTTAGGGGGACAATACGGGATGACCATCCCAATATGGGGATCATAATGGGGGTGCATACGAAGCTTTACATATTCTTGTGGAGTATGGAACATGTCAAGTGTCAATAAGTGATATTATCTGAGTGATAGATGCTTGAAAGTTTCTTCCATGGGGTCTTTATCAAGAATTTGTGTTGTTGGTATTTGTGTAATCAGGGTAGTGGAGCTTGTGGAAGCTTCATAAGTATAATGTGGAGGAGGTGATGTATTTAATGGAATGAAAACATCAATGGGGATATAATTCATGTTGCATGTTTTGAAAGGAGGTGGGTTAGTGAGAATAACATGTTCTTACCCATTATGCTCAAACTTGATGCAACGGTGCAAAGTTGAGGGCACACATGCCATAACACGTATCCAAGGTCATCCAAGCAGTATGTTGTATTTGAACTCTCCTTCTACAAACATAGAAGAGCTCAATAATTGTGTGGGGACCCACATGGATATATAAGATAATAGTTACCATCATTGTAGTTGTGGTATCGTTAAAGGAGCAGAGCATCGCGTTGGTTTGATACATGTAATTATCGAGAAGGGCTAGCTATTTGTAGGCATGGGTAGAGATAATATTAATACTATCTCTTCCATTGATCATGACTCTTTTTACATGAGTTTGATAGATATATGTGGTTATAGAAAGGGTAGAATCTTGATCTTTAGGGTGTTGAAGTGGTATTTCTAAATCACTAAAGGAAATTAGGGAGATGGTGTTAAGAGAGCTGACCAAAGCTGTAAGAGGCTGGGATAATCAATTTTTACCTCAACCACTTGTAAGGCACTAATCAAAGCTTGATGGTATTGGGGTGAGTTTTAGATTAACTCATATAAGGACATTTTCATAGGGGTTTGGTGAAGTTGTTTCACCATCGAGTTTTGAATAACTTTTGAAGATGTTGGTTTCGAGACACCCAAGATAGAAATGTTGGGATTTAGACGAGGAGTGTCTTTGGAGAATGGATGAGCCCAAGGTGTAGTGACTTTTTCATTACCTTTATCCTTTTGATTTTGTGACCACATGGCCACATTAACTATGTTGATCTGAAACATAAGTGAAGGAGGTGGTAAAGGGGGTATGATAACATCTTTGGGTTTGAATTCAGGTGGAATTGTATGAGGCATTATGGATGCCATGAGTGGAATAGTAGGAAGGTTAATGGGAGTATCAACAAAGAGGGTGTCAATATCAAAGTGTTGTTGAATGACTATTGTGAGCACTTTACACCTCTCAGTATCATGTCCAGACGAATGATGATATAGACATACTTGTGTATCATCGACCAAGATGGCTTCAATCCAAGAGGGTTATAAGGCTTAATGGGAGGAAGGATTTTTATAGAGGATTACAAAAACTAATATAGGAAAAAGATCTGAGAGCTTGTGAGTGTGATAACACTTGTTGTTGTATTGGGGGTGGATACCTTCTTTGGTTTAGAAGTCACGTGGGTGATTTTACATAGCACCTTTTTAGGTGGCAGTAGAACCATGTGTTTTGCTAACACTTTCTTGGTAGTAGGTGTTACGGTGTTAGATGTGAAAGGCCTACTAGGTGGTAGAGGTAGTAGTGGAGGTAACTTAGCCTTTAATTTTGCTTGGATCGGTGATACCCCAACTAAAGTAGTGGGATGTGGTCCCAAAATTGAAGGAAAAGTTGAGGGTGGAAGACGAAAGGATTGATGAGATCTAGGAAGCTTAAAAATTTTCCTTAGTTTAGGCTATAAAATTCCAACTTGTGGTTGGAAAGTTAGATCTAATTTTACCTATGGATGAATTAGATTAGAGACTAGGCATATGCCTAAAGCCCTGATCTGCTTTAATGTGGTAGATAACTGTGAGAGTGAGGGCTCTGACATAGAAGGATGAGCTTATGGTTATTTTGGTGAAGAAGCTCTAACTTTGTTAAAGACCTTGGGGTAAATGGTAGTGAGAGGATTGGTGGTAGAGGATGACACTCATTGTGTAGGATAAGGAGTTTAAAGTTGGTCCCAAAATGCCACATGATCTAGCTTCATGGAATCAAGAAATTATAGATTGCTCACTTACCAAAAAAATGGTTTAGATGAAGTTGAAGTAGGCCTTATGATTGTTTCTTTAGAAGGTTTAGGTGATTGATAAAGAGGGAAATTTTTGGGCTGTACTACCTTGAGCCAAAGATGAAAAAAAGCTGCAACAGGGTCTTCTTCAACAGAGATAGGAGAAGAGGCATGGTCTTTCATGGGTGGGGGATAGGTAGGCGAAGAAGGATCCTCAAGGAGGTAGAGCATAGGTATAATTTCTCCCTCAACATGTGGGTGAGGAATAGGTAAAGTATGATCTTCCATAGGTAAAATAAGTGGTGAAATTGGTTGAATTGGAGTAGGCACAATAGGTCTCTCATTTAATGTAGGGGTGGATAACACTGGCTCCTCTAGGTACGAAGGAGTAGTGGATGGGGTACTACCTTCTATTGGTGGAGGAGAGGCAGGCGAAGAAGTTTCCTCAAGAGGGTATAACATAGGAATGATGTTTCCCTCAAAATGTAGTTGAGGAATAGGTAAGGCATAGTCCTCAAGTGGTAAGAGGATAGGTAAAATGGGTACAAAAGGAACTTGCAATATATGCTCCTCTTATGGCAAAAGGAGAGGTAAAGGAGGCCCTTCCTCATGTGGGAGTGGAACGGGTGAATTAGGCTCTTTTACCCAAGGATAAAGAATGGGAAAAACAAACTCCACCAATGGTGGGGGAGGAGTAGGTAAAATGGGTGCCTCCTGTTATGGGATAGGTTGGATTGGACGTAAAGGAAAGACCATATTGACCATATGGATATTATGATCACATGAGTTATCAGTCATGCTTTTAAAAATATTTTGATTGGGTGAATGGTTAGAAAAAGGCTATTTGAACACATCCATATTTTGATTAGTAGGTGTATTAGGGTTATCCAAGATAAGATCGCCCCTATCAAACATGTCTTGAATATTTTACAGTTATTAGAATTGTGGCCTTTGACTCAATGGTAGCCACAAAACTCATCCTTCTTGTACCAAGTAGGAATAGGATGGGAGGGATCAAACTATATAGGAGGCTTGATTTGAGGAAGGGTTATGGCTCCCTGTTGCAATAGTTTTTACAAAATGGAAGTGTATGACTTCCCAATGGGAGTGTATCATCTTTGTTCCTACCATTGTTGGAATTGCTTGGTCAGATTTTGTGAGGTCAAGGAATTATGTTGGTTTGTGGTTGTGGAAGAAGTTGATTTAATAACCACCGCATTAGCAGAGCCTTTAGATTTTTGGTTAGAAGGAGAAGGTTTAGAAGAAGAGGAGTCATTTTATTTGGAATTAGCATTATTACTACGCAGCATGACTCTATCTTTGTCTATAGCCCAGATCTCAAGTTTTTGTGCCATTTTAAAGGCTTCATCAAATGTGTAGAAAGTTTGTACTTAAAGTGTGGATAAAATGTGCTTAGCACATGCCCTTGAGAAGAGCTCAATAAGCTCATGTTGGGGTAAAGAGAAGGAGAGTTGATTGATTAAGCCTCTTCAATGAGTGACAAAATTTGTGATAGACTCATCATCAAATTATTTAATAGAATAAAGGTCCATAATAGAAACCTTTTTATAAATATTGATAGAGAAATGGTCTAGGAATAATTATATGAGTTGGGTAAATGAGAAAAGGGAGTGCCGAGTTATAGAGCTAGACCGATCCATGGTAGCACCCAAAAGAGACACAAGGAAGGTGTGAAGTAGTAATGCTCATCATGCCCTATTAAATAATAAGCATGTCTAAATGCTCACAAATGCTATTGTGGGTCCTCTTTACTCTAGAAGTGAGTAAATTTGGGGAGTTCCCATTGGCTTGAATAAGGTTGAATAGGCACAGAAGGATGTATGTGATCATTGCATATCTGATCATAAGATAACACATTCTTTGAACCTGACACAGATGTCTCTAGATTAGACATCTTGTCTATCAAAGTATTAATGAGTTTTAGAGGAGGATTGGTTTGGGAGATACCGCCTAAGTTATAGGGAACCTGATAAGAATTAGAGGGAATGTATGACATATCTTGCTAGAATTGTGTTGATGAAACATAGGGATAGTGAGTCATAGGCTGGGGGCATAAATGAAAGGGGCTTGTCTTGCTAGGTTAGAGACTATGATTTGGTTAGATGTTGTTATTATAGGTTGGGTTGTCGGCATGGTTATACTAGGTGAAGGGTGAGTCATAACTCATGTATTTATATGTGTGAGAGTAGACATGATGGGTACCACCAAAGTTTGAAATAGGGTTAGACTTGATTGAACTACTTATGGTTGTGAAGGGAGGGAAGTCATGACGGGGGTTAGGTAGGATTGTGCAATTGGTGATGTTGAACTTTAGACATTATTTATTTTTGGGTTACTTGATTAATCAATGGTTTGAGTAAGCATGGGGAGCATAGTGGAGATAGCTGAAACTAAAGTTGTTTCCATTAGATAAGTTGGCATACCATATAGTGGGTCACTCGAAGAATTGTGATTTTGGCTCATGATAAGGTAATGTTGAAGGGCTGCCATATTGTGATCAAGAAATATAGCAAAATCTTAATCTCCTTCAGATATAATGGAAATTTGGTTAGGGCTAGGAGTATGATATGTATCAACAATAAGAGGGGAAGGTGGAAGTGGTTACTGGATTGCATAATCGACAATAATTTTGGCTTGGTTTCACATCAATACCATGCAAGAAGAAGTATAAACACTCTTAGAACTTTTGTATTAGTAACAGAGTGTGGAAAAACTCAGTTTTGGATGTAGGTAGGTAGGTTGTTTTAGCTTGTTATTTTAAGCAAACTAAAAATAACCAAATTACACAGTCACTGACGTCGATCACTTAACCGATGTTGGTAAGTTAAAGTCTATTGATGTTGGTGGATTTAACTGATGTCAATCACTATGGAGTCCCAGGAGATGAAAAATCCAATGTTTTAGAAACCTAGAGGCAAAATATAGGCAAAAAAAAGGATGCAAGAGGTTTGTATAAGGAGGATGAACACTCAAAAAACCTGATATAATAGGTTATACAACTTGAGTATTATGATTAGTGTTAATTTTGTAAATCAACAAAAAATATCCTTACCAACTCCAAAACATAGAAGGCAATTAAAAAGCAGAAAAATAACATACAACCACTAATTATTAACTCCTAGAGATTAATTTTAGTCTCATATTGGCTTATTCCTTAATCAGATAGTGAGATCAGAGTTTGGTTACCGAAGGTACTAGAAAGCAATTTAGAGCAGGTTTCAGGTTAGTTTTGGTGCTCAAGAGGAAATATATGTTAATCTTGGTAGGTGGCTTGTTATATGAGCTTTCTCCCCATACTTCATGGAACTAAAGCTAAGCTAGGCCACTTAGCTAAAATATACCTTTTGTCTAGAGTTTATACTCTGCCAGAGAACGGAGTGGGTTCTCCCTTTGGTGGTAAAATCCAAGTAGAATAGTCAGGGAGGGTAAGTTGATCCACCAGGTGAAGAAATCTTGATCAGCCTTGTCTCAAGTGAGTTTAGATTTTTTTTTGTGAGTGTGATTTGGTAGTGTAACATAGGTATACTATGATTCATTCATAATGCTTGTAATTAACTAGGTGAGCTAATATGCAACAATCAAATAATGAAGTGTAGTGAGTTTTAAACCCAAATCTAAAGTGTTTTGATTTGAATGAAAACAATGATGAAATAAGAGAAGAGAATGTATTTAACTATCCTAACGTGCATGCAATAAAAAGATAAAGAAGAGATTCTTTTTAACCTGTAAGAAAATGATAAATTTTTTTAGAGGCAAAAGAAAGAGAAGAGTGGCAAGGAAGAAGAAATTTCAGTTTATTGCCTTTAAACATAAAATAAAATGTTGAATATTCCATTTTGAAGAAAAAGTGAGGAAGAAAGTGCAAGGAATGAAATTTTCACTATAATGCACCCATATGAACTCTTAAAATAAGCAATGAACCCAAGGAAAATTCTAGGGTCCCATCGGGAGTGCCAAAAATGTTTCACTAAATTTTGAATCTATTTGATGTTTAAAGAGAAATAAAGATGAAAGTTAGGGATTAGAGATTAGAGAGAACCCATATGATGTTGAGCACTCCTCTATGACTATGGAGGACTACTTGCAAATAAGAAAGCACTACCACCAAAAATATTTTTTAGTGGATATATGAGTGGGCTGCCAAGCTACACACTTGTTCTTAGAAGTGTCAAACTTCCTTAGGGATGACAATCCACTTTTTGAAACAAAATAGTAATGAATAAAAAAATGAAAGAAAGAGTAAGAGAGAGATATTTGTACCATTCTTATAGTCTAAGTGCAACAGAGAGTGATATAGTACATGTAATATGGGTTATTGGTATTTTTAGAGGTTGTTTAGGTAGGCTTAGAGAAGTTGGTGGAAATACACAGTCATCAACGTTGGTTAGGCTACTGATGTTGGTAAGGAGATATGACTGACATCGATTATGTGACTGATGTCATTAGGGGTAGTAAGTTCTCAGGAAGGTTGCAGGATAATTTTTTGACCTTGGAGGTAGATGTTGGTTAGGTTTGTGAGGTTAGGAAGAGTTGTAAGGGAGTGGGTAAGGATCAAGGGGGTCTAGATAGAGGGTTGGTATGTTTGAAGTAGAGGGAAATAAGTGAAGTATTTTTTCAACTCCATAGGGAGAGTCAATATGTTCATAAAATGATAAATAGTATAACGTAAAGTAAATGTAAAATGACTATTTAAAGGAATTACAAAAAACAGAGATATACTTAGCTGGTGAATTGGATGAACCATGCGTACTAGATATATGGCTCTGATGAGGCATGAATAGAAAAGATAAGCATGTGCTACCAGTTCAGAAGAATCCAAGCTCTGTGTAGTATATCAATTCCTAATCTAGATTGATTTATGTAGAGTAATAGTAAGCCTGGATGTAGAAAGTCGAATGGTAAAGCTTGTACGTGGATGAATCATTTTTTTGATTTCTACTGACCTAAATATTAGCTTGTAATTTGGCTTAAGTAATTGACATCAATGATCCCATTGACATCGGCTGAGGGTTGATCATCATCGATGGTATGAGAATAGGCAAAAGGGCTATTTTTAGCCTATTTTTTGTTCCTTCTCTTGCCAAGTGTGGTGTCTGTTAGGAAACAATATAAATGCAAGGTTAAGAAGAATGCAGTTACTTAGAAATTTATGTTAAGAGTGAGAACAAGTCATGGGTAGGTAGGATTAGGAGACTAAGTCTTGAGGTAACTCAGAGGGTAAGAATTAGTCTTAGGATGAGGTGGCTAGGTAAGGTGGCATAAGTAGTTTTTAATTAACTTAATTAAATATGTTTAAATTAATTAAATGTGTGAGGGGTGAAAACATGGGTTAGGAAGGTTAATTATTAAAAGTGGATTGAGGGGGGGTTTAAACACAAGGAATCATGCATGTGTGTGACATAATTTTGGTGTCTACAGAATCATTCATCACAACCCACTTCCATTATATTATCCCCAGCTGATAGATTGGGACCAACAAGAGTCCAATGTACCGATTGATACATTCCAAAATGATGAGGATTTCTATGATTTTCTTAGCCTTAGAGATAATGTTGTGTTGGGGGACCATAAGTTAGGGTTCTCAATCAAGTTGGATCCTGAAGCCTATTTTGGAAAGTAGGTGAACACCCTTAGACAAAAGAAAATAATTAAAACATTGAGGTCCCAAAGTGAAAACCTCTTTAAGGTGCTTTTTGACCAGGGTAAAAGTAAATAAAAAGGCTATTCTAGTGGTGAAAATGTATTTCAAGCACCATTAGATGGGGGTGTTCAAACTTCTTCAACCATAGCTCAGTAGACCACCAATGATGAACTTGTCTATGAGTCTGAGTTCAATTTTGAAGAACAATAAACTTTTGATCGAATCATTCAAGATTTTTCAATATTTGTTTTTACATGGCCAAACCTTCTATTGGGGGACTCTGATTCATCATGCCTAGGGGAACTTGAAGATCCAGTCCTAAAAGAGGACTCTAATGTTGCCAACCAGTTCTAATCTTTGCCCACTATCCTTAAAGATGATTCAACCCTTCTAGTGGAAGATATGATATAGGTTCACATTGGGTCCCTAGATGACCCAAAGTAGATCAAGCTAGTTGCTTCCCTTACTAAGAAGGAGCGTGAAGTCCTTATAGCCCTTTTTCAAGAGTTTATAGATATTTTTAAATGGACATATTTTGACATCCCAGGTTTGGACCCCGTCTTGGTTTTACACCACTTTATGGTCAATCCTGATGCCAAACTAGTAAAACAAAAGCTGCATAAGATTCATCCTTGCATTACTATATTAGTAAATAAAGAGTTAAAAAAACTATTAGAAGTAGGATGTATTCGATCCATCAACTACTCAAAGTGACATCCAATGTTGTACCAGTTATCAAAAAGCTGAAAAGAATCAAAATTTATACTAATTTATATGATATAAACAAAGCTTTCCCTAAGGCTGACTTTCCATTTCCAAACATTGACATGATCATCGACTCCAAAGTGGGTTATGAAATACTTTCATTAATAGATAGCTTTTCAGGATACAACCAGATCAGAATAATTTTAGAAGACCAACATAAAAGAACATTCACCACTCCATGGGAAACATTATGTTATTAGGTTATGCCATTCGGTCTTAAGAATATAGGGGCCACCTACCAAATAGCCATGACCATCATATTTTATGATATGATGCATGCTATTTTTGAATATTATGTCAATGACATTCTTGGCAAATCAAAGATAAAGCCGATCACCTAACAGTGCTACATAAAATATTTGAAAGATTACGTGAGTATAAAGTCAAACTTAATCCTAAGTAGTGTGTTTTTAGAGTCACATCAAGCAAATTGATAGGCTTCATTGTGTCTCATCAAGGCATTGAAGATGATCCAACCAAAGTCCAAGCTATAAGAGAGATGAAACCATGAACTACTTTAAAGTAGATCCACAGTTTATAGGGCAAGATCCTGTTTATCCAATGCTTCATATCATAATTAGCTAAAAAATGTCATCCTTTTACACATATTCTAAATAAGGAAGTCAAATTGCACTGGGATGATCACTTCCAAATAAATTTTTAACAACTAAAATACTATCTAGTGAATCCACTTATTTTTTTGCCTCCTATGTTGGGAAAGCCATTCTTGTTGTATCTATCAGTTATTGATAATGCCCTGGGGGTATTTTCAGCTCAGCACAATGACAATGGAAAGGATCATGTCATGTATTATTTAAGTCATACATTAGTCATGTATGAACATAATTATATGCCCATAGAAAAATCTTGTTTAGCCATGATCTTTGTATCTCAAAAACTACATCATTACATGTTAAACAAAAAGACCATAGTTATTTCAAAAGTAGATACACTCAAGTATCTACTATCTAAAATAGATTTACAAGGCTACATGGCCAAGTGGATCATGCTTCTCATTAATTTTAACATCAAATACATCACCCAAAAATCCATTAAGGGGTAAGTTCTTACAGATCAACTTCCTTAAGCACCCCTTACTGATATAGAGCCAGTCACATTCCAATTTCTTGATGAATCCAAAATGACCATCATTGACACACCTCTTGAGGAGTAGAACTAGAATCTGTAATTTGATGGATCATTCATAGCACATGGATCAAGGATAGGCCTTTTATTTATTACACCACAAGGGGGATCTAATCCCTAAATCATTTAGGATCAATTCTCCTTATAACAACATGGCCAAATATGAAGCACTTATTTCAAGGCTTTGAAAAGAGGTACAATGGAACATATCTCATCTCAAGGTTTATGGTGATTCTTAGCTAATCATCAATTAGGTTACAGACCATTTTCAAACCAAAGATGACAAGCTAGCTTCATATAAGGCCATGGTCGACACTCTCAAATGACAGAATATCGTCATTCAGTTTGCACATTTACTAAGAACAAGTAACATAACCATAGATGTTATGGCCACTACTGGATCTCTAATTTGACAAACAAATATAACTAAAGAGTATCATTTCCTTGTTAATAACTTACTAACACTTGCTCATGAACTTTCAACTATCATGATGATTTGTGATATTGTTGGTCTTAGTTTTATCTGGTACTCAGACCTTTATAACTACCTCCAAAACCAAGTTTTACAACCTAACCTATCTCAAAAACAAATAAAAGCCTTCATCCACCATGCCACTCATTATAACTCACTTGGATCAACCCTTTACCGCCATAGTTTTGATGGAACTCTGCTTCATTGTTTAACTTTGCAGAATCTACACTAGCATTATGGGAAGTTCACAAAGGAGTATGTGGAACCCACACTAGTGAGGCCATCCTATCCAAAAAGATCTTATGTATTGGTTATTATTAGCCCATGATAGATGCAGATGTAGTTGCATATATAAAGAAGTGATACAAGTATCAATGACTTGCCAATCTGATTCATGCCCCAGCCAAGACTTTGAAACTAATGTTGAAACCATGGCCATTTGCTATATGGGGCCTTGATCTCATTGGGAAGATCAATCCAACCTCATCTAATGACCATAAACATATCCTTACCACCACCAAATATTTCACTAAGTGGGCTGAAGCTATACCCCTCACTTACATGATTGGAAAGCGAATTTCCAAGTTCATCTTCAACCATCTTATTTACCTCTACAGTATCCCCTTTGACATTATATCTGATAATGGAAGATCATTCAAGAATAAGGATGTCAAAAATATATGTGCCAAATAACATCACATATCACATTTCTATGATATATTACCCTCAAGGTAATGGCCAGGATAAAGCATCAAACAAAACCATTGTTATCATTCTCAAAAATATTGTCAATAATGCTAGCCATGATTGGTACTTTCAGATATTATATGTCCTTTGGGCATACCATACCAATCATTGTACACCCATAACAACCACTCTATATTCAATTATTTATGGTATAAAATCCATCCTTCCTATTGAGGTCGAGTTTCCATCTATATGCATCTTTTTAAGCATGTCCGAGATGACAATGACTATCGACTAGCTCACCTACAAAAACTAGAGTTACTTGATGAGAAATGTATGTATGTGGTGAATAATCTCCAAGCCTATCAAAATTGGCTTTAAGACCACTAAAATCAGTGAGTGAAACATAGAGAATTTGAACTTGGTGATCTTATCCTTAAAGAAAACCAAAAGCATACCACAACCGAAAAGAAGCATAAAGGTAAGTTCAAACCCAACTAGGTTGGTCCTTTCATAATTAGAACTAAATTTGGAATAGGAGCATACATGCTTGCCACACTAGACAACCATGAACTTGATGAGCCAATGAACATTATCCACCTCAAGTGGTACTATGATTGAGTGACTTAGTGTATTGTCTATAAGGACCATTTCAAGTTGTATCATTTTATCAAATCTTGTTTGTAATAACACCATTTTATCATCCTTCCAACCTATCACTTTTCATATCACATGTCTATTTTACCATAAGTTACCCATAAATTGAGATCATCTCTCCCTCCCTACCTATCCTTGTGACCTTGGTTCTATTCCATTTGGTTTCGTCACCACTTTTAACAAGAGGATTCAAATTTAGTTTTAGCAGTTGTTTCACATTTTCTAGATAGATGCAGTATTTTGGAGTAGTTAGATAGACATTTGGTAGTTGTATCCTTCATTTCTTGTTTCATTCTATCTCATTGTCTTGATCCTAATTATAACTGCCTATGTGAAAATTAGTATCATTAACTATGCCATTGTATCCTGGTTATAACCGCCTATGGGTAAAATAGGGGCAACACTTGTTTATTATGCCTTGACTATACCAACTAGCTATTCTCTTTGTCGTACTATACCATCATACCAGCTGTGCCTATTTTGTTTGAATTGGCTACTACACTAGTCAGATTTCTCTATTGTAAGGTGGAACTACAGTGACTTGAGGTCCTACTTTAGGACTATGTAGGCAGTGCTCGATACTTATTGAGGTCAGCTTAGTCACCCTTTCCACCACTCTCTCACCATTTTATGAGCAACCTAAGCCACACTCTCACCATTTTTCAAGCAACCTAAGTAATGCTCTTGCCATTTTGCAATGTAGTGTCTCATCATTCTCAATCGAGTTGAGATACTCCAAAAAAATTCCTAAAACATTTGTAAAACTGTTAAAAAAAACAAAACATTGACCACTTCTTTACCTTAAGGATTCTAGGAACCCTTTCTAAGTTGTAAGAAAATCACTTGTCACTTAGTTTCCCCATCCTTTTTGAACTTTTATCCCACACACTTTCCATTTTTAAAGACCACTCCTATGCTTTTATCACATCCATTCTATTTATTTTCATCAGTTATCATTTTCTTCCCATTCCTAGGGAGAACTACATTCGGCCTGAAGTTTTTGTTGGATATTAGATCCATGAAACTATGTAGGCAATGTCTAGTTGCCTAGTGCATATGGAGACAACTCAACCACCCCCTTATTTTTATTCTATTCCCCCATCCTCTTTGTTTGCTAAGTTGTCAGCTATTTTCTAGGGGTAATTTTTATCATGTTATTTCTATTAATATTAGCACTGACTATTATTTATTACTTTACTTATTTGTTTTTTGTTTGTTTGCTTCTTTGTACTGTTGCCTTGATTCAGTATATGTGTGTTCATTGGGTGATCCCTTGAGCATTTATACTTGAATCCATCCATATTCATATGTTTACATTGTCATCATGGTTTTTATCATTGGTGCATTGTTTTCATTTAAATATTGGATTTCAAGAGTCAGTCCTTGTGCATATTTTAGCCTAGTCCTCATGGTGTTATATCATAAGGCTCACCGTCAAGTGATACAAAAAAAATCAACTTTAGGAGGTCTACTCAGCAAGGGCAATATCAACATATCTTCGACACCGGTAATCCCAATCATATCCCAAAAAGAGTAATTAACCAAAAAGGAATTTCAACCTTTGTTAGTTTGGATGAACATCTCCCTACTAACAAGTTGTTCTAATTCATCGTTACCCTCTGTATTAAGTTACCATAATTATCAACCAATCAATCACATTTTCCATAATTTGGGTTCAATGATTATAACGACCTATGGGAAAATCATTGTACATCATTCCACCTGTAGTTCTCCATGATTATAACTGCCTTTGGGCAAATCATTGTGTTCTCATCAAATTTAATTTATTTTGACCAAATAGGGGCATGTTTTTGTCTTGTTTGTCTATCCTAACTAGGGCAACTCCATCTTCTCAATGATCATAACCGACTTTTAGAAAATCATTGTGTTATCATACCACATTGCCACTATTGGGGTACAATGTTTATAACCACCTTTGGGGAAACCATTGTACACCATCTTTCTTGAATTCTTAATGATTTTGAATACTTTTTCAAACTCATTATGTTTTCAACCCATCATATTCCTTTCTGTGGTCCCCTCATTTCACTTCTTTATTTTTATGGGACTATTTGTCGACCTACTTGTGCCAACTGTTCCCTCGAGGGGGCATCATACAGTTCATCAATTGCCATTAAAGTTGTAAGCATATAAGACCTTTTCATTATTTGAGAAGATGTTACTATATTTATAGCTTGAAACACCTTCCCAAATAGGGTCAAATGGTAGACATCTAAAACTGACCACCAATGACCTCCAACCAGGGTTTTGACTAATTTATTCTAAAATGCACAGTTTGGCCTAAAAACACTAAAACACATTAAATGAGTTGAAATTGATATATTCAAGTGTTGATTTTGGCTAATGTCACTAAATAGGGCAACATAGTTTATGAATCAGCTAACTTTGATCAAATCATTTCAAGTCAAAATGACATTTTCGCACCTAGGTTCTCTAGATTGCTCTTTTCTACCAAATTTCTTGCACGAGACACGTGCCTTTGTTATTTTGCATTGGTAAAATTCTAAATAATAATATGGTTCCAATGAATCTAACATCAACTTTTAATTCCATTCTAGTCAAATTTTGAGCCAATAATTTGACATTTTGACTAATTTGATTATTTTGTGCACAAATTACCAAGGTTTGCATCAAAGTTGACTAATCATGTTTAAGGCTAATTAAACCAAATAAGAGATTAAGTTAATTTTCCATAAAAATTTGTTGAATATTTATTTTTGGAAATTGATATTAAATAATTTCATCATCAAATGACATCATTTATTGGGAAGGCATTCATAGGTCATAAATGCACAAAATATTAGGATTAAGCCACCCCATGCCTCATTAAGACCCTCCATGCCTCTTAAATGCTCCTTTATCCCAAATATTTAAGGGGGATATTTATAAATTTAATTACATAATTAGACTTTTTCATAGCCACACATCTCAATCTTGATATGGACGGTCATGGTTAATCCTAAACTATTTTGAAAATCAATAAATAAAAGAGCCATGAACATCATTTTTAAGCTATCTTGGTGCAAGGTTATAATGTTAAATTAATTCTAAAAGCCATTGGAATTAGTTTTATAATGAAAAATTATTGAGCCAAGCCAAATCCATAAGCCACATGGTTTCAAAAGGAGGTGGAAGATAGCCAAGCTCCATTGTAACAGACCTTTTGAAGCACAAAGTTGAGCAAGCCACTGAAAATATCTATTGGAACATCTAAGGAGGGTAAGAAAGTTTGTGTTCTTACTTTTTAGTTGTGTTTTGTGAAATTATTTTTATTCATTAATCTCCCCTTAGTGTCTAGGCCTAGATAAGTATTCTTGTTAGTGTGTTTCTTTCAATTTCATTTCATTTCATTTTGGAACTAAGATAATACTAACCACATCTCTTGAGTCAAATTCCTAGTCTACACAATCAGCTTGGAAATTCCTTCCATGGAGCCAAGCCATCTGCCATCAATTTGTGTGACCCCAACTATCACAATTGGACTATCCATCATAACACCTATAGCTGATCTAGTGAAGAGGTCAAAGAAGAAACATAAAGTAATTCATCCTTTGACTCCTCGAGCCATAGTAGCAGGATCCTAATGACTAGCTTCCTGGCCCACTCTCTCCCTTACCCAAGGCCCTATTGGTTTCACTTTCAACCTACCTATCTCATCCCTATTATTCCTTGATCCATTCCTAAGGCTAATCCCATCTTAGGTGAACTTGGACTAAGAACAATGGTGAGCTCAGTTATTCCCATGGGATCCCTCTTTCATTATCCATGCCTTCACCCTTATGCCCACTCTACCTCCACTTCTTTCCTCTTTCCTTGCTTCCAATTATTCCATCTCTTTCCCACCTCATCCTCCACATTTCACCACCATTTCAACCACACCTCCTATACCTCCAATAACCTAAGGGATAGTTCTAAGGTAACACACTTCATAGATGAATGTCTAGGGTGACATGGAAGTGTATGGGAGTTTTGACAGAGCCTCCAAGAGCATGAAGAATAAGCTCACTCCAAGGTTTGTACAAGAGGAGAACCCAATGATATTAAGACCCATCAGGATCTAATTTTCCCTCACCAAGGTGAGGACCACTTTTGGGGAAGAGAATATCGCCGAGGACCCTTTGTCCATCCTCTGAGCTACCCATGACATGTCTAATAAACTCCTCAAGGATATGCAAAGTCATGTTCAGACTCTTGAGGCTCAAGTGAAGAGTACATTTCCAGTTAGATTAATTAGATTGGTCAAGGATGCCCTCCTATTTATTTTCTCAATCTTAGGGAAAGTAATGGGGACTTGGGCTAAAACTGATTCAATTATACAATGGACGTAGGCCTATATGGAAAGAATCATGGAGATTGATGGGAAGTGCCAAAATCTATAGGTCATGGTTAATAAGGGGATGTTCCTAGAGTTCAAAATGATGCCTAAGATTCTTTGTACCAAAATTATGTTGAAAACATGAGAGAAACAATAGAGGAGTGTCTAGCCTTGGCTTGCATTGCTACATAACCCTTAGAAAAAGGAAAGAAGAAGATACTGACCTACTTTTAGGAGGTTAATATCTCAATGTTATTCTAGTTAGATGGCACTCTACTCTACCAAGGGGAATTCAAAGTCTACCTAGGTGAATTTGACTAGGTTATGAGGGAGAAAATGACTAATATGAATAAAAAAAGAGCTTGAGCAGTACTAGATATGTCAACTCAGTACATTGTGAGCTTCAACCAGGTTTCAAGAGTCTAGGTCTTGATAGAAGTATTTTTTTAGGTCTCCAAGAGACTAAAAACTTAGGCAGAGGTGATTTTTAAGGAGCTGTCAATGAACTTGGCCAAGCTAGCAAGGAGTTTGATCTCATAGCAGTCACATTCAAATCTAAAAATACCCAGTCAAGGTAGTTGGGAGTTGGTGCCTCTTAGCCACCTCTATGTGTTTAGAGATGGTCCTAGTAGATTTATTGTGGGTTTGTTTAACTTTCTCTTGGTTTAATTTTTTAAAATATGATTGTGACTGCATGGCCCATGATAGGATCCTCATGTTTTTTAAAGGTGAGCCCCAATCCTTATCTATTTATAAAAGAGTTATGTTGTATTTTATGGTCAACCAAAAAAAGGTTAAAAGTGTTTTTGGATTTTATCCAGTTTGTATTTGTACTCTAGACTATAATGATGATCTAGATCAATTATTATAATAGTTTTTCATTCTTTTAACAAATACAAGTTCTGTTTTTGCAAAAGAGTCTTTTATGTGTTTAATTTTTTTTTTCATTTTCATGTTTAAATTATCAATGCTGTTTTGATTGATTGAATTAATATTTTATCACCTTGTATATGTCATGATTATGATGTGCCTAGCTATTGTATTCTCTGTGTGAGTTCTTTCCTTCTCTTTTAATAAGTAGTCATCATTCATATGCTTACTTACAAGTTTTCATATGGTGTTTATGTGTTATTGAAAGTAAACCCCTAGTACTAATCTTTGGTAGGAATTCACATTGAAGGAAAAATTTGGTTTCCATCATGCTCTCTTCACTATATATTTCTAGAGGTAGAACTCTAATGAAAATTTGTTTATAGCAGCATAACTATGTCATAACCACTTAGTTCAATGATCATTGTATTGATCTCATTTTAGACCTGGTGGCATTCTTTTTTGCATTACCCTTTTCTATTTTTTGTGACAAATCAAGATATTTGTATCTAAAAAGTATGTTTTATTGCATTGCTTTCCTTTTTTTACTTTGTCATTTTATTGATTTCACATAGCCAGGCTGAATGAAGAGGTGCCACATCACTAGTTGTCAACCTGGCCAGTCCCCCAGACCTGTCAGAGAGATATAAGCACAGGAAAACCCAGATGAATGAAGATGCATGAGGTTACAAATTATCAGTGTGCCAAGTCACCTAGAGTTGTTAGAGAAGTCTAAGGTAGGGAAAATTCAAGCAAATGAATAAGTGCCAGGTCACTTATTGTCAGCATGGGTAATGCCCCAGACTTGTCAAAGATGATGAGACTGAGGAGAGCACGATCGAATGAAGAGGCGTTATATTGGCAGTCATCAGTATGGAGTCACCTAGACCTATCAAAGATGTCAGGGCCTAGGAAAATCAACTTGTTATCTAAATTTTTTTTAGTTGAACTTTTCATTCCTACAAATCAACCACATTCATCTGATTTGGAGCTTTAGATCTAGGTGTACATCCATGTATAATTAGGAGGTCGAAGCTTTTTGAGTTTAGATTTAATGAAAACATTACATGAATTAAGGCCTCATAACCTTTATTAATATAATTTATAAAATTAAGTGTTATAAGATTAAAAACAAAGTAACCAAATTATCCATCTCAATCCTTTTTTCAAATAAGATTTACACTAAAATCTAGCTTTAATGAAATACATTGGCTCAATTACCTATTCAATCACTTGATATTACTATAACTTTAATATATTTTAAATTTAATTAAAATGCCAAAGAATTCCATTTAAAATGATGCCAAACAGTCCTTATCCCCTTGACATATTTTATTCATATGGTTATCTTAATGCCATACATGTTCCAAGTATATACAAGTATTTCATAATCCAAACCAAATAATCATATTTTTATCTATTGATAGTGAAATCAATATAATTAATTATAAATATATATTTACAAAGTACTAAGACTTTAAATTGAAGCACATTCATATCCCCATATAATAATGAATCTCTATCATAAGCTTTAACCTTATCTACTACATTGAAACAAATAATTATTTTACATCTCCTAATTGTGAAACTATTACAATTCAAAGAATGCTAATACTATCTTAAACATAATAATAGCTCCAATATCTAGTTTGTTTATGTGATGATTACATAATTTTATTATTTCAATATCTACATAGACTTATATTATTATTGGAAGAAACTATTAATCAAATAGGCAACTCAAGGCACTCCAACATTTATACATGATTACAATGAAATTGAAATAATTCTTTTTTCATACCCTCATAAATTATAAATTAAATATTCAACTAATAATTACCATCAAGATTGGATGAAATCAGTCCCAAAAACATGTATTTATATATTCATTAAACAACACAACCATTTGAAAACAAATGTAAACACCCAAGTTTCTTCATAAATATACTATTACATTAATAACTATGTTACCCATGACTTGAATACAAAGATCTGACTAATTTCAAATATCACAATATAAGACCATCAAACCAGGGGTTCTCCATATTTAAATATGAAAACAATGATGTGATACAACCTTATGACAAAATCAAGAACCTTCTTTGAGGTCATTACCTTTGAATAATGCAAACTAGTAAATGAAATTAAACATAGAGCACAAAATTACAACCACCAAACTAGAGTCAGGGTTTCTACTTTACCTACTTGAAAATATTACACAATTTATAATAGATGCAATGTTAGGTCCAGACACATAACATTCCTAAAATGACAAAAAAGGATTTTCCTATGAATGACAAGTTCTTGGTCCATTTTTCTAACCCAAGAACCTTTAAATAATGCCATAAATTTAGTCAGACCGTGATAGACCATCTAAAAAATATTGTAGGCTATTTCAAACCTATCAAAAAATGTTCCAAAGAATGTACTAAGTTTATAAAAATAATGACGATCATAAAGAAATGAGAATTAAGGATTAGAATAAGTTTTTTAAATAAATTTGATGAATATAAATACAATGTTAAAACAATCTTCATGAAACTAAGCCATATCACACAAACCATAGCCAATCCAAAAGACATGGTTATTATAAAGAAGTTAGTTTCCCAAAAATCAGAGATTCAACTAAACAAATCTCATTGCACTCATTTATATTCAACTTATGCCTTAGCTTACTCCTGAGCTTTTCCTTTTGACAATAAAACTTTAGCATGCACACATCCGCAGCTATATAGGGAGTATGTGTGAACAAAAATGAAACATCCAAAAAGCTATAAAAATACTATCTTGATTTTTTAATACTAAAAATTCTTTCATGATTAAAACCATAATTGAAACATAGCAATCAATATTAAATATACAGTTCACACTAAGAGTATTAGAAATATAATACCAAAAATGACTTCTTCCTATAAGAACCATTTACAAGTCTAGCTTTGTCATTCAAAGCTATATCTATAATTATTAAGAAACATCAATCCATCATATTCAAACAAAAAAGGACATAATTCACAAGTGTCACAACTGAGTTCTCTTCTTGAAATAACATTCAAAACTATACCAACAATTTATATGTACAAAGCCCTATACAATAAGCAAATCATAGAAGCTAAATCATTACATCAAATTTAGAGATAATGCTTAAGACTAAGTTTATTTATGGAAAAGTCATATGTAAAATAATATATACTAATCGTTACCATTTTAACACACCTTTCTCAATATCAAGAATAAAATTCACCAAGGACAACATATTAAACTAAGGCTTAATTTCTTACACTTCAACATAATAAAAAAAGAATATACAAAGATGAAAAAATTGTGTTACTACATAAGTCATACAATACTAGTTTATCAATCAAATATCTATTCATACTTAAATATAACTAGAATGGGCTTACACCCTAGAGTTCATATGGTCCTATCAAGAGTGAAGCAGAGCAAACATTGATAAGATTCAAATGATTTTAGATTGCACAATATCACTAACAATGATATGATGTCTCATAAGGTCATTATCATCCTAACACTATCATTACTTAAACTGACTGCAAGGTCATACATGTAGATAAAAACCAAGACATAACAATACTATCTAGAAAATTTGTTGTGAAATGAACTACAAAAAAACAAAAGTAAGATGGACCCAACTATCTGTGGCCTTTACTGCCCAATCCATCGATCATGATATTGAAAAAGTTATTCAAACAAGAAAGCAAATATATAAAGATAAAAAAAAGTAACATGTAAGAAGAGATTGGTTGCACTAAATAAAATATCCATAAATTTGTTGTTCTTATAATTTTTAGAATTATAAACATTTTCACATAGATTATGCCCTCAAACAAGTATCCTATATTTTACAAACAAGATGCATGATCTTGTATATACTCATTTGCTCAGTGTCTTGCAAAGAAATAAAAATGAAGGAGAGCATCAGTCTCTTTTAAAATTTCTAGGTGAAAAAAACCAAACATAATAATAATAATAATAATAATAATAATAATAATAATAATAATAATAATAATAATAATAATAATAATAATAATAAAGAAGAAGAAGAAAATAAAAGAAACATTACACACAAATAACAACAACCATATTTCTTGACTATAAAAAAATTGTAGATTGTAATTAATGTGTGCACTAAAACTATTACATTGTTTTTTGTCTACACTATTTTTTTTCTCACAAAAGCATTCTAAAAAAAATTACAAAACACAAGAAAAAAGAAATACTTGCTAATAGATCCGACGACGTTGTTTGTAGTAAGTGTGAAGCTGCAATGTAGTTGAAATTATCATAGCAAAACTATGACAGTTGATATATCTTACTTGTATTGAGTTCAAAAGAGATTTTAATGAGTTTTAGGAGCTTTTCACTCAGGAGTGTTTCATTCAAAATGCAATCTATTTGTCCATTTTCTATCTGTACAACACATTGCAATGAATGCTGATATGAATATATTCAGTTCTACTGATAATTTATGCAATAAGCATGATCATCTGTTAAAAGGGTGTCGGCCATGATCACGAGATTTCAATGTTAAAGAATGGATGCAAAGGTTATGCATGAATATTTTTTACTTTCAAGATGCCTTCAACCTTCAAATAAAAAAATAGAAGTTGACATATTCTTAAACTATTAAAATTCCATCATTTGTTTCTAACCATATATATATATATATATATATATTCTCTCACCAAAAACAATGAGGTAGAGATATATACTAGCCTCAACATTATTTTTTGCTGAACTTTTCATATAAGCTTTTTTATATTTGTCATTTAATATATCCATAAATGTGGACTGCCCTACATGAAGCAAAGGGGTGCCTTTGATACTATTTATAAAAATGTTCTTGAAGAATACTATTGGTTTGTTTGCTATTGACAATATTTCTTAAACATGAGAATATACATATTTTTAATTGTCATTTATTATAAGCTATAAAGCAAATGTTTAATGTTAGTATTTTGGAAAGAAAAGTGAATATGTATATATCAGCTCAAAGTGAGTAACATTTCAAAATATGAAAAAATAATAAGTATAATATTCTAGCATCAATATTTATAGTTTCCATGTCTTCTTTAGTTTCACCATCTTTGAAATGAAGCTCATATCGATTATAACATTTTTGATGGCTGACTATCATGAAAACCAATGAATCCACTGCATATGCACTCTTTGATTGCACAAAATCATGTATAGTGATATATGCAGTGAGTTTTCACTCTTTACACACAATTACAATGTTTTCTACAGTCAATTTCATGTTTAACATAATACAACACTCAACATCCCCTATTTCATATTGACCTCTATTTTTTATCACAAAGTCAGTAATGCAGAGACTATTATCACCTAAAAACTGGGGCAAGAACTTGTTAATTAAATTTTTATTGATATTGATAGCTATTGTCAATTGGCCAAATTTGTCAATAAGATTTGCATGCACTATTTCTACCTTTGATGTCAAATTTGGATTCTTTATAAAACTAGGAGCATAGATAACCAATCAATCACCTATAAAAATATTGCAATTTTTTTATTGTTGACCAATTTTTGGTCTTGCAAGCCAAAATTGGGCATCCCCTCCTTTTTCTTTGCAAAGGTCATCCCTCTACTACCTTGTGCAAAAAATGTTCTCTGTCAGACCTTTCTAATGAAAAAGCTAGGTGTTCCCCCATTCTGCTTTGCCAAGTGTAAATTGGGTTTGTGCAGGTGCATTATTTGTCTACTTTTATAAGTAAAAGTGATTAAAGAACTCAAAATGGTCTAAATCAATTCGTAAAAGGCAAAAAATTTCCTTTAGAGGGAATTTTTATCGCTTGAAGGACGTTTGTAAAAAGTTTGAAGGGTAAGTGTCTTTCCGAAGGGCATGTGGGAAAAGAAAGAGGACTTCTTCACTTTTCCAAAGGACATTTACAAAAAGTCTGAAGGGTAAGTACCCTTACGGAGGGCACTTTGGTTGGTGGCAGATTTAAAACAAAGTGCCCTTATGGAGGGCACCTTGAGAAAGTGAAGAATAAAGATAAAAAGTACGAGGAGCATGTGCCCTTCGAGAAAAGAAACAATCAAAAGAAAGAATTCCTTTAGACAAAATATTCGAAGGAAAGCGTGGCAAAAAACCCAAGACAAAGAAGACCCGATAAGTCAAAAAGCAAGCAAAGAAAAGGCTAAGGCAAAGGAGAAGTCTAAGGAAAGAAATAAAACACAGGCAAAGACAAAGTGGAAAAGACAAAATAGGGAATAGTTCTAGTTACTGACAAAGACAAAGGATAGAATCAATGACCACTTAGACCAAGACAAGTGGCATAGATGACTCAACAAGGATAATTAATACATTTGGTGAAATATATCTACTAAAAACCAATAAAATAGATTGGTTTTTGAATTATAGAGGAGAGCAACCTGTGTTTTCATGCTTCACCATTAATACATAGCCAGTTGCACCCATCATTGAAGAGAGCATGGTCCAGACACAATAACTTGGGGATGGCTTTGTCAATTTCTAAAAGGAGTATCCCATGCTTTTGCAGGCCTAGGATAGTAAGGGAGATGACTTGAACATATAAAACATGGCTCCTCCATACATAATTAGAATAATACAATAGTAGCATGGGCTTGTGGTCTTTGTAAAAGTGTTTAACTCAACATGGGTTTCTATTCCTTGATTTGTTAGCTATCTTGTTTCCATTTTTCTATATATTTTTAACTTCTCATTTGAGAAAAAATATCTCAGCTTGTGTGGTGAAGCCCTGAAAGCATTTACCTTGAATCATAAGAATCATTTTTACCTCTATTTGAGCTTGCACTTTTTCATATGTCTATGGTTTTATCTTATGTTTAGTCATTTCCTTTTCATGCTTTCATAAGTTTATGCCAACATATCTAGTGTATTATGAGTTCTTCTCTTGCAGGTCAATAAGAAGAGTCTAGCTCAGAGTATAGGCACATGTGAATAGGCTGTCCATAGTGTGTCTTAGAACACCTCTGGTAGTTCGTCCTCCCTATATATCCATAGGATCCCCTGTTGAAACACTGATGTAGGAAAGGTTCTCATTTGAATGAAGTGTATGCTTGCTTCTCTCTGGTGTAAAGTGTATGTCAAAGCTAAGTAGACCAACCATTTTGGTGCATTACCAAATTAGTTTAGGTTCTAATTTTAGTATTTCTCTCCCTTTTCATCCCCCCATTATTAGCATTAGGAAGTCTAGGGCCTCAAAGTGCATCAATGGGAGTTAGCCCCTAATCTAGAGATTCATCCCTCACATTTGCAACCCACAACAAGAGGAATGTCTCCATTGTGCCACATGGAGGAAGAGAGCTAAACCTCCCTTTAGAGGGTGCAATCCACTGTGTCAATAGTTTTTGGCATGCCCAGTGGGACAAATTTCTATCTCTTGCAAGTCTCAAAATTGGTGTTGGTCTTGATATTGTTAAAAAATCCAAAAGGAGCTATATTTAACACTTGGTGACTCCATTCAGGAATTCAATCTCTGGTTAATGATTAGCCTAGCATCCCATGCCAAAGGTCACTATAAGATCTTCTTCTAGGGGTGTCCCTTTTGAATTTGTTGAGTTACCTTTGAACTTAATGAAAAGGCTGAGGTTTTCAAATACCCACCCTTACATAGCAATCCATTTTCCTAAACTAGACATAAAATATACCTACTCAAGGAGATCCCTATTGAATCCTTTCATAGCCATGGCAGCCTTTGGGGCTTTCCCTTTTGTGGCCTTAAATGGTCAAATTCCCTTGAACCTTCAGTAGTATGACCCAATTTCAGGGACAACTCTCAAAATCATTCTTCTCTTTAGTGAAAAGGGCCCAATCACTATTGCCGAGCATATTAGAAACATAACAAGCCTCTACAACATCCATAATATCATTGAATAAAATTTAGCCATTAGATTACTAGCCTTGTCCTTCAAAGGCAAAGTTTTGGACTGGTATGGGATCTTGCCTATGAACTCAGTTGGCTCATGGAATGAGTTAGGGACCCTCTTGACCAATAGGTTTGGGGAAAAAATTGACCATTTATCTCTAGTTGAGCAGTTAACCACCATGAAGAGAGCCCCACATGAGTTTATACAAGATTTTAACACTAGGTTCCAAAAGACTTGGGATAAAATACCAATTCTTGTAAGGCCATTCCCAAGCTATGCTTTCTTTTACTACTTGAAGGCCCTGAATAGTGACATTGCTATCATGATACAGTCCATCAGTGGAAACACTCTGATCGCTGCTTATGAGATAGCCATAGCTGCTGAAAATTGCCTTGTCCAAGCAATAAAGATAGCTCCTAGACCTCCTATGCCACTCTTTCTTGATTTTTAGCCCTCGGTTCAGCTTGCTTTGCCCACTCTAGCTCATTTGCCTATTCAAGAGAAGATGGCTACTATCCCTATAAATGACATCCATGAAGTTAAGAGCCTATTGTAGAGTGTTACCAATGAGTTAGTAGCCCTCAAGAGACAATAAAATAAGATTTATAAGCCAAATCAAAGCTACCAGCAGTTTAGACAAGTAAATAGGCCTCCCTTCTAGAATTATAATCAAGGGCAAGGTCAAATTACACATGTCAAGCCTTATCAAAGATATACTCTAAATTCCCCTTCATCTTCCAAGGCTCTTTTCCCCACTCAAAATAATTTGGTGTAGGAGTAGCCCAACTATCCACCCTTTGTTCATGGCCAAGAATAGGTTGTTTATGCCAGTGAGCTACCAAATCAAAGCATGACTACACAAGGTGATCAGGTAGCCCAATTCTCAAATTTTTAGATCTCAACACAACTTGGGATGGATATAAGGTAGGCTCAATCTGATTCGACTCTTATGAATCACTTGGAAGGAGAGTTCTATGCAGTCAACTATGTGGGGAGCATAAGTAATTAGAATGTTGGTGTTGCATCCATCACCAAGTCCAAAAGGAGAGCCATTGATTAAGATCAAGTAGCCACTCAAGCACCTACAGTGTCTATTTTACCCAATCAAGTAGGAAGTGCACCTGAAGCAACCCCAAGACTAAAATAAAATCAAAAGTTTCCCAATTAGAGGCCAATTGTTGTAGCTTTAGCTCCTCAAGTTGCACCACAGGTTACAAATGTTCCCAAGGAGAACTCTAAAGGGGGCAATCCTTCAATAAATATAGTGGACCAAATGAATAATTTGCATATGAACATCTCATTGTGGGATTCTTTAGCACTGCTAGGACAAAAGGATATACTCCAAAAGGAATTATACGGGTTGGGTGAGCAAGTTATCTCAACAAGAAATGATAATGTGTTGGTAGTAAATAGGGCTCCTCCTATGGATGGTCAAGCAAAGATATATGAGAAGGTCCCTCCTTTCTATTTCTCTATAATTATTGGTGATTTATTGGTCCATAATTGCATCATTGATAGTGAAGCAAGCACCTAAGTTATGCCCAAATCCATAGCTGATAAGTTAGGCCTCAAGTATGAGCAAATGACCAAAGGAGTTCTATAGTTGGATGGATCACCAGCTAAGATCTTGGGAGTGGCAAGAGGCTTGAATTTGACTCACCATACCTATCCAACCTTCTAAATTCCCCATGATGTGGTAGTGGTAGATGTTCTGATGCAGGAGCATCTACGTACAGCTTCAGGCAAGGCGTGGTTATTAGGCATGCAAGCTCAAGTCATGTCTTGTTTTGTATTTGAATTCATATTGTTGTCTTTTCCCTCTATAATGTTGTTAAGGAGGAGTAATTGTAATTGTTAAAAGTAAAAAGAGTGGAAAAGGTAAAAGTTAGTTAAAGAATCCCACATTAGGAAGCTTGTGGAGCAAATCAAGGGGAATGGTTGAAAGTCTTCTCCAAATTAGTATATTGTTACAAATTAAAAACTGTTTGAGCCCAAGTTGGCATAGAGGTTAGAGAGGACTCCCTATTTTTAGAAATGACTGTATGACAGAGTTTGAACTTTATGCAGGCCCGAATGGAAAAGGGCTAGGCCTTTCATTTTCTTTATATATAGCTTTCCAACCATTGAAGGAAGCAGGGGAGAAGGAAGGAAGGCAGCCAGGACGTTGGCCAAGGCCATTAAGAAGAAAAGAGAGGAAGAGACCTCTCATTCAAGAGGATAAGGAGAGGGACATAGAAGAAGAGAAGAAGGAGGACATAGAAGGATGAAGAAAAAAAAGAAAAAAAAAAGGAGAGAATTTAGTTAGGAAGGAAACAGAGAGTGGCGCGTTGTCGCAATGTGGATCGAGCCAAAATGAAGGTTAATGCAGGGGAGATCAGATGGCCTGTGATGAAATTCGAAGAAAATAAAAGCTTTTCCATTCAAATCTGAGTGCAACCAAGTTTGTGGAAGTCGTCAATGCTGAGAACTCAGGAGAATGCCATTGGGAGCTCTGCGAACATCATAACGACATGTCGATCAGAGAGAGAGGCGAACGATAGTGGATATACAGTCTGAATGTGATTGGTGCATACTTGTTCTAGTATGACCTTCGACAGGGAATGTGTTTTATATAAAAAATGTTGTAATAGCTTGTAGTGAAATACAATGTAAGTTGTATTTGCAAAGAGAGAGGGTGGTTTCAAATACATAGAAATCTAAATCGGGCACACAGGCTGAGTGTATACTGATCTTTGTAGATCGATGCACAGTTCTGAATGTAATAATATAGGCCTAGATGGATGGAGGGCTCATTTGAATGGAGCCGAGTCATGCAGGAAGTAGATGAGAGAAATATAGAGAAGAGAGAGAGAGCGAGGATCTCTCCTTCAAAATGAGAGAATATATATATATATATATATATATATATATATATATATATATATATATATATATATATATATGGTTCTGTGACAACACAGTCTAAGATTTCTTTAAAGGACATGGTAAGTGAAGCTGAGCATGAAGGAGAAGATGCTTGTTACAAGGCCATTTGATCCAGATGTATTATGAATACCTGTAATGTAAAATCCAAGCCATGTATAGAGACCATTGTGAATGAACATGCACCATTTTTGAGCTTTACAGATTCTACGGACTCTACAGGTAATATCTACGGACTTTGCAGGATTAAAATCTATGGACTTTGTAGGCTTGAAGCTATGGACTGTGCAGGAAGGAGGAAAAGCTACAGACTATGTTGGGTCATTGTTTGTATGATTTTGAATGAATCAGTGGGAAGTATGTTTATGATAACAATGAGGTTGCCCCTAGAAAATGTGCCACAAACCAGGACTTGATAAAGAGGTAAATAAATGTACCCTGTTTGCAGCGTATTTGAGATCAGCGCATCATTTGGTTTAAGAGTAGTTAAGGGACTGTTTAAAAAGGACAGTTTTCATCATTTGGTATTAGAGCTTGAAGCTCTTGGGATTTGCTGAAGAAAAGGTATGAATAATTTGTGATATTTGATTTGAATTTATTATGTTTAAGAAGTAAACAAGTGAAGTGGAAGGCAGTCAAGCCATTGAGGCTTAAGAGGAGAAGAAGCCAAGGAAGGCTTAGTAAAGAGCCAAGAGAAGCTCTAGAAGAAGAGAATAGTGAATTGCTCAAGAGAAGAAGACGATCCAAGAAGAAGCTTGGATAGTTTGCCAAAAGACTAAGGTGAAATAGACTTAGGTGAGGTAAAGGATGGAGTTTGAAGAATTGAGAAGAGAAGCTTAGAGAAGCTCAAAAGTAAGGGAGCAAGTGAATGCTCAAGAGGAAGATCCAAATCAAGGTAAGCTTGGATTTGTGATTTGTATTTGTTTAAGTGTTGTATAAAGAATTGTTGCAGGATTGAGTGAAGGATCAAAAGACTAGGATGCAAAAGGCCTAGGTGAGATCAAGGAGATTGTCAAAAGACCAGTCAAGGAGAAAAGGCTTGGGTGAGACAAGGGATCAAGAGACCAAGGTGGAAAAGACTTGGGTGAAGATCTCAGAAATGGAAGCATTGTTGAAGGCACTACAGAGCAACAAGATACATGAGAATAACAAGAAGAAAGCAAGCATCAAAGGTATGAACAGTTTTGTAATTGATAAAGAGATTGCTAATTTGAAGAGAGAGTTAGCTAAGATTAAAGATGAATATGAGTCTTGGATGCAAATGGATAAGCAAGCATGGGTATGGCCAATGAGGAGGAGGTTGAAGTGGCCAATAGATCTCCTAGTTAAGAGGAGAAGAAGGCAAAATAAGATTGCCATGAAGAGAGAAGCCCATAAAGGCTTGAAGAAGATAAGAAGGTTGCCAAGAGAGCAACAAAAAGAGGAAGAAGAAGTTGTGAAGAAGGTTCTCATTGTGGAGGACAAGAGAAGAGAAGAAAGAAGAGATGAAGTGCCAGGGAGAGCACTTGGAAAGATGAGAATGTCCATTAAGAGGACACTCATAGAGACATTATGGTCTCTTGTTTTTATTTCTAATATTGTCTTTGAGTGGGTAATTGTAGGTATGAATAGCCTTGTGAAGGTCAAGAGAATGGCCTTGAAGAGTGAAGAGATTGGTGCAAGAGAAGACACCAAGTACACAAGTGAATGTGTAAGAGAGAGAAGTAAGTTTGCTGCTATTGATAAGGAAGAAGAAGAGATGCATTGGTTAATGCATAAAGGAGGTGTTGAAGAACCCATACAAGCAAGAGAAGAGGTAGAAGATGAAGCTAAATTTCATGATGCCATTGAAGGCCAAGAAGAAGAAAGAGAGCAGCCAAGCATAAAGGGAGATAAATATTGCTCCATGGAACAAGCTATCAAAGAGGTAAATGAAGTGTTAAGATCTGATATTGATTGTTATTGTGAGCATGAAGCTGCTAATGTATAGGTGCAAGATTTAAAGAAGATGATAGAGCCCTCAAAAAGAGAATTTAAGCATGGGTATGTGATGCCTAAATGGTGGAAGAAACAAACTCCTAAGAAACAGGAAGTGCTGATACAAGAGCATGGTTACAGGATGTCTACATGGATTATGATGACAAATGATAAGAAGAAGACTCAAATGTGGGTGCCTAAGAAGGCAAAGAGAAAAGAGAGGATTGAAGGTGATTCAAGCAGCCAAGAGAATGAAGATGAGAAAGAAAAGTTCTCAAAGAATAATGAGGTAGAGCATGAGGATACGAAGATGAAAGGTAAACAAATTGTTTGTGATGATGTTTTTGAATCCTTCAATGATATTTTCATGAGAAATGAAAGATGGAAAGTGGCTGTATGGACTAATATGCAGCAAGGAAAGAATTCCAAATGGATGGATGATGAAGAAAGGGAAGAGTATGTAGCAAAGCAAACAAGATGGCTTCAAGTAGAGATTGAAGAAAGCAAAGAGACAGAAGGTAAGGATACTACAATTGTAGTTGATAAGTATATTGATGTTGATGAAGAAGTTGGTTTATGTGAAGACAAGCTAAGAAGAGAAGAGATAAGAGGTAAAGGGCAAGTAATCCTTGTGAGTGATCAGCCCAAGTTTGATGAAGAGAATAGTGAGATAGATGAGATCTCACTAAAGGAAGAGTTGAGGATGTTGGAGGAGCTATTTGGTAATTCAAGAGAGATGAAGGTACAAGCCATGGTGAAGACACCATTGGGAAGAATGAAGCAAGACAAGAGCAAAGCAAAGAGGTCAAGACAGTTTTGATCAAGGAGCAAGAGCATGGAGGCAGCCAAGAGGCTTCATGGCCTAAAGATTTTGATTCTAAGGTGGCTTTTGATGTTTTGTATGCAGGTATGAAGGTTGTTGAAGTGAATGACATACATGAGTCATTGGAGAAGCTCATGAATCAGGAAGAACAACAAGAAGATCTAGAAGCTATGTATGAAGATGAAGAAGCATGGAAGTGGGAGATGGCAGTTGAGAAAGAGATGAGGAGAAGAACATACCAGAAGAGGAAGAACAACAAGATGAAAGACAAAGACTATTTCAAACAAAGACAAGCACTGGCATTCACAACAAGACCTTGGGATCTAGGCATATAGTGAAGACTCATTCATGGAGGTAGCATTTCATTTGAACTAAGGTTCAAATTGTTTCTAGAGGGAGAGTATGATGCAGGAGCATCTACGTACAGCTTCAGGCAAGGCGTGGTTATTAGGCATGCAAGCTCAAGTCATGTCTTGTTTTGTATTTGAATTCATATTGTTGTCTTTTCCCTCTATAATGTTGTTAAGGAGGAGTAATTGTAATTGTTAAAAGTAAAAAGAGTGGAAAAGGTAAAAGTCAGTTAAAGAATCCCACGTTAGGAAGCTTGTGGAGCAAATCAAGGGGAATGGTTGAAAGTCTTCTCCAAATTAGTATATTGTTACAAATTAAAAACTGTTTGAGCCCAAGTTGGCGTAGAGGTTAGAGAGGACTCCCTATTTTTAGAAATGATTGTATGACAGAGTTCGAACTTTATACAGGCCCGAATGGAAAAGGGTTGGGCCTTTCATTTTCTTTATATATAGCTTTCCAGCCATTGAAGGAAGCAGGGGAGAAGGAAGGAAGGTGGCCAGGACATTGGCCAAGGCCATTAAGAAGAAAAGAGAGGAAGAGACCTCTCATTCAAGAGGATAAGGAGAGGGACGTAGAAGAAGAGAAGAAGGAGGACGTAGAAGGACAAAGAAAAAAAAAGAAAAAAAGAAAAAAGAAAAGAAAAGAGAGAATTCAGTTAGGAAGGAGACAGAGAGTGGTGCGTTGTCGTAATGTGGATCGACCAAGATGAAGGTTAATGCAGGGGAGATCAGATGGCCTGTGATGAAATTCGAAGAAAATAAAAGCTTTGCCATTCAAATCTAAGTGCTACCAAGTCTGTGGAAGTCGTCGATACTGAGAACTCGAGAGAATGCTGTTGGGAGCTCTGCGAACATCATAGTGACGTGTCGGTCAGAGAGAGGCGAACGATAGTGGATATATAGTCTGAATGTGATTGGTGCATACTTGTTCTAGTATGACCTTCGACAGGGAATGTGTTTTATATAAAAAAATGTTGTAATAGCTTGTAGTGAAATACAATGTAAGTTGTATTTGCAAAGAGAGAGGGTGGTTTCAAATACATAGAAATCTGAATCGGGCACACAGGCTGAGTGTATACTGATCTTTGTAGATCGATGCACAATTTTGGATGTAATAATATGGGCCTAGATGGATGGAGGGCTTGTTTGAATAGAGCTGAGTCATGTAGGAAGTAGATGAGAGAAATATAGAGAAGATAGAGAGAGTGAGGATCTCTCCTTCAAAAGGAGAGAATATATATATATATATATATATATATATATATATATATGGTTCTGTGACAACACAGTCTAAGATCTATTTAAAGGACATGGTAAGTGAAGCTGAGCGTGAAGGAGAAGATGCTTGTTACAAGGCCATTTGATCCAGATGTATTATGAATACCTGTAATGCAAAATCCAAGCCATGTATAGAGACCATTGTGAATGAACATGCACCATTTTTGAGCTTTCCAGATTCTATGGACTCTGCAGGTAATATCTACAGACTCTGCAGGATTAAAATCTACAGACCTTGTAGGCTTGAAGCTACAGACTATGCAGGAAGGAGGAAAAGCTATGGATTCTGTTGGGTTATTGTTTGTATGATTATGAATGAATCAGTGGGAAGTATGTTTATGATAACAATGAGGTTGCCCCTAACAAATGTGCCATAGACCAGGACTTGATAAAGAGGTAAATAAATGTACCCTGTTTGTAGCGTATCTGAGATCAGTGCATCATTTGGTTTAAGAGCAGTTAAGGGACTGTTTAAATAGGACAATTTTCATCATGTTCCTCCTTACTTCACTCTTTGCTTGTCAAGGGATTTCACATCCAAGATAGGTGGATACTTGGTAGCTAATTAGTCTTACATAATTTTCAGGATAAAGCATGGAACTAGAGTGAAGATTTAGTGAGAGCCCATCCACAAGGATCACCTAGAGCCATACTCGCCTAAAGTGATGAATGTGAACTACGCAATCATTGATGAAGAAGAGCTCTAGGTGGATCAATATCCATCATTTTACCTTGTAGGAGTTGCTGACCTACTCCTAGATGAATGGGGAAATGATAAATTTGAGCATGATCCTTACAAGTTCATTGAAGAAGCTAGTCTTGGAGTCTACTACATGCATGAGAAAGATGATTTCATACCAAAATTGATGAAGATAGACCAAGAGGACTGTGGTTTGTGGCAACTATTTTTTGATGGATCTAGAAGCAAGTTGGGAGCTGGTGGCGGGGAAATGTTAGTTTCACCTTCAAAGGATAAATACTTCTCAACTTTTAGGTTTTAGTTCTCCTACACCTATAACATTTTAGAGTATGAGGCCCTTGTTTATGGCATATAATGGTCAAGGAAGAGAGGAATCAAACAATTACAGGTGTTTGGAGATAGTGAGTTGATTATGAACCAAGTGAGAGGTCAAAGCTTAATCAAGAAATCCTTACTCAAGTCTTACAAGCATAGAGTGTGGGACCTTGTAGAGAAATTTGTTGATTTCAACATCACTTCCATTCCAAGAGAGGATAACAAACATGTAGATAGATTAGTAGTAGTTGATGTTCAGTTTGACATCCCAAAGGATATGAGACAAAACAAGAATAAACATCATTTAAAGGTGATTGTGAGGCCCTCCATACTAAACAATGTCACCAATTGGCAAGTGTTTAAAAGTGACCAACAAATAGAACTTTTCTTGCAGGAAGAAGTTGAGTTTGCTTCCAAAAATTAGTCTAAGCTACAACATCAATATGATGGGCAGATTGTTCAACTAAAGATCAACAAACTTCCCAAAGGTTTGGTAACTCTTGAGAGCATTTTCAATGAAGATGACCCACTCAAGAAAGACAAAGCAAGCATGTCAACCAAGAAGGAAAATTATGAAAGGGTAGAGATCTACAAGGATAAGTTGCTTGCACTTGGGAAGGTGTGTACCAGTGAGGAAAAACATGCTTTCATTATGTTATATCAAGAGTTTACTAATGTCTTCACTTGGGAGTATGGTTATTTTAAGGGCTTTGATCTAAGATTGGCCCAACACACCATTGAGCTGGAGGAATGTGTCAAACCCATCAAGAAAAAGCAAAGGCCAATCAATCCAAAGATCGAGCCTCTCATGAGGAAGGAACTCACCAAACTGATAGATTTTTGGATCAGTTTCCCTATCAAACACTCTTTTTGGCTAGCCAATTTAGTCCATGTTAGGAAGAAGAATGGAGAAATCAGATTATGTGGATTTCAGAGACCTGAATAGAGTCTCATTGAGAGCTAACTATCCCCTTCCAAGTATGGATCAAATTCTTCAAATGGTGACAGGTATTGAAACATTCTCTCTTAGATGGCTACTTTGAGTACAATTAAATATTGGTACAAGAATGTGACCAATATAAGACAACCTTCACCACCAAGTAAGGAACATACACCTACAAGAAGATAACATTCAGATTTTCAAATGCTAGAGCTACCTTCCAATGTGCTATGGATATGGATTTCCAAGGTTTGATCAATGACATTGTGCTAGTTTATCTTGACGATGTGACAGTCTTCTCCAAGGAGGCAAGTGAACACTTGAAACCCCTAAGGAAAATCTTTGAAAGGTGTAGAAAGTTTGACATCTCTCTCAACCCAAAAAAATTCATGTTTGTCATCCATGAAGGCAAGCTCTTGGGCCATGTTCTTTCGAAGGAAGGCCTATCTATTGATCTAGAGAGGGTGCACACCATCTTAGCATTGTCCTTGCCTAAGCACAATAAGGGCCTGCAAATTTTCTTTGGTAAGATAAATTTCATTAGGAGATTCATTCCTAAATTTATTGAGCTTGTCAAGCCACTAAATTTCATGCTAAGGAAGGAGGAGATGTTCACATGGAAATCAAGAAGAAGAGAAAGCTTTGAAGGCATCAAGCAAGCTATCACCTAAGCTCCTACCCTGGCTAGAACAACCTCTTGCTTTTTTCAACCAAGGTTTAAAAGGCTATGAGGTTAAATACATGTATGTTGAGAAGCACATGATTGCAGTCATGCAAAGTCTGAAGAAGTTCAGACATATGTTGTCTAAAAACAAAATTCACATCATGGTGCCACATCCTAGTATAAAAGACTTCTTGTTGAACTGAGACTTGAATGAGAGAAGGGTAGGTTGGATCACCAAAGTAATGGAGTATGATGTAGAGATAAAGACCACCAAGATGGTGAGAGGAAGAGGGCTATGTGAAAACCTTGCTACAGACTTGAAAGAGCCAAAGGAGGATGTTTTGTTACTCCATAATGAACCTATAGTAGTTGTACCTATGGTCATGAAGAGCCGGGCACAAGACATGGTTCATTTCCTTCAAACTAGTGAGTGTCCACAAGGTTTTGATAGGATCAAGAGGAGGTATTTTAGACTCCAAACTCTTCCTTATGTCCTAGTTGATGGAGTACTTTTCAAAAAATAATTTTTAGGGGTGATCTTTAGATGCATCGATTCAGACCAAGTCAACAAGGTACTATCTGAGTTCCATGATGGACCAGCTTGTGGCCACTTTTCTCCCAAGGCCAAAACTGCAAGGATTATGAGGGCTGGTTACTTTTGGCCCAATTTGTTTAAAGACCCTCATGCTTGGGTGAGGAAATGCCAAAAATTTTCCTTATTTTATGGGAATTAATGACTAGCTGCCATGCCTCTTCATCCTATTCAGGTGGAACAACCATTCATGCAATGGAGGTTGGACTTCATAGGGTTGATCAATCCTCCTTCTAGTGCTAGCCACAACTGGGTTTTGACTACCATGAATTATTTTACAAGGTGGATAGAGGCTATAGCTTTGAAATAGGCCAATGAAAGTGTAGTCCTAGACTTATATGAAGGCATAGTGACAAGATTTGGGGTCCCAGCCATAATCATTTTAGACAACACATTGGCTTTCTTAGGAACAAAGACAAGTGAGTGGGCATTAAAGTATGGCATCTATCTCAGCAATTATTCTAACTACTATCCACAAGGAAATGGGCTAGTTGAGTCCACAAACAAGAATTTGATTAAGATCATAAAGAGGATAATAGAGGAAAATCAAAGGACTTGGCATGCCAAATGAAGATAACTCTTTAGGCAGATAAGATCACTACAAAAAGGGTAATCAGGAATTCACCATACACACTTGTGTATGGAAGGGAAGCTTGAATTCCTATCTCACTTGATTTACCAGCCTTGGATCTTGCCCATCAACTACAATTGATGGAGAGTGACAACCTAGAAGTTAGGTATTATGAGCTAATGGAGCTTCAAGAAGTTAGAGACCAAGCCATGGATGCCATGACTAACTGCCAATAACAAACAAATGAGCATTTTGACAAAAAGTCTTAGCCAAGAAGATTCGCATAAGGTGACATTGTCTTGAAGTGGAATGAAGATCGAGCCAATCCTAGAAGGCACATGAAGTTTGATGCTTTGTGGAGTGGCCCATATGTCATCACCCAATACAAGCAACACAATGCTTTCCAAATCTTCAAGTTGGATGGTCAAGAGTTACATATCCTAGTCATTGGGATATATCTTAAGCATTGTTACTAGGTTTATTTTATCATATACATAGTTTTCCTTATTTTTCCTCATTTTCCCTAAGTGTTGTTATGCATGTGTTTAGTGTTTTTAGCCTTTGTGTGTGTTTTTTCCTTATTGTTTGGGGTTAAATATTTTTTGGTTCATAGGTCCTTATAAATATGTTTTTGACTTCTCTAAGATGCATCCTGACTCCATGCCCAATGGACTTTGTGGCTACCAGTCTTCCCAAGCATAACAGGCATGCTTCCCTTGTGCGTCACTAATTATGTTGATCAATTTTTGGTCCTCCAAGCCAAAATTAGGCACCCCCTCCTTTTTCTTTGTAAAGGTCATCCAATCCATGTTTTGGATAGATCATCCCTCTGCTACCTTATGCAAAAAATGTTCTCTACTAGACCTTTCTAATGAAAAAGCCAGGTGTTTCCCCCATTCTACTTTGCCAAGTACAAATTAGGTTTGTGTAGGCACATTACTTGTCTACTTTTATAATTAGAAGGGATTAAAGAAACTGAAGTGGTCTAAATAAATTCACAAAAGGTAATGAATTTACTTTGAAGGGCATTTTGACAGCTTGAAGGATGTTTGTAAAATTTTTGAAGGGTAAGTGTCTTTCCAGAGGGCACTTGGGAAAAGAAAGAGGACTTCTTCACTTTTATGAAGGATATTTGTAAAAATTCCAAAGGGTAAGTGCCCTTGTTGAGGGCACCTTGGTCGATGGTAGAACCAAATTGAAGTGCCCTTGCAGAGGGCACCTTGAGAAAGTGAAGAATAAAGACAAAAATCTCAAGGGGCATGTGACCTTCAGGAAAAAAAGCAATCAAAAGAAATAATTCCTTTGGACATTTTGTCCAAAGGAAAGTGCAAAAAAAATACTAAGACAAATAAGGTCTAATAAGTCAAAGAGAAAGCAAAGAAAAGGCTAAGGCAAAAGATAAGTCAAAGTAAGGAGACAAAATACGAGCAAAGACAAATTAGAAAAGATAAAACAAAGAACAGCTTTAGCTACTGACAAAGACAAAGGACATAATCAATGACCACTCAGACCAAGACAAGTGGCATAGATGACTCAGCAAAGAGAATTAATACATTTAGTGAAATATATCTACCAAAAACCAATAAAATAGATTAGTTTTTAAACTATAGAGGAGAGCAACCTATGTTTTCATGCTTTGCCATTAATGCACAACCATTTGTGCCTAGCATTGAAGAGAGCATGGTCTAGCCACAACAACTTGGGGATGGCTTTTTTAGTTGCTAGAAGGAGTATCCCATGATTTTTTAGGCATAGGATAGCAAGAGTGGTGATTTGGACATCTACAACATAGCTCTCCCATACGCAATTGGAAGAATACAGTAGCAACATGGGTTTTTTGTCTCTACAGAAGTGTTTAACTCAGCATGGGTTTCCATTCTTTTATTTGTCAGCTATCTTGTTTCCATTTCTCTATATATTTGTAACTTCTCATTTGAGAAAAGATATCTCAACTTGTATGGCAAAGCCCTGAAGGAATTTACCTTGAATCAGAAGAAGCATTTTTTACCTCCATTTGAGCTTGCACTTTTGTATATGTCTATGGTTTTATCTTGTGTTAAGTCATTTCCTTTTCATGTGTTCATAAGTTTATGCCAACATATCTAGCATATTGTGAGTTCTCTTGCAGGTCAATAAGAAGATTCCAACTTAGAGTATAGGTGCATGTGAATAGGCTATCCATAGTGTGTCTTAGAACACCTCTGGTAGTTCTTCCTCCTTGTATCTCCATAGGATCCCGTATTGAAACACTGATTGAGGAAAGGTTCTCATTTGAATGAAGTGTATGCTTGATTCTCTCTAGTGTAAAGTGTATGTCAAAGCTGAGTAGACCAATCATTTTGGTGCATCACCACATTAGTTTAGGTTCTAATTTCAGTATTTCTCTCCCTTTTCATCCCTCCCATTGTTAGCAGCTTGAAATCTAGGTCCTCAAAGTGCATCAAGGGGAGATATCCCCTAATCTAGAGATTTATCCTTCACATTTGCAACCCACATTAAGAGGAATGTCTCCATTATGCCATGTGAAGGAAGAGAGCTGAGCCTCCCTTCAGAGGGTGAAATCCACTGCATCAACATTTATAGTGAGAGATCAATGATTGACACTAGTATGCTCTGCTCTGCCTTTGTATTGCAAAAATGATTTTGAAATCAAAGCCATGAATACAAATATTTTATATTATTGTATAATGACATTTTTCCTTTGTTTCAGTTAATAACTAAAATCAAATCACAAGTTCCATGCAAAAAATAACATACTACTTGTTATGAATGATAGGGCTCCATAACAAGTCATGCAAATAGAAAAACTACCACTTTCTAGTCTTTATTGTTTCATTTCTATTTCTAGGTCTAAACTTCATTATTTTGACTCCATGTGTTGTTTGATATTTACCTGGTTTGCTGGTTGACATTTCCCACACCCCCAATCTAATTTCTTTTTTATCATATGACAATATTATCAACATCTTGGATTTTTTAATTGTTAAAGACAAAAAAAAAGAAACAAAAAAGAAATTATCACTAAGCAAAGACAACTAATTTATCACAACTAAAAACTAAAATATTACCATTTTGCTACTTTCCTTTTTTCTATTTACTCAATGTATTTGACTAGATCCATAGCCACTGTCATAAATACATTTTTTTCAACTTTTATAAGCATCTTTTCAATTCAAAGATGAAAAAAAGATAAAATAATGCATAATATAAATGATGTGTTTTGTCTATTGCTTTATGTACTTCTTTATTCACATGCATAGTTTTACCTATGCATCATAACAAAAGATCTTAAATCTTATATATGTGACATTGTAAAAAAATAAAAATAAAAATTATGAGCATAAAAAAATAACTTGTAATGTCTAGAAACAAAGTATTACCATGCTAGCATGTTGTTTCATGTAATTTCTATTTATTAAACAATGTGCATGCTTGGCTCCATATCCAATTTTTTGCAAGCCTTTTTGGATTGCATTAACAACTTAAGATTTCATATAAATGCAAAGACAATCGACCTATACATAATTTAAGTGGCACACAATATTTTTTTTATTCAAATGTTTATTTGTTTTCTTTTGCTTTTATTACTTTAATTTGCTATTGATTATCGACAATGACAAATTCCATTTTATAGTTATAATTGGCATATGAAAATGAAATTGTACAAAATAAACAACTTTTTGGTGTATTTATAAAGTCATTTTTGTTGTTTTATCAAATAAAAATCAAAGGCAACATGCATGATGGTTTGCCCAATATACATCACAAACACTGAATCGAGTTTTTTAGATATTCACATTTGTCCAAAAGTGATCTATTTATGTGCATGCATTTGTTGTTGGCATATTCAAATAATAAACATGCCTATGCATTGTCTTTAATATTCATCATCTAGATATTATTTCTTAAAGCGTGTCAATATCGAAGTCACTATCAAATATGATATTGGATTCAGGTGGCAATCCAACAACTGTTGTATCTATAAATATTAATACATCATCTATTGGCACATTCAATACCAAGTAAATTTTTACTATCCGTATTGATGTATCTAAATATGATATATCATGTGTCATAGTATCCATGTTCTATGTAGAAAATATTTTTTTATTTCTCAATACAATGATTTATATAAAGCATGACATTATTCCATGTACATGCATTGACAAGTGATAGTTAAAATTTTGTGCAAGAATTGAAGTGTTTTCTACCTGCATAGTTCTCATTTATTGGAAACATAAAATGCTTTCATCCATGAGCTCATAGTCATTGGTGATGCATTACAAATGCAATATCAAACTCTGTATATTCAATAAGAAAATAGTGAGGCTATCACATGTTGGAGGAAAATTTGTAAAAAGTGACAACCCCTACACAAAAGTTTCCAGTCTTTGCATCTCAACATTTACTTTATTGAACATCAAAAAATTGTTATGTTTTAATTTATTCACAAGATAGAATGATTTAATGTTTTTTACTCATGAAATTGAAGTATAGACAAGTCCATGTTGCTTGACACTATCATGATCAAACACTAATGCTTCCATTATAAGACCTTGTGATCTATGTATTATTTGAGCACATGATATTTATACTATAAACTTCTCTCGTATCATGGCTATAGTTTTTATAATGTAATTTTTCCTCAAGATTCTTGTTATTAGAGTCAAATTTTTGGAAATATGGTCATTGTAAAAGCTTTGTATTTTTTTGCATTACAACACTCTAAATTTACTTTCATTGAATTATATCCAAACTATGTCTACTTGTCCAGGTGTATAATGCTTGATAATTACATCAAAACCATTCACTAATCCATATTGTATATCATAGTTTTCACCTATCAATTCAACATGTTATAGCTTGCAACCTTATGAGAGAGTTCTTCAGGGTTCCTCACTTCTAACTATAAGCATGGGGACCACTTAAGGATGTGGGTATCCTATGGTGAGGTTGAACCTCTAGGGTTTTTTATGAGGCTAGTTCCTCAGGTGCTTCACTTCAGCTCTTGACCTCACACTAAAATCTACTAACAACTAATGAAAAGGGGTAGGAGGATGACTAAAAATGAAATCTAAGCTAAGGGAGGTGATGCACCAAAAAGAAGTGATCCACTTGGTCTAGGACAAGAGCTAACTACTGATGAACCCAAATAGGACACAAACAATTCTAGTTATATCTCAAGGCCATAGGCATGGAGCTTTTGCGTAGAGGTTAAAGGGAAGCCTTGTGCTTTGAAGGATAACAAAAATAGGTCTACAAAAGAGACTATGAATTGGTAACACTTCAAGAAGAGATCAACACACAAATACTTCATACAATCTTGCACAAAACTAAAAGGATCAAAAGTAAGATGTTGGACAAAATCACAGGTGATGAATGACAATTATACATTCTACAAATGAAACCAAATGTGCATACTTGTTTTAACCAAAAATAGAAAAGTCTTCCTTGTATTACTTCAAAAGAGTCTTTTATAAAGTGATTTATGTAGAGTAACTCTATCGCCAATTTGAGGTTGATTTTCTTGGCTCGAAGGCCTCTATTTATATAGAAAATTAGGGAGAGAGAAGAAGAAGAAAGAATAAGTTGATGGTTAGAACTCTAACACTGCACTTTTTTATTTTCCCTAAATGCACTACTCAGGATCACCTGAAAATCCTCTTGAGCCCCTCCAATCTTTAAGTTTTTCTTTCAGTGCATTTGAGAAGCCATGTTCTGAGTAGGTAGAATGTCTCTTCTTGGCATGATGTATTTAAGCATCAAATGATGATTACAAGGAGCAAACTATGGTAGATGAGAGCCTTCATAATTTGTAACTACCAGTCGCTTGGACTCTCCCATGCTTATTGGTCATCTTTGTGCCACTTGTCCTTTACTAATTGGCCCTTTCTACTCTATTTTACATCACATGGTAGCCTTCCATTCGTTGCATCATGATTCTCACGTTGCTAGACCAAGCTTAAGTTGAGCACTTGTAGAATCCCGATTTACTCTATGCAGAGTAATTTGGGTTCTTTGATCTCCCCAACTTTGGACTTTCCCAGATCTTTTACTTATAAATTATTTTAAGTAAAGTACTTGGAGAAACCCAATTTACTCTATGCAAAGTAATTCAGGTTCTCTAAGCTTACTTCAGACTTGTCCATCTTGAAGTCTTCTCACTTTACTATTTCCAAGCCTTAAGATTTCAAGGTTTTTAAACCCAATTACTTCGAACGGTTAGTCAATTATCTTGATTTTGACGTCCATTGGCCTATCATTTCCTTTGGACACTTGATCTCGAGTTTTTCTTCTGAAGGAATTCTTTTAGTGGAATTCCTTTGCCCTTTTCTTTTGAGTAAAACTCCTGAAGGAATTTCTTTGGATATTTTATCTGAAGGAATTCCTTTGGACTTTTTATCCTCTTCCTTCAGAAATTGCCTTTCAGACTTCTGTGAATGATCCTCCCAAAGGGAAAGATACCCTTTGGGAATTTTTAAATGGTCCTTCCAAAGGGTGAGATATCCTTTGAGAAAATTACAACTGTCCACTTGGAGAAGGAAAAGCCCTTTGGATTTATGAAGTGTACCTTCAGGTTCTTGAAAGACCATTCAGATAAGTTAAAGAGGACCTTTATAAAAGTTGATTGGTCCCTTTTTCCCTAAAAAGGCCCTTTGACATTTTGAAAATACCCTTCATATTTTTGAAAAAGACTCATCCCTTGAAGATCCCAAGAAACACTATTTTTCAAGACCAAATCGGGTTTGTCAAGCCCTTTTACTTATTTTGGGCTTCTGACCGCTCACAACTTATGAAGTAGTCAAGTAGTGCTTCTTGGAGAACCCAAAATACACTGTCCATGAGTAATTTAGGTTCATAAACCTGAATTACTTTTACTTATAAAACATTTAGAAGTTAAGCACTCTTAGAAACTTGATTTGCACTGTGCCCTCAGAAACTTAAAGTTGTCATTGTTAGAAAACCTGAAGTCCTCCCAAAGACTTGTCATTTCCTTGCTTGAAAACTCCCTTTTTCATACTTAGGAAAATTTTGATATGTAGGCCAAATATGGCTAACATTATAGTGATTCGTAAGGAAGCATGCCTGCTATGCTTGAGAACCCAACTTATTTTCTTCATTTGATCCATTGGGCATGGAGTCACTACTTTTTTACAAAGCTAGATTTATCTAAAAATCTCCCTTGAAGTAAAAAGAACAACCAAAATGAAACAAACTGTGCCCAAGGCACTTAGGAAAGGGAAAACACATAACTGAAATGGATGTGCACAAGGCACTTTAGAGGAAAACATGGAAAGCTATACAAAATGTACAATAACATATAATGGTTGAAAACTCTTCTAATAACATGGATTTAGATTAATCTTATTAACTAAGATGGGTAATACCTCCCCATCTAGTTGGGCGAGTTGAAAAGCGTTATGCTTTTTGCATCCATGGATAAAATAAGGGCCACTCCATAAGCTATCAAACTTGGTATGGTTGCCCAGTTTGGCCTTTTCTGAATCCCATTTGAGAACCAAGTCTCCCTCCTTGAAAGTCATTATTTTAACTCTCTTTTCAATATCCTTTTTGATCTGAGCTTGATGTGCCTCCATCATCTTCATTATAAGGTCCCTTGTCTCCTCAAGTTCTATGAGTTCTACCAATCTCACATTCATGGGTTCATCTTCTAGCAGCTCCAGCTGATGGGCTAGTTCCAATGCAGGCATCTCATGAGAAATGGGTAACATGGCCTCCCTTCCATATACTAGAACATATGGAGAATTTCCAACAATAATTTTAGGAGTTACTCGGTCATCCCACAAGACTGTCTTCAACTTCACGCCATGTCCTTTGATTCTCCTCCATAGTCCTCTTGATAATCCTCAACAAATTTTTATTTATGGATTTAGCTATTATATTTCCTTGAGGACAATAATTCTAGGAAGTGCTGAGGTAGATGCCAATTTTAAGAGCCCATTCACTTGTTTTCAAACCAAGAAAAGCCAATGCATTATCAGATATGATAGTGGACAGAACACCAAACTTGATCATAATATTGTCATAAAAATATAAGACTATGTTTTCATTAGCTTCCTTCAATACAATGGCTTCCACCGACCTGGTGAAGTAATCAATTATAGTAAGTATCCACGTATTCCCTACACTTGATGGGGGGTTGATCATACCAATGAAATCCAAACCCCACTGCATGAATGGTTACTCCACTTAAATTGGGTTGAGAGGGAAAACTAATAACCTTTGCTTACCTATGAAAAGAACACATTCTTGACACCTCCTCACCTATGCATAAGCATCCTTGAAGAGGCTAGGCCAATAGTAACCAACCCTCATGATATTTTTTGTAGTAGTCCTTGGAGAAAAATGACCTCCTACAAGCCCATCATGGAAATGCTCCAAAAGCTTGGCTACTTGATCATCATCTATGCACCTCAGGATCACTCCATTAAGGTCTCTTCTAAACAAAACCCCATTAAATAAAGCATAAGGTATGGATTGAAGTCTGACATACCTTATTTTAGCTTTGTCCATACCTTGATGGCACTCACCTATTAGCAGAAAGTGTGTCATATCATGGAGCCAACTAGTGTGAGGTGGAGGTGCATCTACTTGTAGGTTATCTTGTGTTACCATGATGACCTCTTTGTCTTCATAAAGGTCATCAACCATATGCTCACATAAGCCTTTACCTCTTACTAGCTTAGTATCCTTAATCTCCACATCATACTCCATGACTTTAGTAATCCAACCAACTCTTTTTTTGCTCAAATCCTTATTAAGAAGGAAGTCTCTTACTCCAGGATGAGACATCATAAGGTGGATTTTATTATTTAATAACATTGGCCTAAACTTCTTGAGGCTCCTTACTGCTATAAGAACTTGATTTTGTACAAAGGTATACCTCACTTCATACTCTTCAAGCCCTTGACTAAAAAATGCTAATGGTTGCTCAAGTCCTTCACCATTTCTTTGTATTAGCATAGATGATATATTATCGATGTTGGTAAAATCATACAATATGAAATTCCTTGAGAAATCAAGATTTATAAGTGTGGGTGCTTGAGCGATGGCTTGCTTGATAGCCTCAAATGCTGACTTGCCTTCATTTTGTGATCTAGGAATTTGACTCAAAAGAGGATGGTTAATATGGTGTTAGTTCCAAAATGAAAACAAAGTGAAATAAACATACTAATAGCATAACATATCTAGGCCTAGACACTAGGGAGAGCTTAGTTAATAAAAGAAAATGATAAGCACAACTAAAAATCAAAGAATGAAAACACAAGAATTCATTTCACCTTCCTTGGATGCTCCAAATGCCTTTGTAATGGTGGCTTACTCGGCTTGTGCTTCAAGAGGTCTTCTTCAATGGAGTGTGACTACCTTCATCTCCTGTTGGCACCTTTGGCTTGTGGCTTGACTTGACTTGGAATTAATTTGGCATTATAACACTAATTTTTTGAAGCTTTTGGAACTAATCTTGCATTATAACTTTGCACTAATTAAGCTTAGACATGATGTTGTGAGGCCTCCTATTTATATATTTTTGGATTTGATCAGAATCAACTGCAACCATCCATCTCAAGATTGAGATGTGTGGTTGAGGATTAATTCAATTTTGAAATTAGAATTTGTAATTATCCTCATCATGGCATTCGAAGAAGGGGAAATTAAGAGGCATGGAGGGCATCATAGAAGGCATTGATGAGGCAAGGAGGGCATGAATCTTGATATTTGTGGCATTTATGGCCTAGGGATGTCTTCCCAAGAAATGAGGTCACTTGATGATGTAGATATTCCATATTCATTTCCAAAATAAAGTATTCAATAAGTTTCCATGGAATTTTTACTTAGGCCTTGATTTGGGTTAACTAGCTCTTAAGCATGATTAAGCACTTTATGCACAAATTACTCAAATTGATCAGAATGTCTTGTTATTAGTCCTAAATTTGATTGGATTGGAATTGGAAGTCCACATTAGATGTGTTGGATGCATATTACCATTTAAGATGTTACAAACAACAAATAACAAAGGCACAAGTCTTGTGCAAAAGATTTAATAGGAAAGAGCAGTCCAAAGCATGTAAGTCAAAATTTGGCATTTTTACTCAAAATGAATTGATCAAAGTTAGCTAGCCAATAAATTGAATTTCCCCATTTAGGGATACCCTAGCCAAAATCAACACTTGAATATATCAGTTTCACATCATTTTGCGTGTTTTAGTGTTTTTAGGCCAAATTGTGCATTTTAGGTGGAAACTAGCCAAAAGCTTGATTAAAGGTTATCAGTGACCAGTTTTAGGTGTCTATAGTTTACCCCTATTTGGGAAGGTGTTGAAAATCATAGGCAAAGTAATGTCTTCTCAAATATTTAAAAATATCATGTATGCCTACAACTACAATGATGATAAACTAACTATATGATGCCCCCTCGAGGGAATGATTGGCACAAGTGGATCGGCAAACGGTCCCTAAAAAATAAAGAAGCAAAATGAGGGGACTAAATAAAGGAAAGATGATGGGGTGAAAACACAATGATATTGAAAAAGTAGTCAAAATCATTGAGAATGCAAGTGGGATAGTGTATAATAGTTTACCCAAAGGCAGTTATAAGCATTGTACCTTGATAGTGGAAACATGGCATGATAACACAATGATTTACCCAAATGTGGTTATAATCATTGAGAAGATGGATCTTTCCTAGTTAGGATAGACAAACAAGATAATAACATGCCCCTTTATGGGCATAAAAAGTAAAATGGTGACAATTTAATGATTTGCCTAAAGGTGGTTATAATCATTGATAAATGTAGGTGGGACAGTGTGCAATAATTTTCCCATAGATGATTATAATCATTGGACCTCAATTATGGAAAATATAATAAACTTGGCTAAAGATGATGATAACTTAAGAGGGTAATGATGAATTGGAATAACCTACTAGTAGGGAGATGCTCGTCTGAACTCATAAAGGTTGAAATTCTTTCATGGTCAATTACTCTGTTTGGGATATGATTGGGAGTGGAATTAGGATGTCGGTGATGAAGAGATGTTGCCATTGTTGAATATACTTCTTGAATCTAAGGTTTGGTGTATAATGTGATGGTAGGCTTCATGATAGAACACCATAAAGATTTGGCCAAAATATGCATAAGGACTGACTCCCATAATCCAATACTCAATAGAAAACAATGCACTAATGATAAAAACCATGATGACATTGTAAACATATGAATATGGATGGGTTCAAGTGTAAGTGTGGAAAAAGAATCACCCAATAAACACGCATAAATTGAATCAAGGCAATAGTGCAAAAAGCAAACAAATAGGCATACAAACAAATAAAATAAGCATAAACAAACAAACAAATAATGCAATAAAAATCCTACGAACATTACCCCTAAAAAATAGGTAATAACTTAACAAATGAACTAAATGGTGGAATAGAAGAAAAAGAAGGGGGTGGCTGAGTTATCTCCATATGCACTAGGTAAGTGGATGTTGCCTAGATAGTTCCATGGATGCAATATCCAATAAAAAACTTTAAGACAAATGTAGTTCTCCTAGGGAATGGGAAGAATGTGATAATTTATGAAAACAAACAGAATGGATGTGATAGAAGAGTACAAATGGCCTTGAAAAATGGAAAGTGCGTGAGAGAAAAGGCTAAAAAGGATGGGGAAACTAAATGACAAGTTATTTATTTGTAACTTAGGAAGGGTTCCCAGAATCCTTAAGGCAAAGAAGTGGTCAATGTTTTTTTCTTTTCTAATGATTTTTTGAAATGTTTTTGGAATTGGTTTGGAGTGTCACAACTCAATTGAGAATGATGAGACACTAAATGGTTCAAGCTCACAAAATGGAGAGAGTGTTCATACTAAGGTTGCTTGCAAAATGGAGAGAGCGTTTAAACTTAGGATGCTCACAAAACAATGAGAGTGTGGGAAAAGGGTGACTGAGTTAACCTCAATAATTATTGAGCATTGCCTACATAGTCCCAAAGTAGGACCTCAAGTCACTATATTTTTGCCCCTATAGTGGAAGAATTTTATTAGTGCAACAACCAATTCAAACAAAATAGGCACGGTTGGTAAAAAGACACAGTATGGCACTAAAAGTGGCAAGTTGGTATGTCAAGGCTTAGTATTGCCCCTAGTTTACCCATAGGCGGTTATAACTAGGACACAATGGCATAGATCAATGGTACTAATTTTACCAAAAGTGGTTATAATTAGAAACAAGATCAGTTGTAATAAAATATTAACAAATAAAGGATGCAACTAATTTTTTTTTGTCACACTATCTCAAAATATGATCTCTATCTGAAGTTGTTGAACCAACTGATGAACTGATCAGATACCTTGATGTTGAAACTACGTAATGAATAATAAAAACCAAGGTCAAATGAGCTAGGTTTCAAAACACACTAAGTTGATAGGTTAGAAATGGAAAGTGGATATGACAAAGAGGATGGATAAGAATGGTATGTGTATAAAGAGGAATAGTGACAAAAAGGCATAACTAAATGGTCCTTATAGATAATACACCTTAGCATTCAAGCATAACACCGCTTGAGATGAATAATATTCATTGGCTCTAGAAGTTTGTCACCGTCTGGTGTGGCAATTCTGTATGCTCTTGATCCATAATTTATAGTGATGACAAAAGGCCCTCCCCAGTTTGGTTTGAATTTCCCTTTATGTTTCTTTTTGGCCATGGTATTCTTTTAGTTTTCTTTAAGAACAAGATCACTAAGATCAAATGTTCTATACTTTAAATGATGATTATAGTGGCCTTTGAGTTGATTCTAGTATGGTTGAATATTTTTGAGCATGACTGTGCATTTTTCATCAAGTAGATCCAGCTCTTGTAGGCGAGCTACTCGATAGTCATGATCATCCAGGACATGTTTGAAAGAGATGCATAGTGAAGGTAATTTGACCTCAATGGGAATGATGGTTTCAATACCATAAATAAGTGAATATTGGGTGGATCCTATGGGGGTACAATGATTGGTATGGTATGCCAAAAGGGCAAGAATATATGGAGGTGCCAATCATGACTGACATCATTGACAATATTTTTGAGAATATTGACAATGGTTTTGTTGGATGCCTCAGCTTGGCCATTACCTCGAGGGTAATATGTTGTATAAAAATGTTGGGTGATGTTGTATTTAGTACATAACTAGTCTACATCTTTATTTTTGAATGATCCTCCATTATCAGATATAATATCAGAGGGGATACTGTAGTGGCAGATGAGGTGGTTGAAGATGAATTTGGAAATTTGCTTTCCAGTCACGTAAGTGAGGGGTATAGCTTCAACCCACTTAGTGAAATATTTTCTGGTGGTAAGGATATGTTTATGGACATCATATGAAGTGGGGTTAATCTTCCCAATGAGGTCAAGTCTAGATATAGAAAATGACCATGGTGTCAACATCGGTTTTAGAGTTTTTGTTAGGGCATAAATCAAATTAGCATGCCATTGACATTTGTCACATTTCTTCACATATGTAGTGGTATCTGCATCCATTGTGGGATAATAATAATAACCAATACACAAAATATTTTTGGATAGGACTGTCCCGCTAGAATGGGCTCCATATAATCCTTCATGAACTTCTCTTAATGCTAATGTAGACTCTGCCAAAGTTAAACAATGAAGCAGTGTTCCATCAAAACTACGGCGATAAAGGGTGGATCCAAGTAAATTATAATGAATGGAATGATTAATGAAGGATTTGGTTTGTTTTTGAGATAGGTCAAGTGGTATAATTTTGTCATAAAGGTAGTTGTAAAGGTCTGAGTACTAGATAGAATTAAGACCAACAATATCACAAATCATGACAATGGTTGAAGGTTCATGAGTTGGTGTTGACAAATTCTTCACAAGGAACTGATACTCTCTAGTTTTATCTATTTGTCAAATTAGATAACTAATAATATCCATGGCATCTGTAGTTTTGTTACTGGCCCTTGATATATGCTCAAACTGAATGTTGATAATTTGCTTTTTAAGAGTGTGAACCATTGCTTTATATGGAACGAGCTTGTTGTCTTTGGTCTAAAAATGATCTATGACCTGATTGATGATTAACTAAGAATCATAATAAAATTAAAGATGAGATATATTCCAACGCACTTCTTTTCAAAGTCTTGTAACAAGTGTTTCATACTCAGCCATGTTGTTTATACAAGGAAAGCTGATTCTGAAGGATTTACGGATTAGATCCCCTTGTGGTGTAATAAACAATAAGCCTACCCCCGATCTATGATCAGTGAATGGTCAATCAAAATATATCTTCTAGGGCTGCTCCTCAAGGGGTGTATTATAACAGTCATAATGGATTCATCAGGAAAGGAAAACTTGAGTGGTTGTGTGTCTATGAGAGGTCCTTTGATTGCTTTTTGATTGACATACTCTATGTCAAACTCACTAAGAAGCATGATCCATTTAGCCATTCTACCTTGAAAATCTATTTTAGATAGTAGATACTTGAGTGGATCTACTTTTGAAATGCCTATGGTTTTATTATTCAACATGTAATGATGCAGTTTTTGAGCTGCAAAAACCATGGCTAGACAAGCTTTTTTCAACAGGTGCATAGTTATGTTCATATGTAACCAAGGTACAACTTAGGTAGTAAAGAACATGCTCCTTTCCATTGTCATTATATTGAGCCAAGAGTACCTCTAAAGCATAATCGATAGCTAATAGTTATAACAAAAATGGTTTTCCTGGCATAGGAGGTGATAAAATAGGTAGATTGACAAGATAGTCCTTGAGTTGTTGAAAAGCTATTTGGCAGTGATCATCCTAGTGAAATTCAACTCCTTTATGCAAAAGATGTGTAAATGGATGGCACTTTTATACTAACTGAGAGATGAAGCATCGGATAGACTGGATCTTACCCTACAAACTACAAAGTTGCTTCAAATTGGTTACTGGCAGCATCTCAGTTATAGCATGGACTTTAGTTGGATCAACTTCAATACCTCTATGAGACATGATGAATCCCATTAATTTGATTGAAGTTACATGAAACACACATTTATTTAGATTTAGTTTGACTTTGTACTCTCATAGTCTTTCAAATATCTTACGTGGCACTACTGGATGGTCAACCCTGGTCTTGGATTTTCCCAATATGTCATCAACATAGTCTTTAATAATATCATGCATCATATCATGAAATATGATAGTCATGGATCTTTGATATGTAGCTCCTACATTCTTAAGGCCAAATGGCATCACCTGATAATAAAATGTCTCCCATGGAGTGGTAAACATTGTTTTATGTTGATCTTTTGGTGTTATTCTGATATGATTGTATCTTAAAAAGCCATCCATGAGTGAAAGCATTTCATAACCTATCATGGAGTCGATAATCATGTCGATATTAGGAAATGGAAAATCATTTTTAGGACAAGCTTTGTTGATATCCCAAAAATTAGTACAAATATTGATTTCTTCAGGCTTTTTCCTAACACGTACAACATTAGAGATCTATTCAGAGTAGTCAATGGATTAGATACATCCTGCTTCTAAGAGTTTTTCCAACTCTTTCTTTACTAATATATAAATGTGAGGATGCATCTTATAGAGGTTTTGCTTTACCAGTTTGGCATCAATATTAACCACAAGGTGGTGTAGAACCAAGGTGGGGTCTAATCCTGGCATGTCAGAATAAGCCCATGCAAATATATCCACAAATTATTTCAACAGAGCTGTAAAGATGTTACGTTCCTCCTTAGTGAGAGACATTCCTAGTTTTATCCATTTTAGGTCTAATGGAGTCCTGATGTTTACCTCTATTTTATCTTTGACTAGGAGGGTCGAACTATTTCTAGGATAGTAGGCAATGACTTGAACTATTGGACTATGTCAAGGTCCTCTGTTAGGACTTGCTCTTCAACCTTTCCTAGGCATGATGAATCTCAATCTCCTAATGGTATATTTGGACATGTAACAAAATTAGTTAAAAATTCTTAGAGAATTTGATCAAATACTTGTTGCTCAAAACTAACTTAGATCCACAAGCAAGTTCAACATTGATGGTCTCCTAGTCTAAATTAGAAGAATAATGAACACCCCCATCTAATGGCACTTGAAATAAGTTTTCACCACTAGACTGGCCTTGATCTTTACTTTTTCCCTAGTTAGAAAGTGCCTCAAAGAGGTTTTCACTTTGGGATCTCAATGTTTTAATTTTTTGTTTTTGGCTAAGGGTGTTCGTTCGCTCTCCAAAATAGGCTACAAGATCCAATGTGATTGAGAATCCTGATTTGTGATCTCCCAATGAAACATTGTCTCTAAGGCCTAAGAAATCATCGAATGCCTCATCATTCTAAAACTCATCAATTGGCAAACTAGATTCTTGTTGGTCCCAATCTATTAGTTGGGGATAATATAATGGCAATGGATTGTCATGAACAACTTGGGTAAGGGTACAAATGGCATTGTTATCAAATAGGTTGGCTTCAGCTAGGTTATCAAAGGTAAGGCTATGATTAGACTCTACTTCACTATCGGCATCATCATCACTAGTCACTGGTGATGGAGTTTGAATAAAATATGTGGGGTCACCCCTAGGTAGTTTAAATCTAAGTCCATAAGGTCTTTCATACTTAGTCATGAAAATCAGCTCAATGGTTCCTTACTAATTTGATCCAAGACCTCTTCCTTCATAATTGTGATGCTCCATGATCCTATTGGGAATAAGATACTTTGTATTTTTATAAAAATCAGCTTGGTCATCATTGTATAACCATGATTCATTGCCTTCAAGAGGGTCAAGTCCTAGGCTAGATACTGGTACAAAGGTGATAGGTCCCTTATCTTTGTTATTTTGTTTCCAATGCATATGCAGAATGACTTTAGGTCACCCAAAGGTTTTTGGATTCTGAGGATGATTCATGATATGAAACATATCATGGGTCACATATTCTCCCAATCCATTATCTACAATGATGAAATTATTGGAAGCTTCAAGAGGTGGTATGTGGGAAAGAGAATCCAAGGTATTAGGATCTATGCAATTATCCGATGAAGGATCAATAAGTATAGCTTTTCCTTTATCTTGCTTGGAACTAGGATTCATACCGTACTGATAATTATAGCTTTAAAACCTAGCCTCAAGATGCTTGCAGTGTTCATCTGGGTGTAAATCTCTTGGAATATTCACCTCCATCCCTGAGTAGGAAAACTTGATACATTGGTGTAGTGTTGATAGGACTACATGAATCTCATGTAACCAAGGTCTATCTAGAAGTATGTTGTATGATAACTCAAGATCCATCACATGGCAAAGTGTATCATGGGTTAAAGGCCCAATAATAACTGGTAAACTAATGGTGACCTGTGATGCCCTTTCCTAATTATCATAGGCTTTAATAGTTATTATTTCTGGCTGGAGATATGTCATCGTGTACCCAAGAAGCTTGATGAGCTTGAGGGATACTATGTTGAGGCCAGATCCATTGTCGATAAGGAAACATTTCAATTTATGCCATCTGATACAAAACTCTATGTACAATGGGTTATTATTGATCGAACCAAGGGAAGACATATTGCTTTGGTTGAATGTGACTTATTGGGATGGAGCTAGGTGTCCAACCAAAGCTTGAAAGTTATCAGGGGATATGTCACTAGTAATAGTGGATTGGGTCAAAAACTCATTCAAGATGTTTTTATGGATTATTGTCATCCATAACAAATCTAAAATAGAAATTTGTGCTGGTGTCTTCTGTAATTGTTCCATAATATCCAACTTCATGTCTTGGTCAGTAGTGAATGGTTTATTCTGAGGCTGAATGGTTCATTGGATGATAGGAAAAGTGGCAGATGGTTGTGGGCCTAGGATAGTAATCTTTGACCTCCAATTTATGATTGCATAATTGGGATTAAATATTGGACCATTATTGCTAACTGATGTTGGAAATAGTGTGGGATCAGATAGGACAAGTCTCAGTTGCCGATGCACTTACATGTGGTCATCTGGCAAGAATGAGTTATCACTATAAGATCCAAAAGGGGAAGTCCTAGTTTTATGGTTTGCCTGTATGCACTCCTAGGTTAAAGAAGGATTATCTATGTGATTTAGCTTAATATTGTTGTTTAGAAATGGTCTAGGCTGATTAGCATTTGGTATATGATTAATAGAGATGGTATTAATGCTACCCCCTGCAACATGACCTACAACCCTGTTGTAGTCATGTATAACTGCATGGTAGGTTTATTGGCTGTACCATTATGACCTTGGTTTTGTCCATTATTTTATCATTATGGATTTTGCTACTGATTTTGTTTGTTCTACTGGTTCAGCCTTTGATTTTGATACTGTTGATTTTTCTACTGCATTAGCCGTTGTTGTTATTGCTGATTGTTCTAATACTATTGATTGTTATGTCAAAGAAAAGGGTTTTAATAGATCCCAAGAGTTTGATTAAAAGTGGAAGCACCATTATCTATTTTTATCTCCCCATTCTCCAACATATTCTCGATTAAATGCTTGATTTGGACACATCTTCGTAGATTATGCCCATTAACCCGATGCTAGTCACAAAATTCATTTTCACGGTATCAATCAGTGTAAGGATTGCCTTGCGGATAATGCTTTGGTATAGGCCAACTAATTAGATTAGTAATATCAATTTTTTAAAATACAGATTTAATAGGTTCCCCTAAGTCACTAAAGATATGACGTGTAGGCACGGTTCTCCTAAGAGGAAGGGTTTATAATGGTAAACATTATTGTATTTGTTGTGTAGGTTTTAGTTTTTGTACTTGAAGCATTGATTAGAGAGGTTATTAGGTAGGATTAAGTTGAAAAGATGGTGTAGATGATGTCTACAGAGTTTGGACATGACAAGATTTGGTCACTCCATTTCCCACAACATTCCTATTTTAGTTAAATCGCTTAGGTCTTTCATGATTATTGGCCTGTGCTAGTTGTGATGCTTGTGCTTGGATGGGATGTTGGTCATTTTCATGATTGGTACCTTGATTTTGATTAGTTGAATTAAGATTGATGACCCCTTTAATGATGAGCACTCGCTTGATCAACAAACCTTTTTCAATGATCTCTTTGAACGTATGTGCACATTACAGTTCCATATGATAGGTTATCTCACTATGCAAATTTTTAATAAACACAACTAATTATTTATCTAGTAAAATATGGGTGAAATAGCTTGCAAGGGCTCTCCATCATTCTAAATAACTTGTAAAACTCTCCCCAACTTTTTGCTTTGCTTGTGTCAGGTCCACTAATGAAATCTCATGCTCGAGATGATAGGAAAAGTGATGCACAAATTTATCAAAAATATTATCAAAGTCTGTAATTGAATTCTTGGGTAACATTAAAAACCCCTCCAAGGCTTGTCCATCTAGGCTCCTTGGAAATAATAGCAAAAGGTATATGTCACTATATGCCACTAGTTGACATGCGATAAAAATTCAGTCAAATGGGCCTTAGGGTCACCTTTCCCTTTGTACTTATCAAATTTGGGTGGTTCATATCTTGGAGGAAATGGTATCTGGAAATACTCCATATTTAATGGATGTGAACATACATAATCTAATTTGAACTTCTTAGTCTGCTTCCCTACCTAAATGGTAGCAATTACATCCTTCATCTATTGTAATTCTTGGGATAGAAAATTGGAAAGGATATTAGTTTAAGGGAGAATATTGGTTTGGAGAGATGGTTGGGAGGTCACAAGTGAGACACTTTGACCAAGGTATGATGGAGACACCTATTGGGTATATTGGCTTGGTTGGGGAATGGACCAAGAATATGCATACATGGATTAGGATGTACTTGAAATTACACATTTGGCTACATGATATTCTAGTTTAGGTTGATGATAAAGGTTTGACTTGGAGGATTTTATGGTTGGGATGAAGGGATATAACTATATTGTGCCCACTATGGTTGAAAAAGGACATGCTATTGACTAATCGAACCTTGTTGTTGAGTGGAAACTTGTGAACCAAGACCCTGTCTCTGGATTTGTGGCATATTTTGAACCAATGATTATTTAGTAGGTACTCGAGAAACATGGAGACTTCCTTGTTATATAAATCCCTATGAAGAAGTGAAAGCATGTTATAGATTTGACATCTATCACTGACCAATATTTGCACATTACTAGCTGGTCATTACTTGGTTTTTTACTGGCATATTATTTTGTGACTAAAGAGGTATGTTTTTCATTACTTGGCGAGGTAGAATACTAATTTCCCCTAGTTGAGGTGGTAATGTACTCATCCTCTATTGCATTGATACACTAGACTGTGTCTATTGTTGTGGCATACCACTCACTAGTTGTTGAGGAGGAGTAAGATTCATCACATTCTATCATTGAGGCATAACATTAGTCATTATTTGATTATCTAATCCTATAGGTTGTACACTTGAGGAAACAACTGGTTGAGGCTGGGGTATAGAAAATCCTATTGCTTGGTATGATGATCTGCTCATGTGATTAACTATAGGCACATGTTGTTGGCTAGCTGTTTGTGTGTTAGTACCACTTTGATCAAGATTGGACATTGTTTGCACATTGTTTAATATGTTTGTCTCACTATTTAGTGTAGAAGCCAAAGACACTTCTTCAATATATGGAATATATATCAAGTTATCTATCGAAGCAGTTTGTAAAAATGGGTCAAAACTCAGATTCTCTTGTCTAGTTAATTCCATCAACACCCTTGTTGAAGGAACTAGATTAATGAGAGGCTTACTTACCATGTTCATCTGATTGAAATTACGTGTTAAATTTAGGTAGGTTTGGTATTCTATTTGCATTTGGTTAAAGTGATCTTCCGTGATATTTTTTCCTAGATTGGATATATTGGGGTCTTGGTACGTTGTTTGGACTAGAGCCATAGGATTTTTAGAAGAACCTTATTGATCATAAATGATATTGTGGGGCACTCTTACTAGACTTGGTATATTTTCATGGGGGAAGTCTAATGGAAAATTAGCCCCTATGTCTATGGCCCTAACCAAAATCTCGTCTTTGTTCTCTAAAAAATGTTACTCAAACAAAAATGGATCATACGTGGAAGTTGAATTGGTAGAGTATGACTGTTGAAGAACTAGCTTGTCCACCATGGGTATTGTAGCTAAGTATTACATGGTTTATTCTTGGTCCTATTCTGTGTAAGGTTTTGTGTTAACCAAATAATTAGCTAATGGATCTTGGCTGTGTGCCCCTGATTGAGTATTATAAGATGGATAAGAATCCATCTCATAAGCAATGTTATCCACATAGGGGTCTTGCACCATTTCTTCTTATGAAACTACATTACTAATCCATGGATTGTACATGAGTCCACTATGAGTGTAGGAATACATGTTGGGATCCCTAGTCAATGCTTGGCAATAAAAGGTCAAAGAGTTATATAAAATCTAAAAAAGACATAATCTAAAACAAATGATGCCTTCAACTTGGTCTAGATTTGTCAAAAGGATCAAAAGGTTTATGCAAAGATTTGTGAGAAAACAAGCTAGAGTGAAGTATCTAACGTTTCACTATTCACACAAAGGTAAACAAGTAAATGGACTACAAAATCAAAATGCCAAACTCTAAGGTCGAAGTGTTTCAAATCAGTCTAATCTAAGAAATTAAAAGTTGCTAAGTCTTTTGGCCAAACGTGGCATCAAAAGCTAGGCTTAAACAAGTCATGTGCTAAGACTCTTGGCCAAACGGCGTCAAAAGATAGACTTTGAAAATAGATGAAAGTTTTAATCTAACATATTTGAAACACTTTTAACAAACACTAGGCATTCGATTCTTAGACGTGAACTTGATCAACTAGGTATAAGGTATGCAACAAAATGCACTTTAGCAATAACTTATTTTCTCGTAAATAATGGTATAAAACTTGGTTCTTTTTTATAAACAAGCTAGACAAAGGTGAATGGTATAATTGTGATTTAGACAAAGGATCAAAAGTACACTTGGATCAGTTTGAATATGTAGGAACAAATTTAGAATTCTATGTAAGAAGGTCTATGAAACAATGTTTGAAATAATTTAGGCAGCGTAACGATGCTATACTACCCAAAAGGTGTGATAAAAAAGTTTGTTTCAAAGACTCTCTAAGGCAAAGACATTTTTCCACAATTTTGATAGCATAACACTACTTTTCTTGACTCAAAATGTTGTGGTACATAGATTTAAAGTGCAAGTTTTTAGCACAAAATGGCTTAAGTCTATCAAGTGATGATAATGATTATGAGTCTAAAATGACCTTCAACCTAAATTGGAAATTATACCTAATTTCCCTCAAGTTTAGTGTAAATGGCAAACCCACTTAACACATCAACCCTATGAACTTGTAAAGGTGTAATTTTGAATTTAAATTATAAGTGGACTTAAACAACTTTGGTAAAGGTCTAGACTCAATTGGGCAACATAACTATGACAAAGTGGATAATGTGACTCTCAAGTTTTTGATGAAATTTGAACAAGGCAAATGGATGATCTCATGTGGTAAACATAACACCTCTTTGTTCAAAGGAAAATTTGGATTATGTGTTGGGTTTGGATTATTTGTTTACACCAAGTTTTGACTCCAAACAAGACTTTAAACTAGGACAAGATCAACTAATTAATCACCCTTATTTCTTAAACTGATAAGGTTGCTTAGTATTGTTAGAATCCATCAATATACATCATTTGAGAGGATTTTTAAGTGTTCATCCAAAAGTAAATGCACATTATATAGTAGGGTTTTTACACCCCCTTCTCTCAAATGACAGTACTATGACATGGACCTTGAGGCCCACCTTGCACCAATAATACTTCCACGACAAGTGGGGATTTGTCTAAATTATAAAAAGCTTCCAAATGATCTAGGGGAATCAATTACACAATGAATTTCATGCCAAAAAATGAAAAAAAAAAGCACATATTTTGGGTTCGTATCACTCAGCTTGTTTCAAAAAGGTTTAGTCCTTTTTGCAACCACTACATCCTGTTATTCACTCAATGTAGTGCGATGTCTAAGTGCCACTACGTCCTGTGTGCAACTCTAAAAAGAGTCAAATGAATTCAATGCTAGGAGATGAAACCCTGGGTCAAAGCTTCCCTAAATAACTTATGGGAGGTGATGAAGTCCCCCTTACAAGACAAGTTGTATAAAAATAAAGAAAGCATGAAAATAGAAAGACTTTAGGGTCATTTTCAAGATCACTCAAACTTTAGCAAGTTTTTGGGGATTGCACTTTTGTTTCCAAGGGTTCCCTATAGGGGTCAAATGGAAGAGCATACATGCAACATACCTATTTTTTCCAAACAAATTAATCTAAACAACTATTGCAAGTAAAAATTGACAAGTGTGTTCAATTTTAGACCCAAATGAAATGTTTGGTGATGTTCTTTTTGACCCCTTGGTCTTAGTTAAAAACTTTGAAAACATTCACCAAAAATAATTGAATTCATTGCTAATCACTAAAACAAAGTTAATAATCCAATCTTTAATCATGAAAAAGTGATTTAAACATGTTCTGAGAAAATATCCCACTTGGTCCTGCAGCAAAATTGTTAGCATGTCTTTTAGCTTTGAAGCCCTTTTGAATTTGAAACAAGTAACTTTGGAAAACTAGGTCTCAGGTCTGTATTTTTTGAAAAACAAAATGACCGACATCGGTCAATACCACTGACATTGGCTATCACCAATTGAGATCTGACTGATGTCAGATTTGCTGATCGACATAGGTTAAACCAAGTAATTGATGTCGGTAATTCTGCCGACGTCCGTTACTGTATAAAAATCGTGGCAACCAAAAATGGAAAAAAAAAGTTAAAAAACCAATTTTCAAGAGTTTTAAAATCCCAAATAATTTTTTTAAGGTTGAAAAGGGATCTCCTTTAGGTGTAGGATGCATCTAATCCCACCGAGCGTACCATTATGTGATCTAGGAATTTGACTCAAGAGAGGATGGTTAATATGGTGTTAGTTTCAAAATGAAAATAAAGTGAAATAAACACACTAATACCATAACATATCTAGGCCTAGACACTAGGGAGAGCTTAGCTAACAAAAGAAAATGATAAGCATAACTAAAAAACAAGGAATGAAAACACAAGAATTCCTTTCACCTTCCTTGGATGCTCCAAATGCCTTTGTAATGGTGGCTTGCTCGGCTTGTGCTTCAAGAGGTCTTCTTCAATGGAGTGTGGCTACCTTCATCTCCTCTTGGCACCTTTAGCTTGTGGCTTGGCTTGGCTTGGAATTAATTTGGCATTATAACACTAGTTTTTTGAAGCTTTTGGAACCAATCTTGCATTATAACTTTGCACTAATTAAGCTTAGAAATGATGTTGTGAGGCCTCCTATTTATAGATTTATAGATTTGATTAGAATCAACCTCAATCATCTATATCAAGATTGAGATTTGTGGTTGAGGATTAATTCAATTTTACAATTAAAATTTGTAATTATCCTCATCATGGCATTGGAAGAGGGGGAAATTAAGAGGCATGGAGGGCATCATATAAGGCATTGATGAGGCATGCAGGGCATGAATCCTAATATTTTTGGTATTTATGGCCTAGGGATGTCTTCCCAAGAAATGAGGTCACTTGATGATGCATATATTCCATATTCATTTCCAAAATAAACTATTCAACAAGTTTAAATAGAATTATTAATTAGGCCTTGATTTGGGTTAACTAGCTCTTAAGCATGATTAAGCACTTTATGCACAAATTACTCAAATTGATTAGAATGTCTTATTATTGGACCTAAATTTGATTGGATTGGAATTGGAAGTCCACATTAGATGCATTGGATGTGTATTCCCATTTAGGATGTTTCCAATAATAAATAACAAAGGCACAAGTCTTGTGTAAAATATTTGATAGGAAAGAGCAATCCAAAACACGTAGGTGCAAATTTACCATTTTGACTCAAAATGAACTGATCAAAGTTAGCTGGCCCATAAATTGCATTTATCTATTTAGGGATACCTTGGCCAAAATTTTAACTTGAATATATTAGTTTCACATCATTTTACGTGTTTTAGTGTTTTTAGGCCAAATTGTGTGTTTTAGGTAGAAACTAGCCAAAAGCTCGATTGGAGGTTATCGACAGCCAATTTTTGGTGTCTACACATTTGACCAAGTGAACACTTAGTTTTTTTCAGCATAGAAGTGATTAGTTTGACCAAACTTTCAAAACCATGGATAAATCTTCTCACAAAGTTTATATTTCCAAGGAAACTTTAGAGTCCCTTCTTATGCTTGGGCAAGGATAAGGCCAAGATGGCACTTGTTTTCTTAGGATCAATAGATAGCTATTAAGGTGTGGAGCCTAAAAGCTTCACCAAGGAGCGCATTATCAAAGTTACAGGTTTACACAGTCACCAGCGTCGGTCAGGAGCGATCGACATCGGTCAGGTGCAGTTGAAGAGATGCCGGCGTCGGCAGGGGATCGACCGACGTCGATCACAGACAAGCAGGCAAGAACTGGCGTCGATTACCTGTGCATCCAAAAAGCTATTTTCGAGGACAAAACTGAGTGTTTACATGATGAGTTTAAGTCTTAGTCTTAAGTTCGCGTCTCTATTATTAGTAAGATTGTTTTTAGAGCCCTTGTTCAAGAGGCTTAACTGTTGGTTGTAAGTGCATGCTCAAGTCTCCTAATTCTATATGTAGAATTAGATCTTTTTAGCTTATTGCAGTAGTTCATTGTATGTGAATGTTGAAGAACAGTACGAAGTTGAATCATTCCAAGTTGTTGGAGTTGATTGTACTTGAGAGAGAGAGCTCTTGAGGGAAAGAGATCTAGAGAGAGATCTGTACATCTGAGAGAGGTGTGGAAGAAAGAAATTTCTTCAATTGTATTCCTTTTGTAAAGAGTTTAATACAAGTTTTTAGGGTGGTTTTTTGTATCTCTTGTTCTTGCTATTTATCATTCTAGTTACTTATCATTTTGGTTAATTTCACTTTTATTGCTTTCATAAGTGTAATCAAATTATTGGTTGATCCCCAACAAGTGGTATCAGAGCTTTGGTTCACTAACAGGCAGTTCAGATCTGTGTAGTGTGTATTGATTACAGGTTCTCACAGGGGTTTCTACAGAGATTTTTGTTTGAGTGGGAGAAGCAATGGCAGAAGAAAGTAAGTTGAGAATGGAGAAGTTCAATGACAAAAATTATCAACATTGGAGAATGCAGATAGAAGATTATCTGTATCAGAAAGATCTATACTTACCATTAGGTGGGATTGCTAAGAAGCCCACAGACATGGATGATGAAGAATGGGAAGTTCTTGATAGAAAGGCTCTGGGGGTCTATAAGACTGAGTCTAGCATCTACTGTGATATCTAATTTATCACAGGCAAAGTCTACGGTAGAGTTAATGACTACTTTAGCAAATTTGTATGAAAAACCCTCAGCTTCTAATAAGGTATATCTTATGAAGCAGTTATTTAATTTGCGTATGCAGGAAGGTGGATCTGTATTTAATCACCTGAATGATTTCCATGGTATTGTAAATCAATTAAGTTCAGTCAAAATTGTATTTGATGATGAAATAAAATCTCTTTTAATATTATGTTCTTTGCCTGAAAGCTGGCATAGCTTAGTAATGGCAGTTAGTAATACTGCATCCGCTTCAAACATTTTAAAAGTAGAGGATGTTGTTAGTGTTATCTTGAATGAAGAAATTTGCAGGAAAAGCACAGAGAAAACATCAGGGAAAGCTTTAAGTTTTGAGAGCAGGGGGAGGCAAAAAGAGAAGAGCAAGAAAGGGAGATCAAGATCTAAGTCTAAGGTGAGAGGTAGATCCAAATCTAGAAATGGCAGGAAGCCACAATGCTGGAATTGTGGAAAGATTGGGCACATAAGTAGATATTGCTGGTCAAAGCCTAAAGAGGATAATCAGCATGAAGGAAAAGAAGAAACAAATGTTGCAGGTATTGCACAAGATGCTTTAATATTTTCTTTGCATAATAATATAGAATCTTGGGTGTTAGATTCTGGTGCATCTTTTCATGCTACCCCTAATAGGGAATATTTTAGTGACTATATCCATGGAGATTTTGGAATAGTGTATCTAGGGGATGATGAGCCTTGTAAAATTATTGGCAAAGGTAAAGTGCAGCTGAAAATGCAGAATGGCAACACATGGGTGTTGAGAGATGTGATACATGTTCCTAGCTTGAAGAGGAATTTGATTTCTGTAAGAAAGTTAGGGGATGAGGGTTGTACAGTAACTCTCACAGCAGAATCTTGGAAGGTGACCAAGGGTGCACTTGTAATGGCCAGAGGTAAGAGAGTAGGTACTCTCTATTTATGTAATTGTGTTACTAACAATTCTCCTTCTGTATTATCTACTTCAGATGTGGATGCAAAATTGTGGCACTCAAGGCTTGGCCACATGAGTGAGAAGGGTATGTCAATTCTTAAGTCCAAAGGTATGCTTTTAGATTTAAAAGGCATAGATTTGTGAGCACTGTGTTTTTGGGAAATAGAAGAGAGTGAGTTTCCTCAAGACTGGGTCTACTAAGAAGAAGCATAAGTTGCAGCTTGTTCACACAGACGTGTGGGGATCGGCTCAGGTTGCTTCTATTAGAGGATCAGAGTATTATCTTTTGTTCATAGATGATGCTACAAAAAAAGGTATGGATCTATTGTATTAAGAAAAAATCTGATGTATTTGAAACTTTTAAGATTTGGAAAGCTATGGTTGAGAATGAAACAGGCAGAAGATTGAAGTGCCTGAGATCTGACAATGGTGGTGAGTTTTGCAGCTATAAGTTCAACTGGTATTGTTATATGCATGGAATCCACAGGCAAAGGATGGTTCTAAAGACACCTCAGCAAAATGGAATTGCTGAAAGGATGAACAGAACAATCATGGAGCGTGCAAGGTGTATGAGATTGCACACTGGGTTGCCCTTAGAGTTTTGGGCAGAAGCTGTTGACACTGCAGTGTACCTGATTAACAGAGGACCCTCTATAGCTCTGGATGGTGGAATTTTAGAAGAGGCATGGACAGGTAAAAAGGTAGATCTCTCATTCCTCAAAGTTTTTGGTTGTGAAGCCTTTGTGCACGTTGATAATAAAAATAGAAAGAAGTTGGATGCTAAGTCTATGAGGTGCACATTTATTGGCTATGGCTCATGTTGTTTCCAAAATTAGCTTAGCTCATTTTGGAAGCAACCCCCTACGAAACTTGTCCGTTTCGTCTCTCGTCTCTCTAAGTTCATTTTCCGATACGAGTTCTATAATTTGTTTTCGTCTTGGTCGGATCGGGGAGTGGTTACAGTCCCGTCAAGGCCAAGTTTTTCTCTTCCCCTTTTCCTTTTTCTCCTCCTTCCAGAGTTAGTCTCTTTTTGCTTTCTTCTTGTAAGGGTGGCATTTTTTTTCCGCCCTTGCCTTTCTTTTGTTTTTCATGCAAGGGCGGTGAATTTCGCCGACCCTGCATTTTTTATGTAAGGGCGGCGAATTTCGCCGCCCCTACATTTTTATGCAAGGGCGGTAATTTTTGCTGCCCTTGCATTTTTTCATGTAAGGGCAGTGATTTTCGCCGCCCCTGCAAAAGAGACCAACTACATGCAGGGGCGGTGAAAATCACCGCCCTTGCACGTCTCGATTTCCATGTAGGGCATTAATGGTAGCGTGCGACAGGTTGTTGGGGTGAGTTTTTCACCTTATATATTCCGATTTGAGCCTCTTTCTTCTCACTGCTTCCTCTTTTCCTCTTACCTATTGCACCTGAGCGTCCCAAGCAACATTTTGACGCACCAGCTCACGGATCTGACCTCGTGGCACGCGCATTCTCCAGGTAGGGTTTGTCTTTTAGATTTATTTCTTGTTTTATTTCTTGCTTAGTTGTTTTGAGTGGTTTTTAGGCATTTTTTCTTTTTGCTTTCTTCTTCCCCCTTCCTACCTGCGGTTTTTCCCACCGCGGCCTCGTGCGGGCGGCATTTTTCGCCGCCCACATTTTTTCCCATCTCCCATGCAAGGGTGGTAAAATACGCTGCCCTTCTGCACTTCGTTTGTCCAAAAGTGGTGGCGGTGAATTTCGCCGCCTCTGCACTTTTTCGGCTTTCCTCTTGCAAGGGCGGCGATTTTCGCCACCCCTGCATATTTCTTCTTTTTTCAACTAACTCCCAGAATTTTTCTTGAGTTATCCCTTTCGCATTTTTTCTTCCTCGTTCCCCACTCCTTTGCTTGACCTAGCCTATTTAAGTGACCTCCCATAACCCATGTCACTTAAATTGCGCTCTCCCTCTCTCTCTCACTCTCCTTTCGACTATGGCTGCAACACCTTCAGCGAGCTCCTGCACACCTACTCCCGTCCAAACAAGATCGTCCCCTATGACGGAAGCATCTCCTTCAAAGGCAAAGACGATGAAATACAAGTACCAGGGCGTCTTCCCGCTCACAGCAGTCACCTCGAATGTTAATGACATTCGAGATACCGAGATCGGCCACATGGACATGGCTGAATTCCTGGAATGAACCAAAGCAACAAATCCCAGCACTGGGATAAAGAGGATTATTGAGAGCAACATCCACTTGGTGGCTGCCTTCCCAGTAGCAGCACATATGCAGAATTTGTCCTTCAATACGCGTGCTTTTACGACAAGGAGACCAGATCAGTCTCAGACGCCAGTGGCAGCATGATCATTCGGTTAGACCCCAAATTTATTGACAAAGTTTTTCTATGTCCACCAGCCACCGAAGTAACCCAAATTGACTTCGAGAATGCGCAAAAAGAGTACGACAAAGACCCCGAGAGGGCAAAGAAGGTCATGAACCATAAATGGTTAAAAACCCCAAGGGCCAGTCTATCTAGATGGCCGAAAAGCTTCCCCAGAAGTGACTTTATCGAAGAAGTTGGTGACTTAATCACCCTCCTCAGCAGAGTACGGGGCCTCTCGTCCTCTTCACAATTTCATGAATGGATGTATCCATTCATTAAGATCATCCTGCAAGGCAAACAAGCCATCTTTTGGGGGGGAACAGATCAACAATGCTATTCACGAGCAACTAACCAGGGTACAAACCTCATTCAAATTCTACATGACCTCGTACCTAGTCTATATAGCTGCTGCCATGCGATCTTTCCCAGGTTTGACAATAGAGGGAGATAGAAAGACCACCCCGGTCTACTCATACTATCCACAGCTAACACTTTAGGGGTCAACACATCATTTCAGGTGAGTGAATGACGCATTCTTTGCCATATTCTTATGTCTCTTCGATCCTCAACTGGAGCAGAAGAGATTATCAGACGAGGCCTGTACAGTAGTGAACAGTTTTGGCTGCATGTTCCTCCAGTTCTCTACATTTTGTTATCTTTGGGTGGGTTTATACCAAGGATACCCTTATATGCTCCCCAGATTCTCTTCAGATAGGTTAGTCCTAATGGAGCTTTGCCGACAAATGTCTGTCGTGCACGCAAAATAGATGGAACTTAAGAGACCCAGTTTCAAGTTTCCTATCCAGATTGGCAGATTTTCAGTTGCTACATCAACTAAAGCTAGGATCATGGAAACAAAAATGCAGATGGTTACCATCAAACCATTCAAAAGATGAGAGAAATTTGACTACAGGGGAGTCAGAGAGGCGATTCGAAGGAAAACTCAGTTCCACGAGCCCATGATTGAGGATATCTGGGTGGATATGAGGACGGCTGATGAGATAAGAAAGATGGACTATTGCCATCTCACACTAGAGCAGATAGAGTACCTCAGGCTTACAGAGATCCCTTCAGGGTTGATTGACGATGGGAATATCGTGAACAGCAGGTATCTGACAGAAAAGGTCACCACTTCCCCTCTCCCTCTAATTAATTGGTCTCAAAAGGAATTGACCTCGCTAAGGAAAAGATTTGAACCAATATTGGCTAACACCAATAGTTGGTTGGCAGCAAAGGGGATCACCCTAAAAGAGTTCATCACAGGATCAGAGGCTGAATACCAAGTAGAGTTGAAGAGAAAGGTAGAAAACCAAACCAAAAACAAAGGTGACGTTCCTTCATCTTCTAAGCCTCACAAGCCTAGGATCATCTTTGTATCCAAAAAGCCTAGGTCAGCACAAGAGCCTAAGGCAGCAGCCGAAGGAACCAAAGAACAAAGCCCCAGGGTTCAGGCAGCTCAACCCATGGGGAGAGCAGATCAACCTTCAGAACGACCAGGTGTTGGGTCTCCAACCTCGCCGGGACAAGCACGGCCGATCCAGAGCACCTCTCCTTCTCCCCCTCAATCTCCTACGATGCCCACTTCTCCTATCTCTCCCATCAGTGTTCCCTCTTTTGGACCCACTTCCCCCTCCAAAGTTGTTTTTAGTGATCCTCAGGATCCTTCAACAGGTTTACCTCACTCTTCTGTGTCCATTCTGAGTCTATCATCTCCGTCTTTTAACCTGCCACCAAGCCCTGCACCTGACCCAAAATCAGCAGTTGGTACAGTTTTGCCGGTCACTCCAACTACAACTACTGTCACCACCAGTAGTGTCAAAGCTACTACATTGACACCAACAGAGGCAACTATTGTTACAACGGGTACTTCTCTCCCGCCTTGGATGTCTGTTTTCACGCCTAAAAGGAAGAAAATGGCCATCTCCACAGACGAATTCGATTTTGGCAAGATAGCACCGGCAAAAGCAAGGGCTCCTAAGAGGCCAAAGATCCTCTCCAAGTTAGTCGAAGAAAAAGGGCAAAAGTTTCTAGAAATTGCCAAGCCTCCTCAAGATGCAACCCTTGAGGGTTTTGAGATGAGCAGCTATTCCATCTCTCCTGTGGAACTTGGCAAAGTTACTCATGACGGTGCGAAGAGCGATCTTCAGTCAGCAATGGACATTATGGTCCAAGAATTTGACAAAGAAAAGGAGATGAAAGATTTTTATAAAGCCAAAGCCGAGCAGTTAACATCAGTGATCAGAAGATTCACTATCCCACCTGAAGCAGCGACTCCAGAGGCCTTTTCTGTGGATGATTCAGTCATTCAGAAAGCTGAAAAGACTTATTTAAAGGGGAAAGTAATGGAGAAATATATTGACAGAATGCACAACCAAGGAATCTCTCTGCTATCTGAGGTTGCAAAAAGAACAGGGAAAATGAAGAGGTTAAAAGCTCAGGTAGACAATTTTGTCTCCCTTGTCTCTCAGGAAATTGATGGCTTGGAGAAAGATCTCGACAGATGGAAGGAAATGAAAGATCTAAAAAAGAGTACCCTGATATCTATTGGTGTCATTCCCAATAAAGATTCCTACGTTGAGATCAAGGAGTCAATGATCTTCAGGATTCAGGTACTCAAGGATCTAATTGATGATCTCAAAGCTTTCAAGGAAGCTAGTGATAAAAGTGACCTGAGCTTGTTAAACAAATTAGAAGAGCTGCCCTGCGACTTGACCTCCAAGGATCATCAGTTCCTTTCTGCAGATGAAATGATTCAAAATTTTGAAGGGATGATCCAGAAAGATTTTAAAGAAGCGTCTTTCTCAATGACTTCAGTGGACAACATTCTAGATGCTCAGTTAACTTTGGAGAATTTAAAATCCAGGTTAACTGGCCACTCTAGAGCCATCATAGCATTGAAAGATGCACTGATCAAATCAAGGGTCATCTCCAAGAACGCAGTTGCGCCAGACAGCGTAGGAATTCAGGTGTCTATCACCATGTACGATGCTCATCTAAAGAAGTCCGACAGCAAAAATTGATACTCTCTCTCTCTCTCTTTCTCTCTTTTTCTATCCTTATGCATTTCTGTTTTATGCAGAATGCATGCAATTTTGTAATATGTAATTACGAGTAAAATATTTTGAAAAATATCTAAAAGTCAAAGATGAGTCATCTTTGACCAAGATATTTTATATTTTATTATTTTCTATTTTTGAGGATTTTCTCCCTATATATAGTGGAGACCTCATTTGTAAAAGAGCTTGGAAAATTCAATAGCAAACACTCTGCTAAAATTGAAGCAAATTTTGAGACTTTGTGCTCAAATTTGTAAATCATATTCTATTGAATGAATGAGAAGCAGGTTATTTCAGACTTTGTGTTGATATTGTCTGTGTTATTTAGGAAATAGTTCTTATGTCTTTTTCCTGGTAACATCTTGTTTATCTGATTTAATAAGCAAGTGGGTGTGTTATTATTATCTGAGGGCACTTCTTGAGGGTAGAAGATATACTTTGTGTTGCTTTTACTTTTAATATTCTTTTGTCTTTTGTAGTTTCAGGTGAAGACTTTGTGCTTCACTTTATTCTACGGTTGTACTTGTTTCGAATCCGTGGAGAAGCTACGAAAGACTTTGTGCTTGCGTGAGCGTTCTTGTGCCTTTGTTACTTCAGGTGATTTCTCGTTCTCTGTTTAATACCGTTCCTGAAAGAAGAGGAGTGTTGTTAGCTTTAGACTAGGGATTTTCCTCTTTTTATCCTTCATACATTACCTCTAAAAAAAGAGAGGTAGATGTTGTTATACCACCCTCATGTGTTATTTTCTGCTTAATTATATATATGCTTATAGCACGTAAATATTGATAGGGAACCTCCCCTTGATGAGAGGAGAGATTTACCTCGTCCAGATCTGGTAAAGCCACACTCCTCGTGGTGTAAATCTCCCTTATGTTGTGGCTGATATCCCCATTTTGCCATCAGTTAGTTGATGACAAAATATTCACCCAATAGTTTTTGGCGACTCCGCTAGGGACTCGAATGTGCATTCTGAAACCTCAAGTGTCAGATTGAAGCAGTCCCTACCCTTATCCATTACGTAATCTGGCGACTCCATTTCATGTCTTACCCATTATCATTTTAGCCTTACCAACTGCCTCCATTATATTATCTGGTCTGCAAAACCAGAGCTACTGAGAAGAATGCGCATCTTGGAGCCTCAAGCTTCAACCTGAAGTAGTTTCGGTCCCATTTTTATTTTAAAAATTTGGCAACCCCACGTTACACTAGGGGTCAGAGATCTAAGGGTGTTGTTGACCATGTGTTTGAGTTGGCACAACAGAGTAATTTTGATCTGTTTCCTCCATCAGCTTCTCTTCGACAGTCTAAGAGTGTTCCTTCTAACCTTGTCAGGTCACCAACACAAGGTAGAACTCCTTTTCCCACTGTCAATCGCCACCTACCTATAAACACTCCACCAAGGTTTGTTATCCCACCTTTTCATCCCCTTATCATAATGGCTCAAGGCCCGTGGGGTAATTCTTTTGGTCCTCTTAATTTAACCCCACCTCTGCATGAATTACCTCGTAGTTCTAAGAAAAATTTTCCTAGGTTTTTTGGTGATGGAAAGGTTCATCCCAACGAGCATATTTTTGCTTTCTCCATAGCATGTGGCGTAATAGGGGTTGAATTTGAAGATGTGGCAGTGAGACTTTTTGTGGAGACTTTACAAGGTGCTGCTGCGGATTGGTTCTATCACTTGCAAGTCGGGTCAGTAACTGACTGGAATACACTAAAGTCCATATTTGAAGCCCGGTTTAAGCCTGCTAAAGATGCACATGCTTTGTTAGCTCAGCTAACACAGATGAAAAAAGAATCCTAGGAACCCATGAGGGATTTCATAGCCAAATTCAACAAATTAAGAAATCGGATTCTGACTGTGGCTCAACCCACGCCGGAGAATCTCAAATGCTTTTTTATCAACTCACAGCTTCCCGAAGTAAGTTTTTTGTTGAGACGAGCTGGCCCTATGGACCTAGCCTTGGCTCAAGGATTGGCCACCGAGATTGAAGACGATCTTATCCTGGTAGGCAAAATCAGGAAAGATTATGGTAAAAATAAATACCCCTCACCTGCTGAAAGCTCTTCCACAGGCACTACTGATCTTATGGTACAAAAATTAACAAATAAACTGATAGCTTTGAAAAGACAAATTGCTCAAGGCACGTCTGCCCCTACCTATCGCGATGCACCCAAGAGGACATTTCAGAATCAGCCATATCAAGGTAATACTGCCCAGACCCAAGGACAATCAAACTGCCTACCTCACCCTTCAGGAAGATTAGCCATTGAAGCAGCACCTGCAAATTCAGCGGTCAGATATCTAAAAGCTGAGCACGACAACTCCTTTCAGCCGCAGCTAGACCAATCAAAAAGTGCTAACCTCTTTGATGAACAAGATGAGGAATTGGCCGGTGACTCCAGTATCAGTTTCATGGATTATCGAGATGAAGCTTGAAGTAAAGGGGAAGATTCAGAGGGAGCTTATGCTATTTTTACCAGATCTCAAAATCAGTCGGATTCACACGCTAACAAAGGAAAAGCAGATGATGAGCCCTAGCCATCAGTTTTTATTGCCAAACGCGAGACTCCATTACCTCTGCAATCAAAAGATCAGGTAACTCATAAAAAAGTAAGTACTCCCAATCACTCAATATCCCCCTCTCCTACTACTCAAGCCAGCAAAGTACCTGTCAAAGCCTCTGATGATGGGATTTCTTCTTCTATTGCAACCACTTTTCAATCATTCGATATAATTGATCATGCTAGAAAGACTAAGATTTAAATGACAGAAGTTGAGTATTTGAGAGCTAACCCAGAGCAGTTTGATAGGTTAGCAGAGTATGTTAAAAATAAAGCTGTCCCTGTAGGATAAGATTCTTTGAAAGTTGTTCCTGATCTCCCCAAAGACAAGCCAACCCAAAATAATTTGGTTGTGACTCCTCCCATTGCTCCCAAAAAAATAGAACCTTTCTATGTTTCCCTACTTATAAATGGTTACAAACTAAGTAACTGCATTATAGACTCCAGAGCTTCAAATAACGTCATGACTGCTAAAGTGGCAGATTCTCTCAGCTTAACTTTGACCAAAACTTTTGGGAGGTGTTTTTCCATGGAAAACAAGCAGGTTCCTCTCCTTGGTCAAATAAAAGATGCCCAATACGCCTTCGCGGCTTTTCCGAAAAAGCAAATTAAAATGACGGTTCTAGTAGCAGATGTTCCAGCATCTTACGACATCTTGCTTGGACGGAATTTCTGTAAGGATGTTGGAGGTGAGTTAAGCATGGACCTATCTGAAGCAAAGATTCTGGTTCAAGGCGTCATGAAAAGATTGCTTCCTGAAAAGGAAGCCAGGTATGTAGTTACCCGTTCCACAGCACCTGAAGCTCATATTTTATTTGAGTCATCAGGCATGGGCACTTATTTCTTATCCACAGACGAGATCCATGGTGCATTAGATGAAACTCTTATGGGTGATGATTTGATTTTGGTTTTAGCTGACGTGAAGGGTGGAATGCCCAAGCAAAATGAACACATAAAACAACCCTTTCCTCAAAATGGAAAAGTTTTTATGGAAAAAGTAATACCTGATGAGCTGTGGACCTTGGAGTTTGACGGTAGTTGCTTTTCTACTGGATCAGGAGCAGGAGTTGTGTTGGTATCCTCTCAAGGAGAAATTACTCCTTTTTCCTACAAATTGTAATTCAATAATACTAACAACACGGTCGAATACGAATCCCTGTTGCTTGGACTACAGGCTGCTAAAGAAAAAAGCGTTAGAAAACTCCATGCTAAAGGAGATGCTGAGTTGATAGTCTGTCAGGTAAGGAACCTCTATCAGACCAAGCATGAGAGGTTGTGCCATTACCGCAATCTGATATGGGATCAGATAAAAAAATTTGATGCCTTCAATATCTCCGCCGTTTTGAGGAAATTCAATGATCGAGCAGATGCATTGGCTGCCTCTGCCACCCTCCTGATTCCCCACCCGAACTTTAAGGGAGATAAGTATACTATTGAACTAGTTTTTTGACCAAGTGTACCAGACAATGTCGACCACTGGCAGGTGTTTAACAATGATGATCAAATCATTGCCTTCTTGGAGCAAAAGGACACTTTCAAACAACTGTGTTTTGAAGGTAGTGAGTCCCGGGAGTGCGAACTAACCCCTGAAACCCAGACCCATACAGGTGAAGATTTTCTACAGCTCAAGGGGAATAAAATTCCCAAAGGTTTGGTTTCCCTAGAGAAGCTGTTTGATGACCATGATAGGTTTGTCAAATAGCAACGAACAGATTCAAATTGTTCTCAAGATTTTGATCAAGTCAACTTGGGAACCAAGAACGACCCTAAGATGGTAAACATTGGAAAATGCTGCACTTTCAAAGAAAGGTTTGAGCTTGCTAGTTTACTCCGTCAATATAGGGACGTATTGGCTTACTCTTATGATGACTTAAAATCTCTCAGGCCACATGACATTCATCATGACATCCCCCTGAAAGCCAACTTTGTGCCTTACAAACAGAAATCCAGGCAATATAATCCAAAAATCTCAGGTACTATTCTAGCCGAGATACAAAAGATGCTGGATGCTCGGATAATTTTTCCGATCCATCACTCAACATGGGTTGCTAACATAGTACCCGTCAGAAAGGAAAATGGCGAGATTCGAATCTGTGTAGATTTCAGGAACTTAAATCAGTTGTCCTTAAAAGATAACTACCCCCTCCCCATCATGGATCAAGTCTTACAGATGGTAACAGGTTCAGAAATATTATCAATGCTTGACGGTTTTTCGGGATACAATCAAGTTGAGGTCGAGAAAGCAGATCAACACAAGACAACGTTCACCACACCCTGGGGCACTTTTGCTTGCCGCAGGATGCCTTTCGGTCTGATAAACGCAAGCGCCACTTTTCAAAGGGCCATGGATCTTGCTTTCAAGGATGTTATGGGAAAATTCATTGTAGTATATTTAGATGATTTGATGATTTTTTCAAAACAACGCTCTGAACATGTTCACCATTTGCAAAAGATCCTGAAACACTGCCGTCAAAATGGCATCTCGTTAAATCCAAAGAAATCCATTTTCAGAGTAACTGAAGGGAAACTTTTCTGACACATAGTGTCTCGAGAAGGTATCAGGATTGATTCAAAAAGAGTTAGCTCCATCTAGGAACTTACTCTGCCTACCAGCAAGATCGCAGTTCACTCTTTCTTTGGAAAAGTGAATTTTCTTAGGAGGTTCGTTCTGAAATTCACCGAGAAAACCCGTCATATTGTCAATATGATGAAGAGCAATGCCACATTTAGGTGGACTGCTGAGGGTAAATCAATGTTCAAAGAAATTAAGGAAGCAATTGCTCGAGCACCAGTTTTGGTCTGTCCAGACTATACCAAAGGTTTCAAGATATATAGTTACGCCTTTGAGCATACACTATCAGCTATTTTGGTTCAACCAAATTCAGAAAATATAGAATCTCCTATTTTATTCATGAGTTGCCCACTCAAAAATCACGAATTAAAATATTCCCTTATGGAGAAACATGCTTACGCCGTGGTCAAGGCTGTCAAGCAGTTCAGGTTTTATATCCTGAATTCTCACACTGAAGTTCTTGTGTCGGATACAACAATAAAATCTATTTTGATTCAGCAAGAGTTCAGTACAAAGAGAGGCAACTGGATTGCCAAGATTCAGAAATTCGATCTGGACATCAAACCAACCAAGCTTGTACGGGGAAGGGGTCTCTGCCAATTGATTGCCAACAACATTCCAGATGAATTAAAAAGTGAAGGACAAGATATCAAAAGCGTGCCCGCAGTTCTCTTTGTCACCACTACTGATGAGTGGTTTTCTAACATTGCTTATTTCTTAACATATGGTTAATGTCCTCCTCATCTTTCTTTTAAATAAAAATAGAATGTTAAATTAAAAGCAGTTGGTTATGTTCTGTGGGACAATGGTCTTTATAAGAGGAACCTGGACGGGGCATTTCTTTGTTGTGTTGACAAAGCTCAACAAGAAAGACTTTTAGAATCTTTCCACAATTTGGCCTGTGGAGGACATTTCTCCACACTGGTGACGGTGCACAAGATTCTACGAGCAAGGTACTACTGGCCCACTCTTTTTCAGGATGCTTACAAATGGGTGTGTAAGTGTGAGCTGTGTCAGTAATTCGTTGGAAAGCCTAAGTTGCCTGCTTTGCCCCTCAAGCCAGTTGTGATCGATGAACCATTTCAGCAGTGGGGTATTGATTTCATTGGTGCAATTAACCCATCTTCAAGTGCCGGACATGATTATGTCCTCACCGCTACAGACTATTTTACTAAGTGGGTGGAGGCCAAACCAACTAAGCATGCTACATCTGAAGTAGTATGCAGCTTCTTCAAAGAAAATATCATCTCCAGGTTTGGAGTTCCACTAAAAATTATGACAGATAATGCAGCCTGCTTTTTGTCGCATGAAATCACTCGATTTTGTTTCCATTATGGGATTACCTTGTCTCACACTTTAGACTATTTCCCTCAAGGAAATGGACAAGCAGAATCGAGTAACAGGAACCTGGTCACCATTATCAAGAAGTTGGTGGACGACAATCAGAGAACATGGCACAGAGCTTTGTATGATGCTTTATGGGCCAACAGGATAACACCCAAAAGAGTTATAGGTATGTCACCTTTCCAACTCCTATATAGACCAAATGCAAAAATTCCCATCACCCTTGAACTATCAGCACTCAGATTAACCAGAGCAATCGAAGACTCGACTTTTGAAAGCTTAGTTGACAAGCGGATCATGTGTCTGACTGAGCTGAATGAACAACGAGTTATGGTGGTGGATTAGATCAAGAAACATCAAGATCGGGTGAAGGTGCTTTTTGATAAAAAAGTTAAAGTGCACGAGTTCCAAGTCAGAGATCAAGTCTTGTTATGGGACAAGCGACGTGAACCAAAAGGGATGAACGGCAAATTTGACTCCCTGTGGAGGGGTCTGTTCACCATTCGGCAGCTCTATGGCGAGGCCAGCTTTTTGCTGGAGTATAAAGATGGAACACCGTTTACACTAACTCACAATGGGTATCATCTAAAGCTTTTCAATCCTTGAAGCTCGGATGAATCCATTTGTAAAATATGTGCAGTTCTTTTTTTTTTTGGTCTGTTTTTCTTTCTTATTTTTCGCTCGACTCCGTAGCCCAATGGCTGGGATGAAGGCACTTAGAGACTGGTTTTTTACTTCTGCTTATTCTTTCGACAAGTAGAAGTTCCCCAACAGGAGCCAGTTGTTGTTTTCAAAATCAGCTTAGCTCATTTTGGAAGCAACCCCCTACGAAACTTGTCCGTTTCGTCTCTCATCTCTCTAAGTTCATTTTCTGATACGAGTTCTATAATTCATTTTTATCTTGGTCGGATCAGGGAGTGGTTACAGTCCCATCAAGGCCAAGTTTTTCTCTTCCCCTTTTCCTTTTTCTCCTCCTTCCAGAGTTAGTCTCTTTTTGCTTTTTTCTTGCAAGGGCGGCATTTTTCGCCGCCCTTGCCTTTCCCTTGTTTTTCATGCAAGGGCGGCGAATTTCACCGCCCCTGCATTTTTTATGCAAGGGCGGCGAATTTTGCCACCCCTGCATTTTTATGCAAGGGCGGCGATTTTCACCGCCCCTGCAAAAGAGACCAACTACATGCAGGGACGGCAAAAATTGCCGCCCTTGCACGTCTCAATTTCTGTGCAAGGCATTAATGGCCGCACGCAGTGGGTTGTTGGGGTGAGTTTTTCACCCTATATATTCTGATTTGAGCCTCTTTCTTCTCACTGCTTCCTCTTTTCCTCCTATCTATTGCACCTGAGTGCCCTAAGCGATATTTTGATGCACCAGCTCGCAGATCTGACCTCGTGGCGCACACGTTCTCTAGGTAGGGTTTGTCTTTTAGATTTATTTCTTGTTTTATTTCTTGCTTAGTTGTTTTGAGTGGTTTTTAGGCATTTTTTCTTTTTGCTTTTTTCTTCCCCCTTCCTACCCACAGTTTTTCCCACCGCGGCCTCTTGCGGGTGGCATTTTTCGCTGCCCACATTTTTCCATCTCCCATGCAAGGGCGGCAAAATACGTCGCCCTTTCGCACTTCGTTTGTCTAAAAGTGGTGGCGGCGAATTTTGCCACCTCCGCACTTTTTCGGCTTTCCTCTTGCAAGGGCGGTGATTTTTGCCGCCCCTGCATTTTCTTTGCAAGGGCGGCGATTTTCGTCACCCCTGCATATTTCTTCTTTTTTCAATTAACTCCCAAAATTTTTCCTGACTTGTTCCTTTCACACTTTTTCTTCCTCGCTCCCCACTCTTTTGCTTGACCTAGCCTATTTAAGTGACCTTTCGTAACCCATGTCACTTAAATTGTGCTCTCCCTCTCTCTCTCACTCTCCTTTCGACTATGGCTGCAGCACCTTCAGCGAGCTCATGCACACCTGCTCCCGTCCAAACAAGATTGTCCCCTATGACGAAAGCATCTCTTTCAAAGGTGAAGATGATGAAATACAAGTACCAGGGCATCTTTTCGCTCACAGCAGTCACCTCGAATGTCGATGACATTCAAGATACTGAGATCGGCCACGTGGACATGGCTGAATTCCTAGAACGAACCAAAGCAACAAATCCCAGCACTGGGATAAAGAAGATTATTGAGAGCAACATCCACCTGGTGGCCGCCTTCCCAGTAGCAGCACATCATGCAGAATTCATCCTTCAATGTGCATGCTTTTATGACAAGGAGACCAGATCAGTCTCAGACGCCAGTGGCAGCATGATCATCTGGTTGGACCCCAAATTTATTGACAAAGTTTTTCTATGTCCACCAGCCACCGAAGTAACCCAAATTGACTTCAAGAATGCGCAAAAAGAGTACGACAAAGACTCCGAGAGGGAAAAGAAGGTCATGAACCATAAATGGTTAAAAACCCCAAGGGCCAGTCTATCTAGATGGCTGAAAAGCTTTCCCAAAAGTGACTTCATCGAAGAAGTTGGTGACTTAATCACCCTCCTCAGCAGAGTACGGGGCCTCCCGTCTTCTTCACAATTTCATAAATGGATGTATCCATTCATTAAGATCATCTTGCAAGGCAAACAGGCCATCTTTTGGGGGGAATAGATTAGCAACGCTATTCACGAGCAACTGACCAGAGTACAAACCTCATTCAAATTCTACATGACCTCGTACGTGGTCTATATAGCTGTTGCCATGCGATCTTTCCCAGGTTTGACAACAGAGAGAGATAGAAAGACCAACCCGGTCTACTCATACTATCCACAACTGACACTTCAGGGGTCAACACGTCATTTCAGGTGAGTGAATGACGCATTCTTTGCCATATTCTTATGTCTCTTCGATCCTCAACTGGAGCAGAAGAGAATATCAGACGAGGCCTGGACAGTAGTGAACAATTTTGGCTGCATGTTCCTCCAATTCTCTACATTTTGTTATTTTTAGGTGGGTTTCTACCAAGGATACCCTTATATGCTCCCCAGATTCCCTTCAGACAGGTTAGTCCTAATAGAGCTTTGCCAACAAATGTCTGTCGTGCACGCAAAATAGATGGAACTTAAGAGACTCGGTTTCAAGTTTCCTATCCAGATTGGCAGATTTTCAGTTGCTACATCAACTAAAGCCAGGATCATGGAAATAAAAATGTAGATGGTTACCATCAAACCATTCAAAAGATGGGAGAAATTTGACTACAGGGGAGTCAGAGAGACGATTCGAAGGAAGACTCAGTTCCATGAGCCCATGATTGAGGATATCTGGGTGGATATGAGGACGGCTGATGAGATAAAGAAGATGGACTATTGCCGTCTCACACTAGAGCAGATAGAGTACCTCAGGCTTGCAGAGATCCCTTCAGGGTTGATTGACGATGGGAATATCGTGAACAGCAGGTATCTGACAGAAAAGGTCGCCACTTCCCCTCTCCCTCCAATTAACTGGTCTCAAAAGGAAATGACCTCACTAAAGAAAAGATTTGAATCAATATTGGCTAACACCAATAGTTGGTTGGCAGCAAACGGGATCACCCTAAAAGAGTTCATCACAGGATCAGAGGCTGAATACCAAGTAGAGTTGAAGAGAAAGGCAAAAAACTAAACCAAAAACAAAGGTGACGTTCCTTCATCTTCTAAGCCTCACAAGCCTAGGATCATCTTTGTATCCAAAAAGCCTAAGCCAGCACAAGAGCCTGAGACAGCAGCCGAAGGAACCAAAGAACAAAGCCCCGAGGTTCAGGCAGCTCAACCCATGGGGACAGCAGATTAACCTTCAAAACGACCAGGTGTTGGGTCTCTAACCTCGCCGGGACAAGCACGGCCGATCCAGAGCACCTCTCCTTCTCCCCCTCAATCTCCTATGGTGCCCACTTCTCCTATCTCTCCCATCAGTGTTCCCTCTTCTAGACCCACTTCCCCCTCCAAAATTATTTTTGGTGATCCTCAGGATCCTTCAGCAGGTTCACCTTGCTCTTTCGTGTCTATTTCAAGTCTATCATCTCCGTCTTTTAACCTGCCACCAAGCCCTGCACCTGACCCAAAATCAGCAGTTGGTACAATTTCACCGGTCACTCCAACTACGACTACTGTCACCACCAGTAGTGTCGAAGCTACTACATTGACACCAACAGAGGCAACTGTTGTTACAATGAGTACTTCTCTCCCGCCTTGGATGTCTGCTTTCATGCCTAAAAGAAAGAAAATGGCCATCTCCCCAGACGAATTCAATTTTGGAAAGATAGAGCGCTGGCAAAAGCAAGGGCTCCTAAGAGGCCAAAGATCCTCTCCAAGTTAGTCGAAGAAAAAGGGCAAAAGTTTCTAGAAATTGCCAAGCCTCCTCAAGACGCAACCCTTGAAGGTTTTGAGATGAGGAACTATTCCATCTCTCGTGTGGAACTTGGCAAAGTTACTCATGACGGTGCGAAGAGCTATCTTCAGTCAGCAATGGACATTATGGTCCAAAATTTTGACAAAGAAAAGGAGATGAAAGATTTTTATAAAGCCAAAGCTGAGCAGTTAATAGCAGTGATCAGAAGATTCACTATCCCACCTGAAGCAGCGACTCCAGAGGCCTTTTCCATGGATGATTTAGTCATTCAAAAAGCTAAAAAGACTTATTTAAAGGGGAAAGTAATGGAGGACTATATTGACAGAATGCACAACCAAGGAATCTCTCTGCTATCTGAGGTTGCGAAAAGAACGGAGAAAATGAAGAGGTTAAAAGCTCAGGTAGACAATTTTGTCTCTCTTGTCTCTCAGGAAATTGATGGCTTGGAGAAAGATCTCGACAGATGGAAGGAAATGAAAGATCTAAAAAAGAGTACCCTGATATCTATTGGTGTCATCCCCAACAAAAATTCCTACATTGAGATCAAGGAGTCAATGATCTTCAGAATTCAGGTACTCAAGGATCTAATTGATGATCTCAAATCTTTCAAGGAAGCTAGTGATAAAAGTGACCTGAGCTTGTTAAACAAATTAGAAGAGCTGCCCTGCGACTTGACCTCCAAGGATCATCAGTTTCTTCTAACAGATGAAATGATTCTAAATTTTGAAGGGATGATCCAGAAGGATTTTAAAGAAGCGTCTTTCTCAATGACTTCAGTGGACAGCATTCTAGATGCTCAGTTAACTTTGGAGAATTTAAAATCTAGGTTAACTGGCCACTCTAAAGCCATCACAGCATTGAAAGACGTGCTGATCAGATCAAGGGTCGTCTCCAAGAACGTAGTTGCGCCAGATAGCGTAGGAATTTAGGCGTCTATCACCATGTACGATGCTCATCTAAAGAAGTCTGGCAGCAAGAATTGATACTCTCTCTCTCTCTCTCTCTCTTTCTCTCTTCTTCTATCCTTATGCATTTCTATTTTATGCAGAATGCATGCAATTTTGTAATATGTAATTACGAGTAAAATATTTTGGAAAATATCTAAAAGTCAAAGATGAGTCATCTTTGACCAAGATATTTTATATTTTATTATTTTCTATTTTTGAGGATTTTCTCCCTATATATAGTGGAGACCTCATTTGTAAAAGAGCTTGGAAAATTCAATAGCAAACACTCTGCTAAAATTGAAGCAACTTTTGAGACTTTGTGCTCAAATTTTTAAATCATATTCTATTGAATGAATGAGAAGCAGGTTATTTCAGACTTTGTGTTGAGATTGTCTGTGTTATTTAGAAAATAGTTCTTATGTCTTTTTCCTGGTAACATCTTGTTTATCTGATTTAATAAGCAAGTGGGTGTGTTATTATTATTTGAGGGCACTTCTTGAGGGTAGAAGATATACTTTGTGCTGCTTTTACCTTTAAGATTCTTTTATCTTTTGTAGTTTCAGGTGAAGACTTTGTGCTTCACTTTATTCTATGATTGTACTTGTTTTGAATCCGTGGAGAAGCTACGGAAGACTTTGTGCTTGCGTGAGCGTTCTTGTGCCTTTGTTACTTCAGGTGATTTCTCGCTCTCTGTTTAATACCGTTCCTGAAAGAAGAGGAGTGTTGTTAGCTTTAGACCAGGGATTTTACTCTTTTTATCCTTCATATATTACCTCTGAAAAAAGAGAGGTAGATGTTGTTATACCACCCTCATGTGTTATTTTCTGCTTAATTATATATATGCTTATAGCACGTAAATATTGATAGGGAACCTCTCCTTGATGAGAGGAGAGATTTACCTCGTCCAAATCTGGTAAAGCCACACTCCTCGTGGTGTAAATCTCCCTTATGATGTGGCTGATATCCCCATTTTGCCATCAGTTAGTTGATGACAAAATATTCACCCAACAGCTCAGATGATTTTGGTTTCAGATTTTGAAATCTAGGAACTAACAAGATAATTAGGAGCCGTGATGTTGTTTTCAATGAAAAAGTGATGTATAGTGATCAGCTAAAGAAGCTGAATCAATCTGGACAGAGCAATCAAGAATTGGACGAGGTGACGGTCCAAAATGAGCTCATGGAAAAAAGAAATAATCACTTGCAGGAAAACACAGAGACCAACGTCGGCAGGATAGAGACCGACGTCAGCCATACAGAGACCGACATTGGCAGAATAGGCACCGACATCGGTCAGGCAGAACTGACATCGGCCAATAACAGGCCTGGAAGTGACCGAGGTTGATCACTGTCAGATAATTTGGGTGGACAGCGTGTTGTGAACGAGTCTCAGACGCCCATCAGGAGGTTAAAAAGGGTAAGTAAGCCTCCAATTAGATATTCCCCTTCATTATTCTATTTATTGCTAACTGATGGTGGAGAACCAGAGAGTTTTGGAGAAGCAATACAGGTGGAGTCCAAGAGTCAGTGGGAGCGTGGCATGGTTGAGGAGATGGAGTCCTTAAGAGAGAACCAAACATGGGATTTGGTTGAATTGCCAGCTGGTAAGAGGACACTGAAGAATAGATGGACCTACAGGTTGAAGGAAGGTGAGAATAGATAGATGAGATATAAGGCCAGATTGGTAGTGAAAGGATTTACACAAAAGCCAGGTATTGGTTTTGGTGAGATTTTTTCTCCTGTTGTTAAAATGACTTCTATACAGATTGTACTGTCTTTGGTTGCTATTGAGGATTTGCATCTTGAGCAGCTTGATGTTAAGACAACGTTTCTTCATAGAGATTTGGATGAGAAAATATACATGGAACAACCGAAAGGATTTGAGGTCAAAGGTAAGGAGAATTTAGTGTGCAGATTGAAGAAAAGCTTGTATGGCCTCAAGCAAGCTCCTAGACAGTGGTACTTGAAATTTGACAGGTTTATGACTGAGCATGGCTACAGTAGGTGTCAATCTAACCATTGTGTGTATTTTAAGAGATTGGATAATGGTAGATATATTATTCTATTGTTGTATGTAGATGATATGCTAGTTGCAGGGTCACACATGTAGGATATCTCTGAGCTTAAGGTGAAATTAGCTCAAACATTTGCTATGAAGGATTTGGGAGCAGCAAAGAAAATCCTTGGCATGAGCATCAAGAGAGACAAGAAAAATCATAGGTTGATTTTGTCTCAAGAGTATTATGTGGACAAGGTGTTGAAACGGTTCAATATGCAGGATGCTAAACCGGTAAGCACACCTTTGGCTGGACATTTTAAGTTGAGTAAAAAATAATGTCCTAATTCACATGATGAGGTAGAGTACATGAGTAAAGTTCCATATTCTTCCATAGTAGGGAGTTTGATATATGCAATGGTGTGTACTAGACCTGATATTGCCCAAGCAGTGGGAGTTGTAAGTAAGTATATGGCCAATCCAGGTAACGAACATTGGAAAGTAGTTCAGTGGATCCTTAGATATCTGAGAGGAACCAGCAGTAGACACTTATGCTATGGAGGTTCAGATACTTCTCTACATGGTTATGTAGATTCAGATATGGTAGGTGATTTGGATGGCAGGAGGAGCACCACAGGATATGTTTTCACTGTAGGTGGAACGACAGTTAGCTGGATATCAAAGTTGCAGAAGGTTGTTGCCTTGTCAACTACATAAGCAGAGTATATTGCAGCCACAGAGGCTAGCAAAGAGATGATATGGATGACACGGTTCATGGAAGAGCTTGGAAAGGAGCATGAGAGTTGCAGATTGTACAGTGACAGTCAGAGTGCAATTCATTTGGCTAAGAATTCAGCCTTCCACTCAAGAACCAAGCACATACAGCTCAGGTCCCATTTCATATGACAGGTATTGGAGGATGGTGAGTTGAAGCTGGAGAAGATCCATACAGATAAGAGTCCTGCTGTTATGTTAACCAATCTAGTTACAAAGGAGAAGTTAAATCTTCATTCAACTTCTATTGGTCTTCATGATTGAGTTGAAGATGGAGGAGCTAGAAGATGTTGTTATACAGGTACTGGTGCAGTTGTTTATCTCCAAGTGGGATATTGTTAAGGTGTGGAGCCTAAAAGCTTCACCAAGGAGTGCATTACCAAAGTTGCAGGTTTACACAGTCACCGGCGTCGGTCAGGAGTGACCAACGTCATTCAAGTGCAGTTGAAGAGACGCCAGCATCGACAGGGGATCAGCCGATGTCGGTCATAGGCAAGCAAACAGGAACTGGTGTCGGTTACATGTGTGTCTAGAAAGCTATTTTTGAGGACAGAACTGAGTGTTTGCATGATGAGTTTAAGTCTTAGTCTTAAGTTCGCGTCTCTATTATTAGTAAGATTGTTTTTAGAGCCCTTGTTCAAGAGGCTTAACTATTGGTTGTAAGTGCATGCTCAAGTCTCGTAATTCTATATGTAGAATTAGATCTTCTTAGCTTATTGCAGTAGTTCATTGTATGTGAATGTTGAAGAACAATACAGAGTTGAATCATTCTAGGTTGTTGGAGTTGATTGTACTTGAGAGAGAGAGCTCTTGAGGGAAAGAGATCTAGAGAGAGATCTGTACATCTGAGAGAGGTGTGGAAGAAAGAAGTTTCTTCAATTGTATTCCTTCTGTAAAGAGTTTAATACAAGTTTTCAGGGTGGTTTCTTGTCTCTCGTTCTTGCTATTTATCATTCTAGTTACTTATCATTCTGGTTAATTCCGCTTTTATTGCTTTCATAAGTGTAATCAAATTGTTGGTTAATCCCCAACAATAGCCCCTCCTTTGAGATGATGTGTCCTAATAACCTTCCTTCATGTATGAAAAAATGCACTTCTTGGGATTCAAAGAAATCCCATACTCTCTGCACCTTTTAAAAATTAGCCTCAAGTGGTCCATATGCTCATTGGCATTTTTGGAGAAAAATTTGATGTCATCCAAGTAAATTAGTATCATTTGGTGTAGCAGCCCCTAAAAAGCCATATCCATGGCTCTTTGGAAAGTTGTGCTAGAATTTGATAGACTAAAGGGCATCTATTTGTATGCATACATACCCCATTTGGTAGTAAAGGTAGTCTTGTACCGATCTTCATATTTCACCCAAACTTGGTTGTAGCCAAAAAATCCATCCAACAGAGAGAAGCTTTCTGATCCTACAACTATTTGGAGAAGTTACTCCATGGATGATAGAGGGTACTGATCCTTCAATGAGACTTTATTCAAATCTTTGAAGTCTACATAAAGCCTAATCTGCCCGCTCTTTTTTTTATCGGCACCAAGTTGGCTATCCATGATGAATGTTTGATGGGAAAGATGATATTGGACTCAATCAACTTAGTTAGGTTCTTCCTCATCAGCTCTTCAATCTTGGGGTTAATGGGCCTTTGCTTTTACCTCACGTGCTTGGCATTGGCCTCCAAATCTATGGTATGCTGAGCTAGCTTAGGGACAAAACCCTTTAGGTCATTGTACTCCTAAGAAAAAATGTCTTCATACTCTTGGCAAAGTGCTATGAAAGCATGACTCTCAGCCTTACTGCTTACCTTCCCAAGCTTGAGAATCTTGTCATTAAAGACGAGGACTCTCTCATAGTTTTCTTCATCAATTGATATTACTACCTTGTCTTTCCTCATATGGTCTCCTTCATGAAAAATGCCTTCAAGTGTAACCAACCACCTAGGAAGTTTGTTTAACTTTAGCTGAACAATTTGATCCTCATATTGATGCCACAATTTAGCTTTGTTGGAAGAAGAGAACTCATCTTCCTATTGTAAGAAGCAAGCAATTTTATTGTCACTCTCAAAAACCTACCAGTGGGCTTCATTATTTGGCACTAATGGCCTCACCACCACCTTGACATGTGGTTGAACCTTGGTTTCTTTTAGCTCACTTGGAATGTCAAATTGAGCTCCCATGACTGCCAGCCTATCAGCATGTTGGTTCTAATTTCTTGGGATGGCTTGAATGTCAAAGGCCTCAAAATATTCATTTAGGTCCCACACTCAACTTTTTTAGGACCTCATCAAAGGCTATTTTGTCATGTTCAAGCCTCTAACTTGGTTTACTATGAGTTCGCTATCCCCATAAACTTGTAGCAATTTGATTCCTCTTTTGGTGGCCCATTGAAGGCCATGGATCAAGCCTTCATATTCTACTGCATTTCAATAAAATCTGAAAAGGAACTTGTAAGAAGAGAAAAGCTTATGAACTAAGGGTGAAATCAACATTTCCCTAACACTTGCACCATTTTTTCTCCTTGAGCCATCAAAGAATAACTTCCATAAACCATTGGGGTCTTCTTTAGGTCCAATGAGGGAAGGTATGGGTTGATTCTCTTCATGTAGCAGATATACACCCATGTCTCTTTCCTCAACACCTTCTAAAGGGTTGAAAAATTGGTTATCTCCCCATATCTCATCCAAGAACAAGTCTGGAACCTCTTCAGGATGACTGTTCATCTCCTGGCCAATTGTAAACTCATCCTCATCAAGGATAGTATAATCAAGGTTTATGTTATCTAGCTGATGGGTTCAATGTGGAATTGTGCCATGGGTTCAACCTTGATCGAGACCTTGGTCCCATACCTTGTTTTGAATTCCATGTAACACCAATCTACTACAAGGTAACACCCAATCTTAGCTATGAACTCTCTAGAAAGACAAAATGCAAAGTGAGGAGTGACATCCAGGATTAACATGTCTTGCACCATGGACACACTTAGACAAACATGCAAGGTTAGGCTCAAATTCCTAATGATACTTGATGGCTTTATGGAAGAACCATCAAGTTATAAAACTCCCTTGGTATGTATCTCATACTTGAGGTTTTTCTAGTCAGTAATAGACTTTGGCATGACTGAGGTACTGACCCCACTATCCACCAAGGAGTCACTAATGATTAATGAGATATAGAATGGGGGGATTGGTCACACTATTGACCTTTCTCCCAAAGGAATCTTGGATGCATTAGTGAATACTTAAGTTTCCTTTCTTGGTTGCTTACTTGCAGCTGTAGAAATACTCAACTTGAATAAACCTTCCTAAAGAATGTCTACTTGGTTAGGCACAAAAAGCATGTCCCAAATTAGTACGCACACATTGGATTTATTCATTTACTCCACAATGTTGATTGGTGTACCCCCAACCTTTTCCTGGGTTTTGGGAGTAACTACTACTAGATTTTTTAGTGAAAGATTGGTGATAAGAGGTTATTTTAAAGCTTCTTGATTGTCATCCATAGTCCTTCTCTTGAACCTTGTGTTCGTTAAGACTAGGGTGTGGGCCAAACTAGGAGTAGCCTATGGATTGGATGCATAACACTCATCTTTCTCACTAATGACCATTTAGGATTTTGACTAGTTTGACCCTTGATCCAAGCCTTATTCTTATGGAGGTTGCTCTTGCTTTATCAACATGGGCACCTCTATGCATTGGGCCATAAGAGCGTAGTTATATCCATAAGTGACAACCTATTGCCATTGATCATTAAATTCTTAGTTAGAGCCATTAGTTGGGACAATGGATTATCTAAAAGAATGATTCTAAGGCATTATCCTTTTAGCCTCTTGAGCCACATTATTCTAAATTGGGACCAAAGAGTTAGAAGGGCCTAGAACATTCAGATTATAATTATGCTGCATAACATAGTTAGGCTACCCTTGTCCTTGGAAACCTCCTTTGAAGGGTGGCCTATTAGCTTGATAAGGCTACTATTGATGCTGATACTGAGCTTGATAAAGCTTGCTATAATCCTGATACCTCTTGACATTGACCACATCATTCCCCAAGGATTGGAGCATGCTTTTCAATTCTAAGTAATTCTTTTACTCTTGGGAGTCATTGGATCCACTAGTAGAGGCCTTCTCTTTCTTTGGTGAAGGCACAACAATTATTGTTGGCATTGGAAGTATAACACAAAGTGGAGGAATGACTATAGGAGGTGGTCTGATTTTTGAAAAAATAGGCATTGGGGGTCTGAGAGTAAGCTTGTAAGCCTAAACTAGGTAATTTTTTGCATTGATGGCCACTTCATATGTATTTGACAGAATGTATCCTCCCATAGATTGAATCATTACAACTATGTCATTGTTGAGAGCCTTCAAATAATATAAGAAATCAAAGTTTAGAGATGGTCTAATAGTTACTAGAATTCTATCCCATGCCTTTTGAAATCTTGTATTGAAGTCTTGCATGACTTCATGAAGAGCTCTCTTGATTGTGGTCAGTTGCTCTGCAAGTGACAGATGATCACTCTTATCTACAAACTTTTTACATGGGGTTATTCATAGCTCATACCATGAGTTGATCGAATTAGAAGCTAGGCCCCTATACTAGTCTAATGCCTTTCCTTTGAAAGATACATCCAATATCCTAACAACCACATTCTCCACTATGATATTGTGAATGTTGTAGAAGTTGGTTGTTTGTTATGTGCTTAGTAGGAGTTACAGCTTGGTCTCTTGTATAATAAGGAACACTTTTGAGGGATACTACTAGCATAAGATCATACTGTGGTAAGTTCAAATAGATTTGGCCATTAAAGCCCACAAAAGCTCTTTGGGGAATAATAGAAGCAAGAGGGGATGCCAAAGGTGTCCTTGTGTAAGTATGATTTATGACTAGTTTAGGAGGAGGGTACCCAACTTAAGGGTGAGTATGGATGAACCTTAACCTACTTGTTGAGTTTAAAGGTAATTCAATAAAATTAAAAGGAATACCTATAGAAGTAAATCTTATAGTCACCTTTTGCATGAAAGATAGTTACTGCTCTGCCACTAGATAGTTGGGTGTTCTTTGAAGTCACAAAATACTGAAGGATGAATGCTACCATTGCTACAAAATAATCAAAATAACATAAAATTTGACCAATATTTCATAAAAATGAAAATGAAATGGTAGTTGTCCCACTGGGCATGCCATAACTGTTATAGCTTGGAATTGCACCCTTGTGAGAGAGTTCTTCAAGCTCCCTCACTTTCAGCTATAAGCATGGGGACAACCTCTAGATGTGGGTATCCTATGGTGAGGTTTATCTTCTAAGCTTTTTTATGAGGCTAGTTCCTTAGGTGCTTCACTTCAGCTCTTGAACTCACACTAAAATCTACTATCAACTAATGAAAAGGGGTAGAAGGATGACTAAAAAGAAAATCTAAACTAAGGGAGGTGATACACCAAAAAGAAGTGATCTACTTGGTCTGGGAAAAGAGCCAACTACTGATGAACCCAAACATGACATAGAATATTCCAGTTCTATCTCAAGGCCATATGCATGGATATTTTATGTAGAAGTTGAAGGGAAGCCTTACACTTTAAAGGATAACAAAAATAGGTTTATGGGACACATATGAACTGGTAACATTTCAAGAAGAGCTCAACACATAGACACTTCACACAATCCTATACAAAACTGAAAGGATCAAAAGCAAGGTGCTAGAAAAAATCATAGGTGTGAATGACAATCATACATTCTACAAATGAAACCAAATGTGAACACTTTTTTTAACCAGAAACAAAAAAGTCTTCCTTATATTGCTTCAAAAGAGTCTTTTACAAAACAATTTCTATAGAGTAACTCTATCACCAATCTAAGGATGATTTGCTTAGCTCTAAGGCCTCTATTTATATAAAAAATAGGGGAGAGAGAAGATGAAGAAATAAGAAGTCACTGATGGATGGAACTCTAACATTGCACTTTCTTGTTTTTCCTAAATGTACCATTTAGGATCACCTAAAAATCCTCTCGAGCCCCTCCCATCTTTAATTTTTTATTTTGGCCCATTTGAGAAGCCATGTTGTGAGCAGTTGGAATGTCTCTTCTTGGCATGATACATTTAGCATCAAATGATGATTACAAAGAGTGAACTATGGTGGATGAGAGCTTTCATAATTTTTAGCTACCTACCTCTTGGACTCTCCCATGCTTCTTGGTCATCTTTGTGCCACTTGTCCTTTACTAATTGGCCCTTTTTTTCTCTCTAGTTTACATCATGTGGTAGCCTTCCATTCTTTGCATCATGATTCTCATGTTACTTGACCAAGCTTAAGTTGAGCACTTGCAGAATCTTGATTTATTCTATGCAGATTAATTTAGGTTCTTTGATCTCCCCAACTTTGGACTTTCCCAAATCTTTTACTTATAAAACCTTTTAAGTAAAGTACTTGGAGAAACTCGATTTAATATATAGAGATTAATTTGGGTTCTCTAAGCTTACTTAATTTGGACTTGTCCATCTTGAAGACTTCTCACTTTATTGTTTCCAAGCCTTAAGACTTTAGGATTTTCAAACCTGATTACTTCCAACAGCTAGTCGCTTATCTTTATTTTGATGTCCATTGGCCCATCATTTCCTTTGGACTCTTGGTCTTAGATTTTTCTTCTGAAGGAATTCCTTTAGAGGAATACCTTTGCCCTTTTCTTTTGGGCAGAACTCCTAAAGGAATTTCTTCAAACAATTTGTCCAAAAGGATTCCTTCAAACTTTTTGTCCTCTTCCTTCAAAAATTGCCTTTTGGACTTCTGTGAATGATTCTCCTAAAGGGAAAGATACCCTTCAAGAATTTTGAAACGGTCCTTTTGAAGGGTGACATATCCTTTGGGAAAATTATAACTATCCACTTAGAGAAGGAAAAGTGCTTCAAATTTCTGAAGCGTACCTTTAGGTTCTTGAAAGACCCTTCAAAAAAGTTGACTGGTCCCTTTTTCCCTAAAAAGGCCCTTTGACATTTTGAAAATGCCCTTTGGATTTTTGAAAAAGACTCGTCCCTTGAACTCGAGAAGCACTATTTTTCAAGACTAAATTGGGTTTGTCAAGCCCTTTTACTTATTTCAGGCTTTTCACCACTCACAACTTATGAAGTAAGTAAGTAGTGCTTCTTGGAGAACCTAAAATACATTACCCATGAGTAATTCAGGTTCATAAACCCAAAATACATATACTTATAAAACATTTAGAAGTTAAGCATTGTTGAAACCTGATTTGCACTGTGCCCTCAGAAACCTAAATTTATCATTGATTAAAAACCCAAAGTCCTCCCAAGGACTTGCCATTTCCTTTCCTAAAAGCTCCCTTTTTCATACTTAGGAAAAATTTATATGTGGGCCAAAAATGGCCAACGCCACCAATATGTTAGGTCTTAAAATAATTATTTTAGGCAAGCAATTCTTTTCATTATTTATAATGATTTCATTACATAAATTTATTTTTTCGTCAACAACATTCAAAGTATAAATTTGTTCATTGATAATCGAAAGCATTTTCGCGTTATGTTTTTTAATGTCATCATTCCTATGAAAAAAGAATGGAAATGTTGGTTCATAAGGAGGATATCTATAGCATATATTTTCCAAGTATTCAATATCTGATACTATTTGTTGATAAGTTCTAATGCAATTCAGGATGGAAATAAATTGAATATCGCTTTGATGAATGAATTATCAAAGTTGAAAACATTTTACATTGTCAAGCCAAAAAATGTATGAAGTTATTTCTATATTCAATACCAGATCTTGAAAAACCCATGTATCTGGAATACGCTCTATTTGGTAAAAATCACTGACAAATATAACATCAATATTTTCAAACAACTTTGTCAATGTATGCATTATCTATCAAATTATTTTATCAATATTACAAAGCATTTGACTTCTTAATAAAGACATTTCATCAATAAAAAACACACACAATTGTTGATAGTGTTTGATCAATGTATCCAAAGTGTTTGAATCCAATGACAACATTCGGGTAGATGTATATGGAATTTGAAAACTAGAATGTGTAGTTAAGCCATTTACATTGTATGCTACTTTACCAGTGTATGCAATAATCAAGCCTTTGATTTTCAAAGGATCACTTTAAAGTTCTTTGTTGTCGATGTGCATCAAAGTTTCATACATCAAATTCATAGTAAATGTTTTCCCTGTACCTACTCCTGCTATCAAAAACAAATAGATTGGATTTTCTAGCTCTAGAACTTTTCTGATTGCAATGCCCTTCACAATCAATTCTTGTTCTGTATTCAACTACTTTTGTAAGTCCAGGTATTCTTCTCTGATCATAAAAACGGATGTTTGGTTGTCTGAAACATTTTTGAAAGCTGAGTGCTGACTAGTCGATGATCTCTTATATAATCCAAATTAGAGGCATGTCATATACATGAAAATTATTCTTGATCTGATTGTTCTTTCCATCCTTAGTAATAAATAACAATGAATTAGAAGCAATATCTATATTCTATTTAGCAATGTGATTATTTCCCGATTTTGTTATTAGATTTGTAATACACATGTTTTCAATCCTTGTTACTTATTTTTTATGAGAAAGGTATGCATAATTCCATGTGTTAAAGTTTTTATTTAGTGTGTCCTCATTGTCATGATAAGGTATAAACAACATCATCTTTTCTCTATAATAGTTTTCAGGATCCATATGGATATTGTATCTAATATGTCACATGATGCACAATTTTTTACATTTTTTATTATTTGAGAATTTACCTAGGTAATATGCAACAAATTTAGCCAAGTATACATGTCCTAAATGCATTATTCTCGTAACATATTTTTATATAGGAGAATTACATATTAAAGCCTCTGAAGTGTCCATTTCTTATGCTAACAACTTTGGACTTTTCAAAATGTAAGTTTTTTTTCTTCTAGTAATGTGTTTATGAAAATTGTTTTCCTTGAACTATGATGTAAAGGTAATGAAAATATAATGTGAACAACCTATCGACTGGATATTTTTTGATGTTGCATGAGTGTATTCACTAATTTTCTTATAGCTTGCAATATGTTGTCATTGCTATGAAAAATTTTAGCATGTAATTTTTGAAATGCATTTGTCAGGGTATGATCAAACTTTGTCAAATAAGAGTAAAAATATGTTGCAGAAGCATATACATCAAGAATAAAGTGTGCATCTATGTTAGCATACCATAATTTCAAAAATTTATTTACAAATACATTCACCCAAGCATCAGATGGATGCCTATTTAACATTGTAATTAGATGCAAAATATGTATTTTATTTTAGACATGTTTTTCCCTTACAAAAACATATGAAATGTTGTGTCTTCACTATATTTTTTTTGCTCAAGTTGAGAAAAAATTCTTGTGGAATTTTATTTGTATAGCTCATTTGTTTCATCTAATGGCTCTAATATTCTCATTTTTTGCATTAGAGGCAATGGAAAATTGAATTTGCAATGTGAATTTCTATTCTTTTTGTATGTACTTGTATGATGATGTGTTTGCATTTTAGCCAGTTTGCAATTAAGCAATGTCAAATCACAAGATATGTATCTGTCTACAAAATCTTGGATTTCAATATTATAACAATTTCCATAAACAGGTGCATCTTGTACTCGAAACATGAATTACAAATGCTCATTTCCTCTATTTTGAAATTCAGCCACAAAAAATAATTCAAAACCTTTCCAAATAATTCTTTATCTTACAACAACATTTTTTTGAATGCATTAGAACTATCGTTAAAGTAGAGACTACAAATAACATGATTTTTTCTTATCATCATATCAATATTGTCTTCTTTAAAAAGAAATATGTGCTTATTATTTGTCACTAGAGTCATTTTTTGTAATGCATGGCACAAAGGCTCCCAACAATGTACAACACTTGTTATAGTTTAAAAAAATGTTGACAACCCCAATTATCTAATATTTACAAAAATATTCTTTTGAAAGCTCTATAAGCTATGGGTGATTTTAAGATTTTTCTATGCTAGCTCTATTTCAAACATCTTTGGCATATTTTTTTTAATCTTTTAATTCACCTTTGCGTATGCATATCCAAGCACAAGATGACACCTGATGTATAATGATTTTAATAGCTTTGAAAAAGATGTTAGTTATATGTGTTGCAATATCATTTTACTTATGCAAAAGCTCCCACTTTGTTAGTTTTTGGTATGACACTCTATCTATCATATCTTGAGGATGACTAAAACCATACAATAGAGTTGAGAAGCTCATCTCCTCTAAGAATTTGTCTTCAAATATACCTAAGGGTTTGAGTCCTTTTGATGGATAAATTTTAATGATCTAATCTTAGAGATCATATATCAACTCTACATCCATAAAAACATATCCCAAAGATTCAGTAATAGGCTTCGATTCATTTTCATAAGTATCAGATGTCCTGTCCTTAACAACTACAACCTCACCAATGTTTTTTTCTCTTATTTTTCAAAGCTAGTTTTCCAACCCCTATCAATAGTAATATTTTCTTGCTTATACAATCATGCTTGACCAAAGTTGAGATAATATTTTCATCACATATGAAGGCCTCACATTTCCTTTTAAATATGCATTTTTGTATTCTAGCTTGCATTTTATCTTTATTTCAATTATTTTTGTACCCGATTGAAGTCCATTGAGACATTTATAATCATTCTTGTGAGGCCATATTATGAACATTTGTAGCCAAGCTCTCACACCTATGCAAAAAACATTCAAAAAGCAACCAATATTTCTACTAAAAGTGTTAATTTATTCACAATATCATTTTTTCATTTCTCCTAAAATTGAAAAGAATAATAAATTTTGACACTTTTACATTTTCAAGAGATCTCTTCCATTGTTTGCATATTTTTTGCCTAATGCAAGTTTTTTTAATGTTGAATATACAAAAGCACAATAAAATGCTTTGACAATGTTAATATCAACCAAAATGATATCCTTTTTGAAATGTAGCTCTTCACAATTATGCAAGAATGTATCAACATGTCTTTGATCAATTTTAGATAGTTTTTTATTATCCTGATACTTCACCGATCATGCTGCGTGCATCCCAACTATTGATTTTTTTGATAGTGTATCATTGATCTCACCAATTTCAACTATTTTTCATGTCCATTTAATCCAATTTTTTTCCAATGTTTATATTATATGCTTTTGTTACATAGTTTTCATTTTTTTTTCTCACATATTATTTGTTTCAAATAGCATAGAGAAGTATGATACCTATTTATAGTCTTAGACGTCTCTCTAATAGAAGGTTTCCTTACATATTTTTTGGAATTCTAAAAAGACCCCATTCTTGGTTCAAAACCTTTTAAACTATTTTTATTTAATAACCCTATCAAAATATCCATTGCCATTGCATATGCAATCTGATATATACAAATTGTTTGTAATAACTCATAATTGCAAAATATTTTTGAAATGTTTTTAGTTTTTGCTGACCATAATCAAATATTGCTTTGTAGAATATTTGAAAGCCATGAATAACAAAAGTCATTACCTTCAAGTTTGATTTCTTAATATGGCATTCCAATATATGCAACATACATTTTCCAATCAAAAAAATTTATAGGCTCTTATTTTCACAATTCCTATTCGTAAATCCCTAAAGTCATTACATAACTATTTGGCACAATAGTACCATTACAAAAGATTCACCATAGACTAATGAAGATCATAACCATCAAACTCATGTCCAATTAACAAATTAACAACATCAAATAATCTTTCACCATAGTTGGAGCCTAAATTGTTTATTTTATATATGTCATATGCTTCCAGGTCACAAAAAAAAACATCCTAGTATAAAGAAGAATTTTTACAAATATTTGATAACTTTGTATTAGAAATCACGTTTTGACTACATATTTTTTTATAAAACAATGGTTCAAAATGTCCACGCATGAGGTTTATGTCATTGAATACAATCAAATAAAGTATAATACAATTTTCTTTGTTGAAATATAGATACCTTTTTCTTATCATATCAAACCAAACAGAAATAGGAATGTTCAACCACTAAATATAAACTATGTCACCCCATAGACCAATCTTGCCATGATCTACAAGCTCATTTGTATAAATTATCATTCAATGAAATTATGTTTTTATATCATATATTTGATGTAAATCATATCATATATCTAGATGTAATTGGTTTGCAATGAATATCTTGGCTCTACATCCCTATTATTCAAAGAACCCATAAAATAGTCAATGATGCCAGTTCATAGCATTTTCGATGTGTAACAAATTTGCAATAACACTAGAAATGCATCATAAAGGAAATCACCAATAATATCATTAAATGATGCAATCCTAAAAATAGTTTCATGTTTCAAAGCATTGTCAATTTTTGAAAATGCTTGCATTTTTTCATTGATATGTGTCCACATTAATGATTCCCTATGAACAACCCAATTCAACCATATTTGTTTTTCTTTTGATGACTATTTACTATTTTTTTCTTTTCTTTTTTTTTAACCTATTTTTTTTGTTTTATTACTATTATTATTAGTTTTTTTTTACTTTTTTTTCTCACAGTGAATAATAGGGTAAACTATTAAGAAATAAAATTCCAATTTCAAAACAACATCAATTTTCTAGCACTCTTACTTATCGCAGGAAAAAGAAGCCACCCAATAAGATATTTACATTATTATTGCAAAATTTAAAAAAATGGCCAACGACCATCATATTTAGATAGTTACAAGATAATTATTGTCACCAAATATTGCACCCTAAATGAGGTTGTTCAAACCTCCTCTAGATTTGGGCAACATGGGAATACCTCTAGGTATGTGGGTTTACCTATAGTAGCAGTAAACTTCTAGGTTTAAAGGCTAACTCCCTGAATATGCCTTGAAGTGCTTATCACCTAGCTAATTTTTTGATTATGGAAAAAGAGATAGAAGTTTACATGAAATGAAACTACTCTAAGGGAGTGATACACCAAAAGGGTTTTCACAAGATCATCATACTTATTTCACTTAGAAATAAGGCTTACAAAACTAGTCCAAAAGTCCTAGAATGCTCTAGCATTAGTATTTCAATATGAAGGCGACATGCATGAAGACTATCCAAGGTAAGTGAAACCATATATCAGTTGTAGATACTAAGGATCATTGTAAACTTGATAACATATACACTTAACAACACTTCATATGACTTGTTAGAATGGAATTACTTGCATCAAACATGGAATGATTAAGGGAAAACAAGGATAGATGAATATCTCTTAACTATTCATTATACATCTCTTCACACAATTTGAAAAGATGATTCATGAACTCAAATAAAATTGTATTTATTGTTCTAAATCAAAGTACAATGTCAAAACTAGAAGGGCTTCACCATACATGGTGTGGTATTAGTCTATAAGAGCCAAAATGGCTGCCACTTATAGAATTAGAGAGAGAGGAGAAAAGAATGAAGTCCAAGAGTCACTAGGACATGTGTAATGCTAATAAAAGGAATTAAACATGTAGGATAAAGGAATATGGAATATAATATGCAATCTCTACTTAAATAAATGTCCCTCAAAACATGAAACTCCTAAAATGTGGTGTAGGACTCTTCATTTTCTTGTATAAAAACTATCTTCATCATTTGGCCTCCTTGAAATAATCCATAGTAGACTAGGGAAAATTGAGATGATTGGAATAAGAGGTAAGGTTCATAAACAATCCCCAACATGCATTGGTTTCATTCCTAATCATTGGCATTCCTCTGCACATGAGTTATCACTGCCTGCAGTCCAAATAACTCCTCTTTCACTCACCCTTCACACTTGGCACCAAATTTGTCTTCAGTTATCAAAACCATTCCATAAAGATGAGTGAATGACACTTTTAAAGACCCTGCATGCCCTAATATTCCTCATGTAGACCTTAAAAGGCCTCCTACTTGGAGTTTTCACCTTCCCACTTGCTTGTCCACTATGCTAGCTTGGACTGGCTGAGATGGAGGTACTTGTAGAAGCACTTATGTGTTTTACAAGATAAATAAATGTATATAATAGGATATATTAGGTCCCAATATACCCCCTCAAGTGATTTACATATCTTGAAAACCTTCCATACCTGGACAACACATAAAATTGTCAAAGAAACCAATTATGTGCCTTGTTCGTACAAGTAGGGTGAGAGTCAAATTGATGGGAAGGAGATATTAGGATTACTTTGAAATATCAAAGTCATTTTTTAGTCAAAATATCCATCTTGGGGAATTTCCTACTTCATCCACTCCATCAGGTCAAGAATCAGGGTTTTGGAGGGTTTGGAGATGTTTTACCCCTTAAGGATTATTCATGAAGATCTGATATCCATTTCTCCAAAAAATTATGCTAAGACCTTTTTTAATACCTCCTTAAACATCCCACATATCCTAATACTCCTATGCAAATCCTCCAAGTAGGTGTGAGCTCTCAAACTTGCCTACTCGAGCTCCTTTCTTCATTTTGTGCAGATTTAAATTGGCTTTGAGCTAAAATGAGGCTTCCCTATGATCTCCTCTATATGATAAAATATTGAACACAATTTAAAATCCCATATTAACATATTTAAATTAATTATAATGTTTATATATTCTTAAAAATGATACTGAACCCCCAATTGGGATTTAGGCCTAAACTAGACCTAGTGAATTTACCTGCATACTTGTGAATTTGGACCAACCTATTGGGATTATATCATATGAGAGGGTTAGCATATGTTAATTCATGTATTACATGTATATTATCATCTTCATGAGAAGCCTAAATCAATATTTGACTCACCATTCTATCTTTTCATGTTGAACCTACAAGTTTGCACCCTTGGGGAGTGCCCTCTGTCTGAGACAAAATAAATGACACTTCCCCTATTGTATCATAAAAAGTGAACATATGAGGGGTTTATAAAATTTGTGTGGATACTTTGTGCAAATGTTTATCTCTTGATCTCATGAATATCCCCTCCAAAACTTAGAAAAAAAACCCAATGTAGACTCATGGAGAATCTCACTGTGTAAGCTTTATACATGTGTATGGGTTGTGGGTTGTCCTTGGGACCTATGTTACTTTGTTATCTTGTTTTGAGAATATAATATGATGTAAAAAACCTTAAATAATATATAAAACATCCCAAAACTTATTTTTTCCTTTCCAACTCCCTTATTGCATACCTTGCATTTGACTTGACAAAGGTGTTGACTGTGTTTCTATGTTTCTCATGCCTGTAGGTAAATGATTGCATGATTGGAACTTGAATACATTGTCCCATATTATCTTCTAATTCTCCAATTCCATCCCACAGTCATTTAGATTCATTCACTTCATGTTTAGCTATGTCAACACCCATCACACCATGTTTCTAGCTCACTGTCAACTACAGTCAATTGTAGTTGACTACTGATGGGATAACATGGTTTTTATAGGTGTGTATTCACCTTAAAATATATGCCACATACATTTGGATCATTTTATAAGTCTTGGAAGTATTTATAAACTCTGCAGTGTTATTTTTATCATGTTTCCTATTGATAATTTTGACCTTACAAGTCAAATTGCCACCCTCATTATTCAAAACTTTGTATATCATGGCAGTTTTTTTTGTGAGTCAGTTATTGGTCCTGAAAAGTCCTTCAAATAATCCATAATTAATAGGCCTTTTTTAAGGCATTCATTCTAGTTTTCAAAGGATTTTTTGAGAAAAGCATTATGGAGGCTTCTTTGGGTCCAAAAAAGGGGCATTTTCATAAAGTTCAAGGGGTTCTTTTCCTTCCGAAAAGGTCCATATGCAAAAGGTTCCCAAGGGTCATTTTCATAAGTCCAAAGGGAAATTTCCAATAAATCCAAAGAAATGAATTCCTTTAGACAAATTGTCTGAAGGAAGGTGTTAAGCAAAAAAATTTAAGAAAGGGTTCTTTTATTTTTCCAAAGCCCTATACAATTTTTTGCAAAGGTGCACATTCCAAAAGTTATGAAAGTCTCTTACCTTTTAGAAGGACCATTTACAAAAGCCTAAATGACATTGTCAAAAATTTGAAGGGACAATTTGGAAAGGGCTTGCCAATTTTTCCAAAAGAATGGTTCATGACAATTTTTCCAAAGGATTAGCCAAGGGCTTGTTCATAATCTCAAAGGACCATTTCAATTTTTCTGAAGGGCAAGAGGACCTTGACATTTTTTCCAAAAGAATGGACCTTTTTAATTTGTCTGTGAGAAAGGAACACTTTCAATAATTCCAAAGGGTAAGTGGACCATTTCATCTTTTTGAAGGGTAAGTGGACAAATACAATTTTACCAAAGGGAAATTTACAAGGGTTCTGAGGACAAGATTTCCTTCAGACTTTTTGTCCAAAGGAAATAAACAAAGATAGAAGCCCGAAGATATAATTCCTTCAAACATTTTGTCTGAAGGAAATGGGTCAATCAGAAAAGCCGAAGGATCATTTTAAAAACCTAAAGCGTAGAATACCTTTGGGAAAGTTATTTTTGAGAAAACCTGAAGGGTAGGACTCTTTCGGGAAGGGTTCCTTCAAAGTTTTGAAGGGACACTTTTTAGAAATCTGAAGGGATACTTTCAAGTTTCGAAGGGACACTTGGAAAGGGCAAAATGACCTTTACAATTTTTCTGAGGGGTCACTTTCCCTTTGGGAAAGTTCATTTTGTAATTTTTGAAGAGTTGATTCCAAAAGCTTGAGGGGTCACTTTCCCTTTGGGAAAGTAACTTTAAAGAAATGTCGACAGACTCTTTAAAAATCTTGAAGAGCTCTTTCCCTTCAAGAAAGTTTGTGCCACAAAAGCCAAAGGGTAGAATTCCTTTGGGAAGGTTCATTTCAAGAATCCCAAAGGGGTCTTTCCCTTCGGGAAAGGTTGTGCCAAAAAAATTGAAGGATCATTTTTAGAGTGCTGAATGGTAGTTTTGAAAAGCCCAAAGGGCAATTCACAAAGAAATCTAAAGATAAAATTCCTTCAGACTTTTTGTCCAAAGGAATTGATCAAGGCAAAGGGAAAAAGTCTCAAATTTTTATCTGAAAGAAAGGACTTTACAAAGGTCCAAGAACAAGAATTCCTTCAGAGATTTTTTTCAAAGGAATATTCCATTGTTAAAAACTCGAAGGAATTATTAAAGGCGAAAGAAAGAAATAGAAAGAATTCTTTGGACTTTTGGCTGAAGGAAATAAAAAAGAATTGACCACTATGAAGGAAATAGACAAAGGAGAAAAGCCAAAAGAAATAGTCCATGGAAAAGAGGAAAACAAATAGCCCAAAGAAACACATGTATAGAAGCGAAGAGCCCAAGAGCATAAGGCCAAGAAATAACAAGGAGTTCAATCTAAATGCACATCTCACTCACCAAGGTCTTTTCCATGTAAGAAAAGGCTATATATAGTTGATTGGTCAAAGCTTTAATTGACTATTTGTTGAAGTTAGGCTTATCTCCTAGTCATCTCATGCATTCAAGATCTAACTCAACTTCAAGTTTAGTCAAGATGCATATTTATTTGAATATTGTGGCATGGCTTTCCATGCAAGAGTTTGACTTTTCAAACATGGGTCCACCTCATCCCTTCTATGCCAACATGGAATTTCATGCATGCACTCTTTTTTATCTTGTTGAAAGATTTTAATGTTTCCAGAAGTTCAAGTGGAGTTCTAAATTTAGTTTTGGCTTTAATTTCATGCAAAATAAATTATTCTTTATGTTTTAGCAGTTCAAGTGGAGTTCTATATTTGGAGATTGGCATAGCATTATGCATGATGAAAATTTTGACTAAAACTTGGGCTCTCCATCATTTTCAATGCCAAAGAGCTTTTCATGTAAGGCATAAGACAAAAATAAATTTTATTTGAAGGTTGTGATGGCTCAAGTTGGACTAAGTTGACTTTTTCTTCTATTTTCAGTGCCAATCTCTTGGTTGTTGTATCTTTTTCTATATAAGTTGTCTTTTCGGCGTTGATTTGTATCCTCTTTTTGGCAAAACCATACTCTACCAAAAATTTGTGTTTTGTAACCTTTTCAAATTAATAGAAAGATAGATTTTAGACTCCAGGGTGCTAGTATAGTGTATTTATGTCAAAGATTTGCATATGTGATAGAATTTTCTTCCTTTTCAAGTCCTGAGTCTTACCTAGTTACTAGTTGATTAGATTATGTAGGTTATGTTATGTGCTTAATATCTTTTGACTGAAGTTACAGTGGATATAAGTGGCTAGTTAGTGCCTTGAATTAGGCATATTCCATCATTTACCTCAAGATTTGATCACAAGATAGAACCTTTTCATGAAATATTGATGTGTAGGGGCCAATTGGGGTTAAAAATTTAGTTTCTTTATTATCTAATCAGTGTTTTTAGAAGCTCAAATTGTGTGGATCAATCAAAGTTTAGGTTTATCACCATCATTAGATAGGATTTTATTTCAATTTTCTTTCCTTTTCCTTCTCCCCTTTTTCCCCAATAGTTTGTAGCGTAGAGTAGAGATCCTAATTGATACACCAAAGTGAGCTAGCCCTTAAAATCTAGAGATTCAATCCATTGATTAGGCCACCAACAGCCTAGGATTATTTCCATGTTTCAACAAATTGTGAAGGCCTGAAATTACCTTCACAAGGGTGCAAGTTTGATTGACAACATTTCCATGCCTAAACTCACACCATGGAATTATAAGAATCCACAATCAACTATAGATGGCCTTTTTGAGCAAAAGCACACTTGTAGGTGCATATATAGGTCAAAAACCTAGTATTACAACCCTCCTTGATGTTATTTGAATCCTTGGTGTATTACTCAACTCAATACGACCATTTAACATGGACGCACATTCTTACATTTCCACCTTGGGATGTGAAGGTCACTTGGAAGTTCAAAACTATAGACAACATTAAATGTTTGTAATGAATAAATGTGTAACTTTGAAGCCTTATAACATTCTCTTTATTTGTCCACCCTCCATATCTTTTTTCAAGGTAACTCCTCTAGGGTAGGGCTAGAGTATGGAAACATATACGTGCATCTAAACTCCTTGATACATTGTCATATATTAACACCGAAAGTACTTAGGGCTCTTTTTTGGAGATTTTAGGGAATTTATCCCTAAATCTCAGTCCTTCCACTTGAAGATGGCTTTTAAGAACTTGCCTGCTAATCTATTGCCTTAAACATGACTATCATAGTATTATCCAACTCCATAAACTTGATAAAGGTTTCAAAACATGTTTTAAAATATTTATGAGATAGTTGAAAGTCTCTATTAGTGCCACCTATAGGTGGACATTTCAATGTACAAGCAGTTAAGAAAAGACATGAATAATGTGCATGTTGTCTAGGTTTGCAACTAGTCTTGGACCCTCCATCAACTCTCAAATGGATTTTTTTCACCATTAAACACTTCAACTCAATTCAAATTATTTATTTTAATGTGATCATCTCCTGAGGCATCTGTAGACATGCATTAAGTTGCAGACTAGGCAGTGAGTAGAAACATGAACAATGCATATGGTAAAGGATCCTTTAACTAGTCCTAGTTATTTTAATATATTCAAATGAAACTTTTACATCATAAGGAACTTGAAAACAATCAAATTCCTTGTCTCAACATGATTGGTTCTTCATATGGCACCTATAGATGCTCATCCAAATGTACAAGTCAATGTATCTTAGAGAACTAACTATCATAATCAGTTGTATGGCATTAGAAAGGTTTAACTTAATTGATCACATTGAAAGAGTATATTCACCACCTTTGGTATATCTATAACACCTCCATGAACATCTTTAGGACCCCAGAGGCCATGATTTCAAGTGAAAGTAAGCAACAAGCTAACTTTATCTCACATTTTGACTGCAAAATTCATGATGCTAATCTTAGAGAGTAATATTGGAAGGAGAGGGGGTAAATAATATATTAGATGTATGAAATACAACACCACACATTAATTTGAAACCATTTTAGAGAAAAAAACCTTCTATAATTGGTGAAACATGCTTACAACTAGAAAATGGTGACCTCATCCTACAATCTGATCTGTTTGGATCATGGAATTAACTTCAAACATGCAAACCAAGATGGAAAATATGAAATTAGGGAATCCACATCCTGTAGAATCAATTTAAACAATTTTATTTTACGGACCTACTCATATAAGAGGAAAACCTGTAGGTTTTGAGAAATACCAAGCAGGAATGGATAATCAAATTATTAAGAATGGTTCATAAACTATAGGTAACCATTATTCTAAATAAAATTATGAAAATTAATCAAAGAAAGTTTAATATCCACCACCAAGAGCATTTGACTTGAAAGTCCTCCTATTGGTCATACCATCTAAAGCCCTGTTGACTAGTTTTGCTTGTTTAGTAAAGAGATGGAGAGATATAATGGTTTTGGTCCAATTTTGGCTCTTTAAAATAATATAAAGCATAGAAAAGGAGTCAGGTAAGTTGAAATTTCACTCCATAATCTTCTCCCATGTGCCACTCTCTCCCATAAGCTGTACAACTATCAAAACTCCTTTTTCACTTGTTTTTCTTGATTTTTAGTTAATACTTGCAAGTTTCAGTTAGTCCTGACATTCTTAACAAGGAATATAACATAATACACATTTGAAGGGAGATTAAAACACTTAGACATCCTTGAAAAACATACTACCTTCATTTATGACCTATATATGACCCCTAAGTCACATTATATGACATAAGGACTAAATGTGACCATGACCAAGGCTAATAACACATTCAATCACATCAAAAGGACTATGACACACCCTATAACCTGATAATAGAACCCTATATGAGTTTTGGACTCTAGGGGGTTGACTCATTTTGACTTGTGGTCAAAATGGTCAATAATAATTACGTAGGTTTTTATAGGACCTGGTAAAGCCTCAGATGTCTACCACAAGAGTAAAAACTACATGTTTCAAAACTTATAAATTAAAAAATATATCAATATTAAAAAATATATCAAAAAAAATTCATTATTAAGTTTATTGAAAATAAAGCAAATCCCCCCAAATAAAAACACCAAAAAAACTAGTCACATTGATCACAACACACCCAATCCCCAGTGTCTCCAGTCTCCCAGACCTCTTAGAGATGTTAGAGCCTAAGAGAGCCTAACTAAATGAAAAAGAATCATGCCATAATTTGTTAGTATAGTGAGTCCCCCAGACCTACTAGAGATATCAAATACAGGAAGACTTTGACCGAATAAGAGGTGTCATATCACCATTTGTTAATGTAGTCGATCCCCCAACCCGGGCATAGATGTTAGATCTCAAGAAAGCCTATCCAAATAAAGACATAACACATTTCCATATGTTACTTTGGCTAGTCCCTTGTGCTTGGTAGAGATGTTAGATCCAAGGAAAGCCTTGCCAAATAAAGACATAACATATTACCAGATGTCAATTTGGCTAGTCTATTACACTTGGCAGATATGTCAGATCTGAGAAGACCCTAGCCAAATCAAACACCGAAAGAACACAATTGATTACCAAATACAAGCAACTTAATATGCAGAAATAACCAGAATCAACAAGTAACTAGAATCTAGAAATAACACAAGATATGAGAGACAATACACAACTTGTATTAAAACTCTTCCAGAAAAGAATACAATAAAGAAGATGCCACTTCTTCTCCACCACCTCTTCAAAGGCTTCCCACACCTCAAGTGAATAGTACTTCTCTCCTCAAAGCTCTCTCTCTTAGGTCCCAACACCCAACTCAAACACTGAGTTGGTGTTCACCTTATACCTGTGCTCCACACACTCCACAAGTGCTCCACGCACTCCACAAGTACTCAAACGTACTTCAAGTAGATCTCCCCTAAACCTGCAACAACCTGCACCTCAATAGACCTTACTTATGGAAGGATCTTCCTTGCCTTCCTCTATGCTCTGAGTACACACCTGTGAACCTTGACCTGATGACCAAGATCATACACTCCTAAAGAACCCTGCTGATTCTCCAATCCAGCACCCACCTTGGTACTATGGCACTAGGAGGAACACACCATTGCTCTACCTCACACACAGAAGGAGATTATAATAATGCTCTCTTACTCTCTAGCATGAGTTTACAATACAACCATGAGTCTATTATATAGATCTCATCCAAACAATAATTAGACACCTAATACAATAATTAGATCCGCAACTCTCAGTCTAAAATTAGCACTCATCATGCAAACACTTGGTTCATCAACTAACTGCCCGTAATATACTCCCAGTCAAACCACACAAGCAACTGACATCGGTCCCTGTCTGCCTGGGGGTCGCCGACGCCGATCGATATCTGACCGACGTCAGTTGCTCTCTTGCCTTATCCTGTCGACGTTGGTTGGCCTGACTGACGCCGGTGTCTGTGACACTTCAACAACCCTTCTGCAACCTCCTCCTCTATTTGCATTAGTGAAGCTTTTAGCTCCACAACCTAACAATCTCCCACTTGGAGATAAATAGCTGCACTGTACCTATACCTGTACCCCATCTAATCTATTTCTTGATTTGCATTTCTCTTCAAGATTGATCCTGAAGACAACCCACCACACAACTTGTGGTGTACCTCCTGTCATCTGAGTACCCTATCGCATCCAAATCTACAATCCCATGTAGTGAAGTCTTGACCCTGAATAGCATGAATCCCTGCTGCTGGTCTCTCTCAAATACTTGAGAACTCACTTCTCTGAATTGGCACCTAACTCTCTGACAGCTCCCACTGCTTGGGAAAACTCAGGTCTATACCAGACCTCATGTGATTTCAGACACTAAACTGTCCAGCCCTTGGTGCGCTCTGATTTTGCATCCTGCGTCTTGCCAACACCTGATTCACATCAGCTCCCACTAGAGACAAAATCACCCTGTGATCTCCCATGTCCCCCATGCCAAAGAATTTTGCTGCTCCAAATTCTTCATAGCAAACCACTAAACTAATCTTACCCTTAGCTCAGCAAAAAACCTATATGTACAATCCTGCTAACAAACATACCATCCACATACAGTAACAAAATGATGTTATGACTCATCATCCACCTGGTAAGACAAACCATAGTAGTTACCTGACATTGACTGAAGCCGTGCTTCATCCTCCATCTGTCAAACCCTGTACCACTGTCCTGCAGCTCCTCAAGACCATATGCCTGGCCTTCTGTCTCACATATCCATTCACTCTATTCTTCAACTAAGGAATCCATTCATCTTACAATGCTAACATACCAGCTGGCAACCCTACCAAATCTCTCGTCTAGTTCTACAATCTCTCCATGCCATGCTCCCATTGTTTCCTGGATCCTTCCTGCTCTGCAGTCAGCAACTAGTATAAAGAAGAGGAACAACGAATTTGAGGCTTACTTACATCTTCAGTCCTCTATATGGGTGTTTGAGACTCCTTGACAGCTTGCTGTCCACCCAAAATCCGTTACAGTGACCATCTGTGCTTTTCAACTCCTCCATCCTTAGCTTACTTTGTTCTGCCATTGCTCTACTCCCACTCAATCAAAAACCCTTGAGAGTGACATGTAACCAAATAAAAACCGCTTCCTGCAACCTCAGCTCTGATACCACGTGTTGGGAATATGAAACACCAGAAGCACACAATTGATTACCAAATACAAATAACTTAATATGCAAAAATAACCAGAATCAACAAGTAACTAGAATCCAGAAATAACACAAGATATGAGAGACAATACACAACTTGTATTAAAACTCTTCCAGAAAAGAATACAATAAAGAAGATGCCACTTCTTCTCCACCACCTCTTCAAAGGCTTCCCACACCTCAAGTGAATAGTACTTCTCTCCTCAAAGCTCTCTCTCTTAGGTCCCAACACCCAACTCAAACACTGAGTTGGTGTTCACCTTATACCTGTGCTCCACACACTCCACAAGTGCTCCACGCACTCCACAAGTACTCAAACGTACTTCAAGTAGATCTCCCCTGAACCTGCAACAACCTGCACCTCAATAGACCTTACTTATGGAAGGATCTTCCTTGCCTTCCTCTATGCTCTGAGTACACACCTGTGAACCTTGACCTGATGACCAAGATCATACACTCCTGAAGAACCCTGTTGATTCTCCAATCCAGCACCCACCTTGGTACTGTGGCACTAGGAGGAACACACCATTGCTCTACCTCACACACAGAAGGAGCTTATAATAATGCTCTCTTACTCTCTATCACGAGTTTACAATACAACCATGAGTCTATTATATAGATCTCATCCAAACAATAATTAGACACCTAATACAATAATTAGATCCATAGCTCTCAGTCTAAAATTAGCACTCATCATGCAAACACTTGGTTCGTCAACTAACTGCCCATAATATACTCGCAGTCGAACCACATAGGTGACTGACATCGGTCCTTGTCTGCCTGGGGGTCGCCGATGCCGGCCGATATCTGATCGACGTCGGTTGCTCTCCTGCCTTATCCTGCCAACGTTGGTTGGCCTGACTGACACCGGTGTCTGTGACACTTCAGCAACTCTTCTGAAACCTCCTCCTCTATTTGCATTAGTGAAGCTTTTAGCTCCATAACCTAACACCCCAGACCTACTAGAGATATCAAATACAGGAAGAGTTTGACCGAATAAGAGGTGTCATGTCACCATTTGTTAATGTAGTCGATCCCCCAACTCGGGCATAGATGTTAGATCTCAAGAAAGCCTATCCAAATAAAGACATAACACATTTCCATATGTTACTTTGGCTAGTCCCTTGTGCTTGGTAGAGATGTTAGATCCAAGGAAAGCCTTGCCAAATAAAGACATAACATATTACCAGATGTTAATTTGGCTAGTCTATTACACTTGACAGATATGTCAGATCTGAGAAGACCCTAGCCAAATCAAGAGGCACCACATTGCCACTTGTCAATATGGATAGTCTCTTAGACTTGTTAGAGATGTTAGGGCCCAGGAGAGTTTTTATAAATGAAGAGGTGACATGTTTCCAATTGTTAGCATGGCATGTCTCTAAACCTACCAAATATGTCAGAGCCTAGGAGAACCCAACTGAATAAAAATACAATACACCACATTGACTAATATGTGAATGAACTGGTTGCCACTGAAGGAAAAAAATACAATTCACTTTTCTCATTCTCTCTCTCTCTCTCTCTCTCTCTCTCTCTCATTCTCTCTCTCTCTCTCTCTCTCTCTCTCTCTCTCTCTCTCTCTCTCTCTCTCTCTCTCTCACATCCAAACAAAAACCTAATCAACTGTTCACAAAGTAATGTACAAAGAACACAAACCACATGAAGTATTTTTTTTAAATTAATATAATTAGCATTGTTATTTTTCAATTTCAATCATGCGCAAAGAAATTTTTTACCATAGACACATTAGCTTGACACATTGATTGATGAATGCATCAAATACATAAATGAGTAAACATTATTGCATCATATATATGTACATATATTTATATATTTTAAATATATTTTTATAACGAGATTTTTGCAATGATATATAAATTATTATATTCCTAAACATATTGCATAATATGTTTCATCAATAAAGACATTTCAACCAACTTCGATCTCTGCCTCAACACCAAGCCACAAACAAGAATTTGACAAGTGTTAAATCCACCTCTGCTAGTCTCACATATTCAAAACAAAACAACACAAGGTCCCAAAAATGGATGAGAACTAGGCAATACTCTAAAGAAAATAACATGGGAATAACTATAGTCTAATAAATAGAACATAGATGAACAGTCTCTAATTTAAAAAATAACATTCCTTAAGCTCATGAAAAATAAAAAGTACAAATAATTTCAAATATTACTTACTAGAGTAACAAAAAACCTGGCCCAACAATGCTTAAAAGTTGTCAAATCAACCTGACAACTCATTGAGAAGCACTAGTGAAAATGACACCCTCACTACCTCTGAGAGCGCAACAACACCTTGAACTACACATAAAGAGACTATTGATAAGATTGGTGAGCAAAAAAGCCATAAAACCCACCATACTTGAAACATCATAGCAAAATGCCATCTTCTACTTTTAAGCAAACATAGAGAGATTCAAAAACAACAAACATAGCCAAAAAACCAAACCACTCAAAATCAAACACTTCTAAACATAAACACAAATGCAAGATACTAATAAACCATGCCATGCTCGCAAATATTTATGTATAATTTGAAACCTAGCAATCCTAATCTTATAATCTAGAATTAACCAATATCCACATGCTTTTTTTTTCCATTGATTGGTCCAAATAAAAATGTTAACAAGTAAATGCCATAACCAAAACATCTGCATTACATACCTTTTCAACTCAAACCTTGACCACGTAGAAAACAACATAAATACTAATAAACCATGCCATGCTCGCAAATATTTATGTATAATTTGAAACCTAGCAATCCTAATCTTATAATCTAGAATTAACCAATATCCACATGCTTTTTTTTTTCCATTGATTGGTCCAAATAAAAATGTTAACAAGTAAATGCCATAACCAAAACATCTGCATTACATACCTTTTCAACTCAAACCTTGACCACGTAGAAAACAACATAAACCTTGTAAATCAACAAAAAAAAGCAACCCTGATTAGCCCAGATTATTACACTTTGAAAGAGATTGCCCTTTTTTTGTCATATAAAGTCACATCCAAAACAAAATAATAAATAGAATAATAATACATTATTAAATATCATCTACCCCCTCATGTTTGGATTAACACCTTTAAAAAAGCTCTTTAAATTAATAAAGTCTTAATTTTCCTAGTTAATATAAACATGTTTGATTAAACTTTTAATAGTGACCGCATGTGCAAGTAATTATTTTTATTAATACTATTATGTGCCACAAATTCTTATTGTAAATTATTTCACCAATGTCCCTATGTTTTCCCACCTACTCATACAAAAATCTATATTTTCAATACAATTTTTTTGCATATTTCCAAGTTAATGTTCATATCAAAATGTAATAAAGAGTCTTAATTATCCCAACTAATACAAACATTTTTTTATTAATACCTTACAAATAAATGCATGTGCGTGTAATTATATCAATTAATTTTTATATCAAAATGTTTCAAACCCAATGTTAAAATTAAAAACTGGTCAAATTTCATTGCTTGTAATCGGTTAAACCCATTTGGATCAACATTGCCATAATGCCATGTAGGTACTAGTAATTATATTAGGTTCAACTAATTATAATAGATACTGATTAGAGATTTGAGGGATAGGGAGATCTTGGATGAATGAACATGTGACACATTCCCAGTTGTTAGTGTGGCCACTCCCCCATACGTATCAAATATTTCAAGGCCTGGGAACCTGACCAAATGAAGAGGCACCACATTGCCAGCTATCAATCCAGTTAGTACCCAAGACATATCATAGAGGTCAAATCCCAGTAAATCCTAGTCAAATGAATAGGCACCAAGTAACTAATTGATATTTATTAATTTTTCCACCCCTTAGACCTCTTAGAGATGTCAGGGCCTAGGAGAGCCTAACCAAATGAAGAGGCACCACATCGATATTTGACAATATGGCAAGTCTCTTAAAGCTATCAAAGATGTCATTAGGGAGAGCCTAGACTAATAAAAATATGCCACATTTCTAGTTGTCAATATGACCAGTCCCCCGAACAAGTAACATAGATGACATAGTTAGGGAAAGCCCAACCAAATGAAAAAGTGTCATATTTCTAATTGTTAGTGTGACCAGTTCCCTTGACTTGGCAAAGATGTTAAAAATTTAGAGAACCTCGTCAAACAAAGAGGTACCACATTGGTAATTATCAGTGTGACTAATACCCCCACTTGGTAGAGATGTCACAACTAAAAGAAGACTAGCTAAATGAAGTTGCACCACATCACCAATTATTAGTGTGGCCACTCATCTAGACCTATCATAGATGTCAAACACTAAAAAAACTAGGTCAAATGAAGATATGACATATTTCCACTTGTTAGCATCATGATGTACTTGTTAGATATGTCACAACTCAAGAGAACCCAACCCAATCAAGAGGTGCCATGTTGATTAACATGTAGATGAACTAATTTCCACCCAATACCTCAATCAGTTCAGAATAAAGTACAAATGAAATTCAAAGGCCTATAATAACATGCCTCGTGTCATAGACAACACATTATCTGATCTAAGAAAATGATATAGACTATCGAGCCACATCCACATGCCACTAGGACTAATAAAAATACAATAATTCATTTTATTTTATATTTATTAAAATGTAAAAATTTCAAAACTAATGTTAAAATAAAAAACACTCTAACAGTACATGAGTCCCCTGGACCTATCAAAGATATCAGAACTGGGGAGAGCCCAATCAAGTAAAGAGATGCCACCTCACCAATTATCAATGTAACTAGTCTCTTAAACCTACCAAAGATGTCAAAGCTGGGGAAAGCATGATCAAATAAAGAGGTACCACATCAGTATTTATTAGTATAACTAGAAGCTAAAAAAAACTTGGCCAAATGAAGAAACACGACATTTTTAATTAGCAGTGTGGCCAGTCCACCAGACCTCTCAGAGATGTCAGGCCCTAGGAGAGCTAGGCCAAATGAAGAGATGACACATTTCCACTTGTCAGTGTGGTGAGTCCCCTGAACCTATCAAATATGTCATAGCCTGGGAGAACCCATCTAAATGAAGAGGCACTGTGTTGACTAATATGCAGATGAACTCATTACCACCATATCCCTTACCCAACTTAGAATGAAGTATAAATGAAATTTGAAGTTCTATAATAACATGTCATGTGTCCCTAGACAACACATCACCCAGTCAAAGAGAATGATATAGACTACATTTTCATGCCACTAGGACTCATGTGTTTATTTCATATCACTTATTAGGGATAAAAACATATCACATGTTAAATAACAATAGACTATAATCTATGTTTAATTTTTTAGACTACTTCAATTTTATTATATGGTGTAAGTATTTTTTCTTTTATTAATCTAAAATATAACAATTTCCCTAGGAAATTAGTCATGTCACCTTATATTAACCAATAAAAATACAATAAACCATTTTATTTTGTATTTATTAAAATGTAAATATTTCAAACCTAATTTTAAAATAAAAGAGTGCTCAACTTTCATTGGTTGCACGTTACCCTATGTAAATTATTAGGTTGAACTGATTACAATAGATACCTGCTACATAGGTACTAATAATTTGACAAAATTGTATAAAAAACATCCAAAACTAAAATTAGGATGAAGTAGGTTTCTTAGTCTTTGGCATTATCTTGATCATCTCCCTCAATATATTCAACCACAACTTCCCCACAGTCTTTTTAAAAAGCAACAAGATCTTTTTAGACCTCATAATACTTACCAGTCTCATTCCTTTTGTTCAAATGCACAAACACTCTCTTGACATACATGACAGAGAAGACCTAGATCATGCTCTTTGAATTTTAAATCATGCACATACCCTATTTGTTTTGATGAGGTTGCTACCTATAAAATTCATGGGAGGAGATCTATGTGGATGAAATTGAAAGTGATGCATGATAGTGAATTGATAGAGTCAAAATGTATATTAGATGATACACAATTTTTTTAAGGTAAATGACAAATACGAACCTATAAAAATAGAAATTAAATGAATGCACACAAATCCATGATAGTGATTTAGGTATGGATGTTCTGACACCATGACAGAACCACATTGAAATCTACACAACATAGATACACCCATAGGGGATAACAATTAGTCATGGGAATAATGAACAACACACAAATATGGACATAAGAACATATAAATATGATAAAGATCAAAGTAAACACTGATGAATGATTAGAGTTAGATCTAAGATTCATGTGGATATCTAATTTACATGGGTGATGGAAGAGTTCACACTTTAAATGGAATCAATAACTGTGACAATGTATTCCAAACTAGATAAGGAGTTGTCACCTCAAAAAATAGGGGCAAGCTTATTCAACACTCACAAACTCATTGATTTTAGTTGGGAAACCAATCACAATTTTTTATATATTTAGTACTTTTTGATATGAATTTTATGATTCATGGAGAGTGTAGACGCCACCAATTTGTGAGTAGTGGTTAAGTTCAAAGTGAAGATAACACTATAAATACCTTAAACTACACAAAACTATACTAAACTTTGCAAGAAATGCCTAAAAAACTAATCTTAGATAAAAATATTTGTAAAGTCTTGAAAGAGACTCATAAATTGTGGGAAAATACAAGTACCACACTACCTCTTTTTCTTTCTACTTCTCCATCTCAGAATTGTAACCTACTAGTATACCAATGACATGTTTTATTAGAGATTACATGTAAAACTTCATTTATTTTATTCAATCACATTGGAAATATTTATACATTTGTAGTTTCCTATAAAATATGAGATCTCATTTATCTCTTATATCAATTTAGCTAAACTAATTGAGTTGTTATAATAACTTGTGTAACCTCTCTATTACCCAAATAACTAATCTTATAACTAAATAAATTATGTTATAAACTAACCTAATATTCCCAACAAAAATCAGTGTTATCTTTTCTTTCTTCTTTCTTGGTACATGTTGCTTCAAATCCACTTCTTCTCATTGTTATTTATCTACTCCATGAAATGTATTTAAATAAAAAAAAACATTAAACACTAGAGAAAAACAAGATTCCCCAATGCAAAACTTGTAATAATGGCACTGAAAGTAGTTATTTTCTATATTTAAAAATTGAAAATTTGAAACTTAATTTTTTGAAAAGAAAGTAAAGAAAGAATACATTTGAAAGAGTATGTAATCTAATTGCCTTGTAACTTGAAAGTGGAGAAGTATGTGTGCCCCCTTATTGAGGCATTTGGGTAATGTTGAACCTGTGGTGAATTGAGAGTGATCAAGTCTAAATTTAAAAACTAAGGAAATCCCTTGAGTTGGAATAATTGTATGCTCAAACTCTCATATGAATATCTAAATGATTATGTAAGCTAAATGAAGTGGTGGAACCATAAAAGTTGGCTTGATACATTGGAACCACCAAATGTGGCTTGTTAAAATGTAACCTAAATATGTTAGGTTTTAATCTTGATTTCACTTTGACATCAATGCTAAATATTTAAATAAATTAAAAACAAAACTATAAGGTATTTTAACAAATGTAGTAATTTTTTTCATGGGTGTTGTATGTGTAGTGTAATTTTAGGTGATGAAGGATGACATTGTTGCAAACGTAGTTTTATTTGGAATGCCATGGTTGAGAAGATCTCATGACATAAATTATAGAAAAAGGGGTTCATGACACTTTTTGTGGCTATGGGAAGGTGAAAATAAATGTGGTTCCTTAGATTCAGATTTTGGGATAGGTGAAGTCAAGCACTGAAAGTGATGACTAAATGTCATCTAATTATACCACCACAAGTGATGTAGATAATGATGATAAATAGGGTGAGCTAGATGTGCCAGTCATGGATATCCTTCCACCCTCACCTATTGAGTCACCTAGTTATTTTAATGAATAATATTTGGAAGAATGGATTGGGCAGCTAAAAATGGCAGATACACTTGAGGAGAAAGAAAGAGAAGACTATCATCAATTCTTTCAAAGGCATATGTATCTCTTTATTTTTTATCATATGGAAATTTTATAGGTAATTTAGGTAGAACATTTTATTTAAGTAGTATATGATGTAAAACTAATCAATAAAATACCTTATAGAATGAATCATAATTTTTCCAAGATGGCAGAATAAGATATAGACAAACATCTTGATGTAGGATTCATTTTTCTAGTATATAAATCAAAATAGATCTCTCTCATTGTAGTAACAATGAATAAGAATGTGGATTTGTATATTCTTGTTGACTGTATGATCTCAAAAAATAAACAAGGAAGGACCATTGCCCTCTACTCTTATTGAACCAAATATTGGATGAGATAGTAGGGAATGAAGGCTATAACATTATATATGGCTATTTTGGGTACAAAAAGTTCCACATAGCTAAGAAGGATCAATTAAAGACTTTATTCACCACTCCTTAGGTATTTTTTGCATATAAAGTCAATCATGTTGGGTTATTTAATGAACCTACAACCTTATAGCTTTTAATTAACAGTGTGTTTGAACCCCACATTAGTAGCTTCATAAAAGTAATCTTGGATTATTTTTACATATATGAGAGTAAGGTTAACAATTTATACTAGATGAAGAAGGATTTTTAAATGTTGGATAAGGCACAACCCTCTTTGATTCCCCAAAAGTGTGTATTCAAATTCTATAAAGGTGTTATGTTAGGGCATCTTGTATCTAAATATGGTATTATACCTAATCCATAAAGGTTTTAAAGACTAAGTGATTTTTATTTCCAATGGATATGGGTAAGCTAATATCATTCTTTCAGCTTGTGGGTTACTATAGAAGGATCATTAGGAACTTATCAAAAATTACATAGTTATTGACTCAGTTCTTAAAGAAATACATTCCTTATGGTCTAAGGGAGAAGGCACGTGAATTTTTTGAGAAGCTTAAACAAGCCTTGGTAATTTAACATGTTCCAAGGAACCCAAATCAGATCAAGTTATTTAATAGTTATACTAATGCTTCAGATGTAGCACTAGGGATCACTCTAAGATAAAGCATGAGAATGGAAATTATAATATAATATACTTTAAGAGATATAAAATTCATAGTACTGAGGTAAAATATACAAATTGACTAAGAAGGGAGCTCTTCATATCATTTGTTGTGAAGAAATTTAGAAACTAATTTTTAGGACAAACATTTATAGTTATAATAGATCATCAAGATTTGAAATACATTGTTCCAAGGATAACAACATGGATACTTTTTATATATTAATATGAGTCTCACATTATGGATAGGCTAAGAAATAAATATGCTAATTTAAATGAAATTTCTTGAGCCTATGATGGTATACGTTTATCTTATGATGATGATGAATTTACATAGACATTATTATTATAAATTATAGTCCCTAATTAGTATATAGATACATGGAATTATTTGAATGAATTTCATTTCCCTAATGGTGTTACTGTAAATATTAAGATGAAGATCACCAAACCAAGTTATCAATATTCCATTATACATGGAGTCCTATATTAGGTAAGAGTTGATGGAAGATATAAGAGACTAGCTGGATGAGATAAGGGAAAGGAACTAATTAAAAAGTTCCATGATCATACATGTGGAGGTCTCTTTTATAAGAATCTAATGACAAGAAGGATCCTTGATGCAATTTATCACTAACCAACACTTTTTAAGGATTATTTTGATTATTGTAAGATATTTAATATTCATTAATCATGAAATATTATAACTTCATCTACATATTTGTCTCTTATTCTACCACTTTGTCCCTTCAAAAAGTGTGGAATATACATTATGGGTCTACTTACAACTACGCTTACCACATGCTACTTGACTAACAGGTTCAAGGTCAAATCTTTGAAAATAACTTCTATGTATGAAGTGTCAAGATTATTGTATATTGCATTGATACAAGGTTTTATTGCATGCTAGAAATTATAATAAATACAAGTAGCCACTTCATTTATAAAGTGGTAAACCATTGGTGGATATGTTTTCCATCAAGTATTAAAAATAAATTACTTGTAACACCTTTCTCTTAAGTTTTTGAGCCCAATTTGTCTTTTTTTGTGATTTTACTCGAGGGTGCTTACATCCCACCTCCCTTTTCATCAAGAATATATTATGTTTTTAATGTAAATAAATACATTTCATACTTTCAATCAAAGGTTACTTCACCACATTAAGGACAAAGTGTTTTTAAAATTATATCAAAATTTTGATGAACTTTTTCATGTGGTTAGGAAATATGAGATCAAATTTTTGGAGGTAAACATGTTTAAATATGGGACTAACGTTCCTATCTCTAGTGTAGCTACATTTGAAAGTAAGTCAAATTTCAAGGCTAATGCTAGTGATGTTAGTTTTCAACCTAGGAATGAGACCAAGAATATAGGCAATGTGGTAAGTCAACCATTTTATAGGCTAATTCTTCCACCATAAAAGTGAAGATAATTTACAAGGTTAGTTAAAGTCCTGACCAAGTGCTTAATAAATTTATTGAATGAAATATGATCTCTTTACCTCGACAATATGAGTTTGACTCATCTCAACATTTACCTGAGAAATGTTATGTTATTGTATATTGTGATTATTATAGAACTTATAATCATACTAAAAATATATTCTTTTTGTTATGGCATAAGATTCAAGACTTGATCGAAAACAACCAAATACAAGTGGGAGAACACAATCAGGATTTTAAAAATAGTTGCTCAATGAATTCAACATTTGAAATTCTTTACCAACCCTCTTCCAAATCACAACACTACTCAAAATAATAAAACTCAAGATGATGTTCTTATGATAGCTTAGAAACAACCTCCACCAAATATTAATGCTCATATCTTAGATGGGTTGATAAGTGTTGTAATAGAATCAAGTAAAGATATTTCTTCAATGACTTTATGTGATCATGAACTTCTAACAAATGATTCTAATAATAGACCATAGTTTATACGTGTTTTCATAGATATATTTTCAAGGTTAACAAAAGGCATTATGTTTAACAATGGTTGAAGTCTGAATATGTGTAAAATGTAATTTCTTACTAGTTGATTTTAGGTGCCTATTAAATGTCTTAAAATTCTCTTTATTGTTTGTAAATTCTTGAGTGATAATTTGACCATAAATCTAGAAACTAATGAAATCCCATAACTGATATTAGGTCTTGTCATATTGAGACACACCAAATAGCCCACCATGCTACTAAAATTATTATCATCAAATGAAGGACTTACATCCTCTCTCATAAGCTTTTATCCACTTGAAATTGGAGTGTTTGTGGGCTTCGAATATTTAAGATTGTACTTCTTTAATAAATATTTGCAATATTTGGCTTGACAAATGAATACTTTCTCTTTATTTTGATGGACTTCCATGTCAAGAACTTACTTCATAAGTACAAGATCAACCATTTCAAATTATTATTTCATAGCTTCTTTGGAGATATTAACATTATCCATGGTTTTAAGCAATTTTTTATTTGTGTTTAGCTTCCACAGACATTTAAAAAAACTGGATCTTTATTTTTGTACACCCACACAATCCTTTCCCATAAAATCCTATGTTTGCATGTCATTTATTCCAAATAACTTTCTTCGAATTGATTCATTCATAGTGCTTGGTCTTGCCCCTTATTTTCATTTCCAACAACACATTGGAATTACTATGTTAAATCCTTGATATGATCTCTTGTCAATCAACCTACAACAAATATTCAAATCAATCCAAAATATTATATCAACCATATCTCCATTTGCATTTAACATATATATTTTCATATTTAGTTGACTATTTAATTTTCATTTTTACACCCATTTAGGAAATCTAAAAATACATACAAATAAACATAATTTATTTAATTTATTTCTAGCTTTACATTTTCTAAATATTAGAACACAAAGAGCAAGAATTTGTTTGCATTTCTAGCATTGCATTTTAATTAGTTTCATTTTGTATTAAAAAAAATTACAAAAAACATATTAAACTTATCGTTCATTTTAGTATTTAATTCATTCTCAGCTATGCATTTTTCATTCATAAAAAATACATAAAATAATTTAGCTGTATATTTTTAGAAATTAGTTTACATTTACAATCATAAACATTCTTAAAAAATACAAAAGTATTGTTTTGATTTGTGTTCTCAGTATTTTACCTTTAGTTTTTTACATACATTGAAAAGGTAAAAGAAAAGAAAATCGTTAGTTTTACTTGCATTCATCTTACATATATTTAAGTAATTAAAAAAACAAGAATATTTAAATTGGAAAGAAAAGACATATTTGTTTGTATTACATGTAAAGTTATTTTTTTACTTTTACTTAAAGATGTTTTAGTTTCTTTATTTATTTAAAATTTTCCATTTCATAAAACATTAGTTAAAATCTCTCACACACAAACATTTTAAAAATCAATATCAGTGTTTAGTTCAAACATCATTAAACACATATTTTATGACATCCTTGGATGACGCTCCTAAAACAAGAGAACCCACACATGATAGGGGATTTCCCAAGAATACTCATCCCCATTTAGGTGGAAAACATACAAAGTGACAATGAATGTAAGCTTTAGTTAGAAGTATTTTTTTTTACCCCACTCCCATACCTTATAATTAGTAAATTCAAGTTTATATAAAAATAAACTAGGTTAGTGGAAGCACAACTTGCAAGAAAAATCTACTTATTAGCTCGTTAATTAGCTAACCAATGTATATAATTCAAATCTATATCTTCAGATCTAGCTTCGTCCCACTTATCCTCTTTATCAATTGACATTGCATGGGCAAGACCAACCCAATCGAGCCAACCAGATCTCAAAAGTAATTCAACCTAATTTGTCTTCGTTGAAAGAGAGTAATATTGACCAAGAACTACACTACCTAGTCTTTTTATAATACAGTTATTCTAGAACCCTTATTGCAATATCATTCATTACATTAAATAAACATTATTATGTAGAAGAAGAATATTGGTCTAGAAGAGCACATCCCTTGATATGTGTAGTTCATGATCATAACATGGTAGCTCAACCAATCACACAAGATCCTCTAGCTCAATTAAATCAAACTTTTCAACATAATCAACCCATTAAACCAAATCACTGGGTGCATTACCCATCATTCCTTTTTGATTATCTTAGCCCAACCTTAGGAAGTCAAGTGTGTAAGGTTAACAGCTTGTTCTAGGCATACAATAAATATAAATGAATTCATAATGATCCTAAATAATTCATAATTGCATTCAATGGAGAATAAGCCATTGAAAATAATTAGAGAAATCAACAAATTAAGGATTTTGTCACACATGTAGTGAAAATAATGAGAAAACCACTGTAACCAGAAAATATCTTGAAACTACAAATGAGTTCACAATGATCTTGAATAATTTCACATTTGAATTCAAAGTGGAGGTGATTACTGCAAATAAAAAAGAGTAATCAATTATACTTAAGATATTTTTTACTTTTAAAAGTAACATAAAATCGTTAAGCTCATCAATTAAATATGTACAGTTTAAGCATGATAATTTCATATGCATAATTTTTTGTGATTAAGTCTACATTTTTAATGTAGAGCCTATTTGTAAGTACACCTACCCTATAATATTTGTATGTACAATTTAAATTAGAAAAAAACAAGTCATTTTTGTTAATTTTTAGGTTTGACAAATAGTTGAATTTACCTAACATATTAGTGTTGTCATTTTTCTCTAACCAATATAAAACTAAATAAATATTTTTTTCAACTTTGTTTTTAAAAAAAAATACAATATGTATTGCAAAGTTAATGTTCAAACTTTTGAATGTGGAAAAATATTTGTTTGTACATTTTACAATGAAAACCAATAGAAAAAAGTGAGTAAATGTGATTACAATAGTATCTTGTTGTACATATACTAATTAATTTAAAATGTGATTTTCCTTCCAATTAAACACATGAAATAAAATAATATATATTAAATACATGATTCAATTATGGGGTAAATTTAATTCATTTTGTGAAGGGATGGATTGAGGTTGGATCAAGAAATTTTTGAATGTAGGTTTGGGAAAGATAACATGGCCTCGAAGAAAGAACATGCATCCTCCATTGATCCCATCGCAATCATTGAGAAAGGTGAATGCAACAACCTGAGACAGGACCCCCTAGACCTGGGTAAAGGAACCTTTCCCCTTATGGTGGTTTCCAAATATTGGGTGAATATAGTGGTTGGGAAAAAATTAGAAGATCTCTTTGATAAAAAATAAGATGACGTCAACGATAAGACCCAGTAATTGAAACTCTCAATAGAGGAAGGTGTTTATTGCCTTTGAATCCAATACATGATCATTTATCAATCTTAGATCATATTTTCAAATGATTGGTTGGGAAGTTTTATATAAGGATACCCAATATAGATACTTTCAAAGATTGGGAAAATAAAAAGTGAAAGCCTAAAGGTCACTTAGAGATATCAATATTTGATAAAGGTTTTTTTTAAGTCTTTTTCCATTCAAGAGGATTTCATGTTCTATTGGGAGGCCCTTGGTTCTTAGGGAAAATTAACATATCACTTTAAAAAATGGAAACATGCTTGATTTAGACAAGGAAATTTTTAATAAACTACCCATGTGGGTCAAGTTGTTGGGTCTTCCACTAGAATTTTGGGAAGAATAGGTTTTAATGAGTATAGCTAATTATCTTGGCCAATTTATCATATTCAATCTAGTCAATAAGCCCATGAGAATATTAGTGTTTTCTAGGTTATGTATTAATATTTTTAAGGACAAAGAAATCCCATCCTCTATCATGTTGTTGTATAAATACAAAGACTAGTCTCAAATGTTAGAATATGAAGGTTTTCCACCATTTTGCTCCACATGCCAGAGACTAGGACATAAAACTAAATGTTTTTCTCTTAACCAACAAGAAAATTCTATGTGGAAGAGAAAGAAGGATCCCATTAATCCCACCACTTGGTTAAGACCCAAGAGGAATATCCCAACATAATATCCCTAGTGGAGGACAAGGTAGACACCATATTATAAGAGGATTGGGAACTGAGCAGGTCTCCCCATTATGAGGAAACTATAAAGACTGTTAAACTATCCTTAGAAAAAAATTACAACCAAACCTATGGGTTGAATAAAATAGAGATGAATAAGTATTTAAATGAAAATATTTCTACATTCATACCATTCCTCTTAAATCCCTCTAATTTCACCCTAGGGCACTCAAGTGGAATCTTCAAGAGCAATTTGTGGTGCAAGTTACAGTGACGAGTACTAAATGTAATTTTTTAACATTAAATAGACAACTTATTGAGCTCCAGCTATAATTTCTACCTCTAAGACCTATATTTGAGATTATATCACTTTATTCATATCTATATAGGTAAAATATATGTGTTCATACCACCATGACATTCAAATCCACTTGAAAGTACATTTTCACTACCATTTAGGAGTGTAGAAACACTGACAATAAGTGTTGTTAAAGTTGAAGTTGTGGTTGTAGATATATGATTATGATGATTCTTGAATAAAACATTCAATAATAGGTTCTTGGCCTGCTATCATGCCTGATCGATAAACCCACCACCCAGTGTGACCTCAAGAACACCCTTCCCAATACAAGGAAAATGCAGTTTTTAGCCTAATTTTAAATATGTAAAATGAAACTTGTAAGTCATTTATATGATCCATCAGATCCATAAAATTCCTCTTTAATCCATCTAATATCACCCTAGAGCACTCAATTGGAACCTTCAAGATCAATATGTGGCACAAGTTACAGTGAGGGGTCCTAAAATGTAACTTTTTAACATTGAATAAACAACTTCTTGAGTTCCAACTGTCATTTCCACCTCTGAGACCTATAATTGAGAATATACCACTTCAATCATGTATATATATGAAAATTAGATGTACTCACACTACAATGACATTCAAATTCACCCATTATTACATTTTCACTACCATTCAGGAGCATAGAAACACTAACAATAAATGTTATCAAAGTTGAATTTGTGGTTGCATAACTCTAATTCTAATGCTTCCTAATAAAAAATATGCACTACCAACATGTTTAGGTGGGTATATAATGTCTAGGAATAAGTTTTTGGCCTCCAATCATGCCCGATCGACAAACCCACCACCCATTTCAGCCTCAAGGACACCCTTCCCAATACAAGAAAAATATAATTTTTAGCCTAAGTTCAAACATGCATAAAATGAAACCTGTAAGTCATTTATACTAATATTCGGCTCCCTTCCCTACCTCTTGAATCACTATAATATCACCTTGAATCAATTAGGTGGAATTTTATTTAGAAATTTGTGGCATAAATTATAGTAATGGGTCCTAAAATGTAACTTTTTAGCATTGAATAAACAACTTCTTGAGCTCCAATTATCATTTCTACCTCCAAGACCTCCAGTTGAGAATATATAACTTTTATCACATATAGATAGGTAAATTACATGTTCTCACACTACCATGACAATTAAATCCACACAAAAGTGCATTTTCACTACCATTCAAGAGTGCAGAAATACTGATAATAAATGTTGTCAAAGTTGAATTTATGGTTGCAAAACTCTGATTATGATGCTTCTTGATTAAAAAATAGAATATCAAACACATTAAAGGGTGAATAATTTCTAATACTCGGTTCTTGGCCTCCCATCATACCCGATTGACAAACCCACCACCCATTCTGGGCTCAAGAATGCCCTTCCCAATACAAGAAAAATGCAATCTTTTAGCCTAGGTTCAAACGTGCATAAAATGAAATTTGCAAGTCATTTTAACTAACTATAAGATACCTACCCCACCTATTAAATCCATTTAATTTTACCCTAGATCACTCAAGTAGAACTTTCGAGAGCAATATGTGGCATAAGTTATAGTGATGAGTTCTAAAATGCAACTTTTTGGCATTGAATGTACAACTTCTTGAGATCCAACTATCATTTCTACCTCCGTTATCTCTAATTGATAATATCTCAATTAAATCAAATATATATAGTCAAAATGTTAGATTGTGGAGCTAAAAGCTTCACTGATGCAGACATGGAGAAGGCCATTAGAGGAGTTGCTGGAGTGTCACAGACACCAGCGTCGATCAGGCCAACCGACGTCGGCAGGAGAAGGCAGGAGAGAAACCGACATCGGTCAGAGATCGGCCGGCGTCGACAGTACCTAGGCAGACAGGGACCGATGTCGGTCGCCTGTGTGGTTCGACTGCGAGTATATTACGGGCAGTTAGTTGACGAACCAAGTGTTTGCATGCTTAGGGCTAATTATAGACTGAGAGTTGCGGATCTAATTATTGTACTAGGTGTCTAATTATTGTTTGGATGAGTTCTATATAATAGACTCATGGTTGTATTGTAAAAGTGTAGCTAGAGAGTAAGAGAGCATTGTTATAAGCTCCTTCTATGTGTGAGGTGAGCAATGGTGTGTTCCTCGTAGTGCCACAGTACCAAGGTGGGTGCTGGATTGGAGAATCAGCAGGGTTCTTCAGGAGTGTATGATCTTGGTCATCAGGTGAGCATGGCTTCTATAGGAGATCTACATGGTAAGTAAGATCATTGATATGTAGGTGTGTGTGTGTGCAAGGTCAAGGTTCACAGGTGTGTAGAACTAGCTTGATCTGTAGGTTGGAGATCAGATAAGACAACAACACAATAGGGAGCAGTATCAGGAGAGATCTACTTGGAGTATAGGTGTGTACTTGTGGAGTGCGTGGAGCACTTGTGGAGTGCATGGAGCACAGGTATAAGGTGAACACCAACTCAGTGTTTGAGTTGGGTGTTGGGACCTAAGAGAGAGAGCTTTGAGGAAAGAAGTACTGTTCACTTGAGGTGTGGGAAGCCTCTGAAGAGGTGGTGGAGAAGAAGTGGCATCTTTTTTATTGTATTCTTTTCTGTATGAGTATTAATACAAGTTGTGTATTGTCTCTCATATCTTGTGTTATTTTTGGATTCTAGTTACTTGTTGATTCTGGTTATTTCTGCATATTAAGTTGCTTGAATTTTGGTAATCAATTGTGTGCTTCTAGGGTTGGTCATTTCCCAACACGTGGTATCAGAGCTAAGGTTGCAGGAAGCAGTTTTGTGTTTGGTTACAGGGCACTCTCAGGGGTTTCTAATTGAGTGGGAGTAGAGCAATGGCAGATCACAGTAAGCTAAGGATGGAGGAGTTGAAAAGCACAAATGGTCATTTATGGTTCGATGGAAAGAAAGAGCAGGTAAAAGAAGATTATTGGTTTGTGGAAGATCAGCAAGGAGGAACTAAAGAAGCAGATGTTGCAGGTGATGTGGCACAGGATGCTCTGGGAGGTTTCTTGGATAAAGTTGAATCTTGTCTTACAGATTCAGCTGCCTCTTTCCATGCAGCCCCAGATAAAGGAGCTGGTAAGCCTTGCCAAAGAATTGGCAAAGGGGAAGTGAAGCTGAAATTGCAGGCGGCCAACACATGGGTGTTGAAGGAGGTCATGCAGGTCCCAGGTTTAGAGATATGGCTAATTTCTTCAGAAGAGTTGGGTGATGGGAGATGTACGAGAACTCTCACAATGGATGCACTTGAATTAGCTAGTGAGACGTGGCTTCATAGGCTTGGTCACATGAGCAGGAAGGAGATGTATGTTCTTAAGCGAAAGACAAATATATTTGATAGGCTTAAGAACTGGAAAGCCTTGGTGTTCTTGGAGGAGATGGCAGACAGAGACCAGTGGATGGGGCTGGATACTTCTGAGCAGGGCAGTTTGGACATGGTGATTGATTTAAAAGAGCTCGCGGGTAAAAAGTCATCACTCACAGGAAACACAGGTACTGGCATCGGCAAAAAAACTGACGTCGACAGTATGTAAGACTGATGTCAGTCACGAGGATCGACATTGGCAGTAGGAGGACACTAACAACAGCAAGTTGGTAGTCAGGACAGGCGTAGGAATCGATGTTGATCAGATGCAGACTGTGGGGTGGCCGAGGTCGGTCACTGTAACAAATTTTGGGTGGACAGCGAGTTGTCAAGGAGTCTCAAACACCCATATGGAGGACTGAAGACGTAAATAAGCCTCAAATTCATTGTTCCTCTTCTTTATACTAGTTGATGACTGCAGAGTAGGAAGGATCCAAGAAACAGTGGGAGCGTGGCATGGAGAGATTGCAGAACCAGACAGAGATTTGGTAGGGTTGCCAACCGGTATGTTAGCACTACAAGATGAATGGATTCTTAAGTTGAAGAATAGAGAGAACAGACACGTGAGATGAAAGACCAGGTCATACGGTCTTGAAGAGCTGCAGGACAGTGGTACAGGGTTTGACAGGTGGAGGACGAAGCGTGGCTTTAGTCATTGTCAGGGTAACTACTGTGGTTTGACTTACCAGGGGGATGATGATTACAACATCATTCTGTTGTTGTATGTGGATATTATGCTAGCTAGCAGGGGTGTACATACAGGGTTTTACTGAGCTAAGGGTAAGATTAGTTCAGTGGTTTGCTATGAAGAATTTGGAGCAACAAAATTCTTCAGCATGGGGGACATGGAGATTACAGGTTGATTTTGTCTCCAGTGGGAGCTGATGTGAATCAGGTGTTGGCAAGATGCAGGATGCAGAATCAGAGCACACCAAGGGCTGGATAGTTCAGTGTTTGAAATCACATGAGGTCTTGCATAGACCTGAGTTTTCCCAAGCAGTGGGAGCTGTCAGAGAGTTAGGAGCCAATTCGGAGAAGTGGATTCTCAAGTATTTAAGAGAGACCAGCAGTGGGGATTCATGTTATTTAGGGTTAGGACTTCACTACATGTGTTTGTAGGAACGGATGCGGCAGGGTACTCAGATGACAGGAGGTACATCACAGGTTGTGTGGTGGGTTGTCTTCAGGATTGAGCTTGAAGAGGGATACAAACCAGGAAACAGATTAGACGGGGTACAGGTATAGGTACAGTGCAGCTGTTTATCTCCAAGTGGGAGATTGTTAGATTGTGGATCTAAAAGCTTCACTGATGCAGACATGGAGAAGGCCATTGGAGGAGTTGCTGGAGTGTCACAGACACCAGCGTCAGTCAAGCCAACCGACATCGGTAGGAGAAGGCAGGAGAGAAACCGACGTCGATCAGAGATCGGCCAGCGTCAGCAGTACCCAGGCAGACAGGGACCGATGTCGGTCGCCTGTGTGGTTTGACTGCGAGTATATTACGGGCAGTTAGTTGACGAACCAAGTGTTTGCATGCTTAGGGCTAATTATAGACTGAGAGCTACGAATCTAATTATTGTACTAGGTGTCTAATTATTGTTTGGATGAGTTCTATATAATAGACTCATGGTTGTATTGTAAAAGTGTAGCTAGAGAGTAAGAGAGCATTGTTATAAGCTCCTTCTATGTGTGAGGTGAGCAATGGTGTGTTCCTCCTAGTGCCACAGTACCAAGGTGGGTTCTGGATTGGAGAATCAGCAGGGTTCTTCAGGAGTGTATGATCTTGGTCATCAGGTGAGCATGGCTTTTATAGGAGATCTACATGGTAAGTAAGATCATTGATATGCAGGTGTGTGTGTGTGTGCAAGGTCAAGGTTCACAAGTGTGCAGAACCAACTTCATCTGTAGGTTGGAGATCAGATAGGACAGCAACACAATAGGGAGCAGTATCAGGAGAGATCTACTTGGAGTATAGGTGTGTACTTGTGGAGTGCGTGGAGCACTTGTGGAGTGCGTGGAGCACAGGTATAAGGTGAACACCAACTCAGTGTTTGAGTTGGGTGTTGGGACCTAAGAGAGAGAGCTTTGAGGAAAGAAGTACTGTTCACTTGAGGTGTGGGAAGCCTCTGAAGAGGTGGTGGAGAAGAAGTGGCATCTTCTTTATTGTATTCTTTTTTGTATGAGTATTAATACAAGTTGTGTATTGTCTCTCATATCTTGTGTTATTTATGGATTCTAGTTACTTGTTGATTCTGGTTATTTCTGCATATTAAGTTGCTTGAATTTTGGTAATCAATTGTGTGCTTCCGGGGTTGGTCATTTCCCAACACAAAATATATGTGCTCACATTACCACAACACTCAAATCCACCTGGAATTACATTTTCACTACCACTCAAGAGCGTAGAAATACTGACAACAAATATTGTCAAAGTTGAAGTTGTGGTTGTAGAACTTTGACTCTGATGCTTCTTGACTAAAAAATAGAACTACTAACATGTTCAAGGTGGAAGATAAAACCCAAGACTAGTTTAATTTCCTCCCATCACGTCTAATCGATAAACCCACCATTGATTTTGGCCTCAAGAACACCCTTCCCAATATAATACAAAATCAATTTTTTAGCCTAAGTTCAAACATGCATAAAATAAAACTTATAATTTGTTTCCATGATATATTAGATCCCTCCCCCACCTATTTAATACCTATAATCTCACCCCAAATCATTTAGGTGTAACCTTCGAGATCAATACATGGCATAAGTTGCAGTGATAGATCCTAAAATGTAACTTTTTAACACTGAATGGATAACTTCTTGAGCTCTAACTGCCATTTCTACCTCTAGTTAAGAATCTATCAATTTGATCACATGCAGATAGGAAAATTACACGTGCTCCCATTTTCACAATGTTAAAATGCACTTGAAAGTGCATTTTAGTACTGTTCAGGAGTACAAAAACACTAAGTACTTAAAAAGTTAGCTTCTCTTAGCTTGAAAAATATTGAATTCTTTACTAACAATGATAACCACAGGAAGTTGGAAGCTTATTTGGCACCACTAACCTAAAAAAAAAAATTATTAAGTAATTAAATAAGAAATTCATATGTGCTACCTAGAAATTAAAAAACATTTGGTAAAATTGATTACATTTACATTTGAAAAGTCAACATACCTATGTATTTTAATCCAACGAACCACTAAGATCTGCTCTAACCTTGATAGTATCAAGAATAGATTCATGGTTTGACTCCCAAACTTTCTATAGTTCTTATTTAATTGACTCCCATGATAATTTTTACAATTGAATATTCATTGCAAGAATCTAATTTGAATAGTGCAGTATCTTCCTATGCATTCCAAGCTATTTAAACAACCATTGATCTGATTTTTTTATAAGATATCATCAAAACCAAGTTCTAGTGACTACCATTGACCCAATGAGATAGTACGTGTTTTCTCCATATAGAATTGGGTAAGTCAAAAAAATTATCTTTACACACCGACACAAGTAGTAATTTGTGCCCTCTTCATTGTCCTCATATGAAATAACTATAAAAACATGCCCTGTATCACAAAAATAATTTTTAGTGACATTATGAAGATATATAATGAGAATAAATTGTACATAATAAAAAATATTCTACCTAGATATATTGGACATAGTCATTAATGTTTAAAGAATTGTCATTGGTGTCAAAGGTAGTATGTGATATCGTGCATTAATGACAAAGGCTTTGAGTTGAACAGACTTGTGTGTGTACTTTGAATATCTTTGCTCACATGGTTATATTGACAAGATTTGGATAAGATCATAGGATGATGTTATCAACATTTGCATGTGTGGCAACATCTAAAGGAAATGATCACACTATGATAATCAAGTTTGTGTCTATTCTTTGTGGTTTAAGTTCTATGTCATAAGGGTCAATAGAGAAAATGTTACAAATGCATAAAGTTGTTCCTCAGCTAAAAGCCTACTAAGTTTCCATACTTAGTTGATTTTGCACCTTTGTATTTTTTGGGGGAATTTTTTCAAAAGTATTGGTAAAGATAATTCTCTCAGACAAAAACCCATAACAAATAAGGGAATTATTTTGGAAATATTGGTAAAGATAATTCTCTCAGATAAAAATCCCACATCAAATAATTGAATTCTTTTGGGAAAATGTTAAAGGCAATTCTTTCAGAAAAATTGTCCCGAAGGAAAGTTTTGAAGGAAATGACTCCCGTGCAAAAGTTTCAAAAGGTACATTTGAAAAATACTGAAGGGCAGGTGATCCGATCAAAAGTTTTGAAGGGTACATTTAAAAAGTGCCAAACGCTATGTGGACTGTTGAAATTTTTTTGAAGGGTACATTTGCAAAGTGCCGAAGGGTATGTGGATCATTGCAAAAGTTTTGAAGGGTACATTTACAAAGTGCCGAAGGGTATATGGATCGTTATAAAAGTTTTTAAGGGTATGTGTCCTATAGAGAAGTTCTGAAAGATATGAGTGAAGAAGTGAAGGACAATTTGAAAGTCCTGAAAGGCACTTAGACATTTTATTAAGGAAATTGTCTCGAAGGGCACTTGAACAAAAAGCCCATGAAAATTATCCCAAAGGGCACCTAGACAAAAAGCCCATAATAATTTGTTTGAAGGATAGTTTGGATGAAGAAAGGACATTTGCAGAGTTTTTCAAGGACACTTTCAAAAGATAGAGGACACTTGTAAATATTTTGAAGGACACTTCCGAAGGAGAGAAGGACACTTGCAAAGTTTTGAAAGACAGTCTTCAAAATATTGAAAAGTAGTTCGAATAAAGAGAAATGACACTTGAAAATTTTCTAAACGACATAGGATACATCCACAAAGTGCCGAAGGACAATTGTGGAGGACACAAGGCCATTTCAAAAAAGATGAAAGGCTTACATGCCAAACTCCCAAAAGGTATATAGGTAAAGATAAAGATTGAGCATGTCTAACACAATCAAAAGGAGCAAAAATAATACATGAATGACAAAGAAAATAAGATGAAGTCAACATGTTAAAGTTTAACAACCAAGCTAATATAAAGATCATGCATCTTCAAGAGATCAAATGGCACACATAACTTAGATGGAAAGATCAACAGACACCTTTCAAAGTTGGAATGAAAAATAAATGAAGAACTATTAAGTGAGTTAGTTACAAGAATCCGACAAGATGGTTGAAGGATAAAAATAACAATGGTTGAACTAAAATGCTTCTTCTAATTTTTGTGAGTGTGGAAATTGATGCAATCAGGTCATAATTTGAAGAGGCTCAGAGAATGGAAGTAATATAGTCATTTTGCTTGGAATGAGAAGAGACAAGCAATGAATACAAAATGTATAAAGTAAAGAGACTCATCTAAGTTTTATTTGATATGAAAATCCAAAGAGACGAAGAGAAGGAAAGACAAATAGTTACTTCATTTTAGAAATGAGAGGAGTCAAGCTGTAAGTTCATAAATATGAGACTCATCTAAGTATGAAGAAGTAATGATCGAATTGGAGAATATTAGAGTGTCAAATAGATAAATTTAGACATGGAGAAAGGGTGTAGGAAGAGTGAAGGACACACAAAAGTGTGTTGAAGGAGAAATGAGTAGTTGAAAATTGGACTTGCAATAAAGAATAAAGACTTGGATTCTTTTATGAATCTGAATCATTAACTTGAATTGTAATTCAAATATCTAATTGGCTAGTACCTTCAGATTGAACTGGGTTGGTGCTCAGTATAGGGAGTGGATGATTCCTTAGAGTTGGTGCTCTTAAATTCAAGCGAGGTTGGTGTCTCCTTGAGATGGGTGTCCTTAAATGTAACCAATGAGATTCAGTCAATGAGACAAACTTTGTGAGGCTAGATTTGAACAATAGATTCTAGCAGCATTCTCACCATTGTTTTCTCCCTTTGGATTTCCACGTATAAATCAATTGTTATGTGTTGTCATTCTGTGCATGTTATATCTTTCTTTGACTTGTTTAATTTTTCATTTCTTTAACATTCATCTTGAAATTTGTAAGTAACTAGGTTTTTGAGATCTACTGATTCACCCCCCTCTCAGTTGATAGGTGTGTTCAATAATTGGTATCAGAGAATTAGGTTCCTAGTGAGAAGCTTAATTAGCTCAGGTGAATCTTGGAGTCTGAACACAAAATGACCAATCATGAAGGAACTTCATCAAACAAGGCACCTTTGTTTGATGGGACTAACTATGCTTTTTGATGCATAAGGATGGAAGCGTATTTGAATTCTTTGGGGTTTGATGTTTGGTTGTCCATTGAAAATAGATACAGACACCCTGTAGCTCCTCCTACTAATCAAGCAGTGAAAAAGGCATGTGAAAAAAAATTAAAGCAAAGAATCCCATTTTTTGTGGATTGTCAAACAATGAGTTTTTCAAAGCGATGCACTGTCATAGTACAAAAGACATATGGGTCAAATTGAAGAGCATCTATGAAGGAGTTGATAAAGTAAAACAAGAAAAGCTTCAAACTCATAAGGGATAGTTTGAAAGCCTAAAGATGAATGAGGATGAGAAGATTGTAGATTACCTTCTTAGGGTAGATAAGATTATTAATGTAATTAGAGGACTCATAGAAACAATGGATGAAGCAGTTATAGTAAAAAAGGTTTTAAGATCTTTGATAAGAAAGCATGATTCTAAAATTTATACAATTAAAGAAGCAATAGATTTGAACAAGCTCATAGTAGATGAGTTACATAGAACTTTCACTACATATGAGATGAGGCTGGGAGATGCTGAGTCATCCAAGAGAGAAGCTACTTTCAAAGTTTCTAAGCAGGCAAAAGAAGAAGAAACTGCTAATTCTGAATATGAGGAGGTTGATGATGTAGAGGCTAATTTCATCAGAAGTTGAAGTGCTCAGCCAAATACAAAGGTAAGTTACCCTTCAAATGCTTTAATTGTGGAAAGATAGGTAACTTTGTTGCTAAATTTCTACATAAAAGGAAGGATGACTTTGATTCAGCTGAGAAAAATCAAAAAGAGAAATCCTTTTATCCTAAGAAGAAGAAAAGCTTTTTTAAGAATAAAAAGGGGTGTACTCAAAAGAATATAGTGACTCGGTTAATGACAATAGTAATTCAAGTGATGAGCATGATAGTGATTTTATGGCCAAATAAAATGAATTTCTATTCATGACTTATGAATCAAATTCTTTATGCCAAGAAGAAGAGGACTTAGATAATGATGATGAAGAAGAAGGAGAAGTAAATCTGGAATACAAACTTAATTGTGCTTTAAAATAAATTGACAAGATTAGAAAAGAAAATTCTAAACAAAAGAAGCTTAGTCAATAGGAGTTTGAAAAATTAAATAAAAGGAATGAGGAATTAGATCAAATTATAGTGAGTTTGAAGACCCAAGTTGAGGAGGCAAAGAGGATAGAGGATGTGGTCAAAACTGATTTGCAAGCAAAATCCTTATAATGCTTGAAGATGGAGGAAGAAATCATGGACCTAAGAGAAAAGCTCAAAAAGGCCAAATAACAAATTGATAAAGGCCTAAAATTGAAAGGAGGATCTGCAATATTGGATGAGATGATCAACTCACAAAAGCCCCTCAAATAAAAATTAGGTCTTGGGTATGAGAAAGGCAAGAGTCCCATGTTGAGTACAACAGGGAATTTGTATGAAAACTTCAAGACAACAACAGAATCAGGAATCAGAAAAGAAGAAAATCACATTCCTAAAGAGAAGAAGAAAAGTAACAAATCTATTTCTACAAAGACCAAGGTTGTTGCTACAAAAAATAATATTACAGCAAGGAACGTGAAGAAGATAGAGTTCAGGAGACCTCCTTTATATACCCAAAGGAGAATGATAACCAAGTATTCTTCATCATTTTATGGTTATTGTTATATCTATAATCAATTTGGCCATAAATTAATTGATTGTAAGATTATACCTAAGAGAAGGATAAGTTTCTTAAGTAAGAATTCATTTGCCCCTCTACTAGATCTAGATGTTTTATGCTATAATTGTAATAATTTTGGGCATATAGCAAAGCATTGTAGAATAAAGCTTGTTAAATCAAAGTCTAACACTGAAAAAAGGGTTGAGACTCCTAAAGAGAATAAAGGCTCACAAATCAATGACACAACAAAAAAAGTATAGTCAAGAAGCCAAATGAGATATGGAAAAAGAAAAATCAATCTATGATCGCCCAAACAATGTTGCATGGTAAAGAGAAAAATCTATGGGTTATAGATAGTGGCTGCTCAAAGCATATAACTGATGAAAAGAGTAAGTGTTCCAAATTCAGTCAGTGCAAGGAAGGGACTGTCAGCCTGGGAGATAATACTGTAGTCAAAATTAGAGGTAAAGGAACATTGCACATTGATGGTAAGCTCCATACACATGATGTTCTTTGTGTTAAAGGACTAAAACATAATCTGTTGAGTGTCATTCAGATGTGTGACAATGGTTATAAAGACATATTTGATGTTGAAGGTATTGAGCTAAGAAGGTCTGGTAAAATAGTTTCTCAAGGAAAGAGGATTGAAAGTAATATATATAATCTGATTGAAGTAAATAATACAAATTATCTCATGGGAAAGATTGATGAGAGCTGGTTATGGCACATAAGGATGGGTCATGTTAACTTTGATAATTTAGTCAAAGTAATTTCTAACAAATATGTAAGACACATGCTAAATATAATCAAGCCTACAAACACTTGTATTGAGTGTTAGCTCAATAAGCAGACTAGGGTCTCATTTTAAACTAAAGAATATGCAACTACAAAGCCTCTACAGATAGTTCATACTGATCTTTGTGGACCAACCAAGATAAGAGGATCTAAAGAAGTGTAGTACTTCATGTTGTTTGTAGATGGACTACACTAGAATGACATGGGTAACTTTCTTAAAGGACAAGTCTCAAGCCTTTAAGAGATTCAAGATCTTTAGAGCTATGGTTGAAAATGAAATTGGTAGAAAGATTAAGTGCCTCAGATCTGACAAAGGTGGTGAACTCACTTCAAATGAATTCATAGAGTACTGTGAGAAGCGTGGAATTAAAAGACACTACTCAGCTACAAGAACTCCATATCAAAACAAAGTGGTTGAAAGGAAGAATAGGACTATCAAGGAAATGGCTAGAACAATGTTGAAAGAAGCCAACCTACCTGATGGCTATTGGAGAGAAGCAATCCAAACAACAATATACATCTTGACCTAAGTTCAATTGAGAGTGAATAAAAACAAGACTCCATATAAGCTGTGGTATGGAAAGCCTACCTCCATCAAGCACTTTAGAGTCTTTGGCAACAAATTGTTAAGTTGTAGAGCTAAAAGCTTCACTGATGCAAATGGAGGAGGTTGGTCATCTTTAGTGTACATAGTAACTGACATCAATTATGGGTCAGCTAGCATCGGTCAGAAAGGAACCGACGTTGGCAACCTATGTGTGTGTGTTTGCATGCACTTCTAGAACTGGTCTAATTTTAGACAGACAGTTAGTTTGCATGTAAAAGACTAATTTTAGTCTTGAGTCTGCATTTCTAATTATTGTAATTAAAAAGTCAAATTATTTTTTGTATGAGATCTATTTAAGAGACCCATGGGGCTGTATTATAATCAAGGACAAGAAAGATATCCTTTCAATTGTAAGATCAGGTTGATCTGTAGGTGTGCAAGATCAGGAGAGATCTACATGGTAAGTAAGATCAGTTGATTTGTAGGTGTGCAAGATCAGGGAGATCTACTTGGAATACTTTGAGTACTTGGTGAACTGGTAGTATTGTTACTAATTGGTGGAGGGTACATCTCTGTGTTTGAGTTGTGGTTGTAATTGGTTGTGAGAGAGAGAACTCTTGAGGGAGAATTACTGGTACACCCAAGAGGAGTGGGAAGAGTGTGATTTCTTCATTGTATTTTCTTTTGAAAGAGTGTTAATACAAGATTCTATTGTCTGTCATATTCTGTGTTATTTTTGAATTCTAGTTACATATTACTTTTGGTTAAATTCTGTGTTTAGTTGCTTATACAAAGGTAATCAATTGTGATCTTAATCCTGACAAGTGGTATCAGAGCCTGGTTCAGAGCAAGTTAGTGTTTGTTGATTACAGGTCACTCACAGGGGTTTCTATTTGAGTGGGAGTAAAGCAATGGCAAAAGAAAGTACACTAAGAATAGAGAAATTCAATGGCAAGAATTATCAATTATGGAGGATGCAGATAGAAGATTATCTATATCAGAAAGATTTGTACTTATCATTGGGTGGGGTTGCATGCAAGCCCACAGATATGAAAGATGAAGAATGGAATGTTCTTGATCAAAAGGCTCTGGGATCTGTAAGGTTGAGCCTGGCATCGTCTGTGATTTCCAACTTATCACATGCTAAGACAACGGTAGAGTTAATAGAATTTTTGGCAAATTTATATGAAAAATCCTCAGCTTCGAATAAGGTATTTCTTATGAAGCAATTATTTAATTTGCAAATGCTGGAAGGTGGATTTGTACATAGTCATCTTAGTGATTTCCATGGTTTGGTAAACTAGTTAATTTCAGTCAATATAGCTTTTGATGATGAAATTGAGGCTCTCTTAATCTTATGCTCTTTACCTGAAAGTTAGGATAGTTTGGTAATGGTAGTTAGTAATATTGTGTCTGCTTCAAAAATCTTGAAAGAGAGAAGGTCGAGCAAGGGAAATTAAGGTCAAAGATAGTTAGGAGATCTAGATCTAGGTATGGCAGTAAAATCTGTTGGAATTGTGGAAAGAAAGGGCATGTAAAGAAAGATTGTTGGTTGGTAGAAGATCAACATGAAGGAAATGAAGAAGCAGATGTTGCAGGTATTGTTGCACAGGATGCTCTTGTATGGTCCTTGGATAAAGTGGAATCTTGGGTTTTAGATTTTGGTGCCTCTTTCCATGCAACCCCAAATAGAGAATTTTTCCATGATTATGTCCAAGGAGACTTTGGAAAGATTTATTTAGGGGATGGTAAGCCTTGTCAAATGGTTGGCAAAGAGAAAGTGCAGCTGAAATTGCAGACGGGCAACACATGGGTGTTGAAGGAGGTCATGCATGTCCTAGGCTTGAAGTGGAATTTGATTTCTGTTGGAAAGTTGGGTGATGAGGGATGCACAGTAACTCTCATAGTGGAATCTTGGAAAGTTTCTAAGGGTGCACTTATTTTAGAAAGAGGTAAGAAAGTAGGTACTCTTTATCTATCTACTTGTATTACTGATTCTCCTTCTGGTTTATCTACTTCAGATGTAGATGCGAAGATGTGGCTCTATAGGCTTGGTCACATGAGTAAGAAGGGGATGCATGTTCTTGAGTCAAAAGGTAAGAGTTCAAATTTGGAAAGCATAGATCAAGATTTCTATAAGCAACAGAAGAAAGTGAGGTTTCTTGAAACTAGGTCAACAAAAAAGAGAGCTTCTATTGGAGGATCACAGTGGTATGCTACAAAAAAGGATCGGGTTTATTGCAGGAAGAGGAAATCTAATGTTTTTGATAAGAATAGGAAAGCCTTGGTTTTCAAGGAGAAGATGATGGATAGAGATCAACTTAAAAGGCTAAATAATTCTTAGCAGGGTAGTTTGGACAAGGTTATGATCCAAAGTGAGCTCACAGGTAAAAAGTCATCAGTCACAGAAAAACATAGTTATCGACGTCGGTCAGGTAGAAATGACATCGAACAGATAGGTATCAACATCGGTCATGTGCAGACCAGAGTCGGTGGTGTCAGGAAAGTGGACACTGACATCGGTCAGGGAACCGACGTCAGTGATCAGGAGGCAACGACATCAGTCGAGTGCAGACCAAGGTTGGCCAGAGGTGATCGACATTGATCACTGTTAAAATATATTTTGGGCAGACAGTAAGCTATCAAGGAGTCTCAAATGCCCATGTGGAGGACTAAAAGGGTAATTAAGCCTCAAATTCATTATTCCCCTTCTTTATACTACTTGTTGCTCACTGATGGTCAAGAACCAGGAAGTTTTAAAGACGCAGAGCAAGTAGAATCCAAAAAACAGTGGGAGCATGCAATGAATGAGGAAATTGATTCCTTGGGAAAGAACCAAATAGGAGATTTGGTAGAGTTGTCAGCCGAAAAGAAAGCACTGAAAGACAAATGGATTCCCAAGTTAAAGAAAGGAGAGAATGGACATGTGAGACAGAAGGCCAGGTTATATGGTCTTGAGCAGGCTACAGGACAATGGTGTTTAAGGTTTGACAGGTGTATGACAAAGCATGGCTTTAGTTAATGTCAATGTGACCATTGTGTTTACTTTACCAGGTTGGATAATATTAGCTACATTATCCTGTTACTGTATGTGGTGTATATGCTTTTTATAAGGTCACACATGCAGGGAGTTATTGAGCTAAAGGTAAAGTTAGTTCAGAGATATGCCATGAAGGATTTGGAAGCAGCAAAATTCTTTGGCATGAGTATTTCTAGAGATAGGGAAGATCACAGGTTGATGTTGTCTCAGGATGATTATGTGAATAAGGTAGTGGAGAGGTTCAATATGCAAGATGCAGAACTGGTTAGCACACCTATGGATGGACAGTTCACAAAACAGTGTCCCAAATCACATGATGAGGTTGAGTACATGTGTACTAAACCTGATATTACCCAACCAGTGGGATTTGTCAGCAAGTTTGTGGCCAATTCAGGAAAAAAGCATTGGAAAGCAGTTCAGTAGATTCTCAGGTATTTGAAAGGGACCAGCAGCAGGTTAACATGCTATGCAGGGTCAAGCACTTCTCTACATGGGTATGTAGATTCAGATATGGCAGGTTACTTAGATGATAGGTGTAGCACCATAGGATATGTGGTGGTTGGTCTTCAAGATTGAACTTGAAGAGAGATACAAGCCAGGAAACAAAATTAGATGATGTACAGGTATAGGTATAGGTATAGGTACAGGTGCAGCTGTTTATCTCCAAGTGAGAGATTGTTAAGTTGTGGAGCTAAAATCTTCATTGATGCAAATAGAGGAGGTTGCTGAGTTACAGAGCAACCAACATTGGTATGATCAATTGATTTCAGTCATCTTTAGTGTACGTAGTAACCAACATCGGTTAGGGTCGACCAGCATCAGTCAGACAGGAATCGACGTCGGCAACCTATGTGTGTGCGCGTTTGCATGCGCTTCCAAAATTGGTCTAATTTTAGATGAATAGTTAGTTTGCATGTAAAAGACTAATTTTAGTCTTGAGTCTGTGTTTCTAATTATTGTAATTAAGAAGTCTAATTATTGTTTGTATGGGATCTATTTAAGAGACCCATGAGGCTGTATTGTAATCAAGGACAAGGAAGAGATCCTTTCAATTGTAAGATCAGGTTGATCTGTAGGTTTTTGCAAGATCAGGGGAGATCTACATGGTAAGTAAGATTAGTTGATTTGCAGGTTGTTCCAAGATCAGGGAGATCTACTTGGAGTACTTTGAGTACTTGGTGTACTGGCAGTATTGTTATTAACTGGTGGAGGGTACAACTCTGTGTTTGAGTTGTGTTTGTAATTGGTTGAGTGAGAGAACTCTTGAGGGAGAATTACTGGTATGCCCAAGAGGTGTGGGAAGAGTGTAATTTATTCATTGTATTTCCTTCTGGAAGAGTGTTAATAAAATATTGTATTGTCTCTCATATTCTGTGTTGTTTCTGAATTCTAGTTACATTTTACTTCTGGTTTAATTCTGTGTTTAGTTGCTTATACAAGGTAATCAAGTGTACTCTCAAGGAGTAGGGATCCTGACATAAATGCTATATTCTAAGGAAGGAGAAAAAGCTAAGAATTTTTGAGTCATGATGTGATGAGGGAATATTTCTTGGTTATTCCATGCATATCAAAGCTTATGTCTGTTATAACAAAAGATTGCATAAACTAGTGGAAAGCATTCATGTTAAAGTAGAAGAGATCCTCAAAGATGAGACTAAACTAGTAAAGGAGATTAGTATTAAAGAGTTGAAAGAAGAGGATGAGAATGAAATGTCAGAAGATGAAGAACAAGAGATGAAAAGGATTGAAAAGGCACCTCCAAAGTTTGTTCAAAAAGATCATCCTAAGGAGCAGATCATTAGAGACATGAAAGAAGGAGTCCAAGCGAGGAGAAGGGTTGTAATGAGCAAAGAACAAGTAATTTTTGATTTAATATCTGACATTGAGCCAAAAAGATATGATGAAGCTATAAAAAATGAAAATTGGCAAAAGGCCATGGATGAAGAACTAAGTCAAATAGAAAAGAACAAAACTTGGTAGCTAGTTTCAAGACCCACATACAAGAATGCCATAGGCATAAAATGGGTTTTTAAAAACAAGTTAAATGAAGATGGAGCTATTATGAGAAAAAAATCTAGACTTTTTTGTAAGGGACATGCTTAGGTAGAAGGAATAGACTTTGAGGAGACATTTACTCCAGTGGCAAGATTGAAAGCCATCAGAATGTTTTTAGCATTCTCAGTCTTTAATAAGTTTAAAGTCTATTAGATGGATGTTAATTTAGCTTTCCTAAATGAAACTTTGGAAGAAGAAGTCTATATTGAACAACCTAAAGGCTTTCAGTTGACAAATAAGGAAGAATATGTGTGCAAACTGAAGAAGGTGCTGTATGTCTAAAATAGGCACTTAGAGCATGGTATTCAAGGCTGGATCAATATTTGCAGCAACAAGGATTTATGACATTATTTTTGGTAGTAGCAAAAATAATATGTGCAAAGAATTTGTAAATCAAATGCAAAAGGAGTTTGAAATGTCCACGCTGGGAGAAATTTCATTCTTTCTTAGTCTACAAGTTGTGAAATCTAAAGATGGGATATTTATATCTTAGGCCAAGTATGTGAAGGAGATGCTCAAGAAATTTAGTATGGAGGAAAACATACCAGTTAGTACTCTTATGAAAACTAGATGTAAGTTGAACAAAGGTGATGAATCTCCTGAAGTGAACCAAACTATGTATACATCAATGATTAGTAGTTTGTTATATCTTACTACTACAAGACCAGACATCATGCAAGTTGTATGCATGGTTGCAACATTTCAAGTTGTTCCAAAAGAGACACATGTAAATGCTGTAAATAAAATATTTAGATATATCAAAGGCACAATAGACTATGGATTGTGGTATCCTTCAAGTGATGATTTCACTTTGATGGCATACACAGATGCTGATTGGGCATGAAGCATAAATTATAGAAGAAGTACTAGTGGTGGTGCATTCTTCTTTGGATATAGACTTGTGTCATGGCTGAGCAAAAAGCAAGAGTTGGTTATGCTTTCTATAGCAGAAGCAGAGTATGTGGCAGCAACATGTTACACCCAAGTTTTGTGGATGAAGCAAACTCTCAGAGACATCAAGGTAGAATACCAAGAACCTATTTCTATCTTTTGTTATAACTCAAGTGTCACAAACATATCTAAGAATCTAGTGATGTATTCCATAACCAAGCAGATATCCATCAAATATCATTTTTTGAAAGAAAAGGTTGTAAATCAAGAGGTCAAAATTGAGTATGTGCCAACAAAGGACCAAATTATAGATATATTTACAAAGCCTCTTCCCAAAGAGCAATTTGAGTATCTAAGAGAGAGGTTGGGAATAGTGGCTCCCACACCACATTACTAGTTTTTACTGATAGGGCATGAACCCAGGGGAAGTATTAAAGGAACATTATTAACTCCTAAATTAAGAAAAAAGGCAGTTTGGTGAGAAAGTTGTAGTGTCTTTGCTATTTGATGACAAAGGAGGTGACAAAGATGTGTTGGCTCTAGATCATTATGCCTATCTATATAGAGATATATAGATAATTGATTTTTATTTTAGACTAATGCTATATAAATGATAATTTATAGAATATTGGAGCCAAAGGAGCTAGTTTTGAATGTGTCTACATAGATTTTAGGCAAATGTACCATTGCCTAAGGGAGAGTTCCTCACAAAGTGTTCTAGATAGTCAGGTCCAAGGATCAGAACAACCAAGATGCCAGGAAAGGAGAAAATTATTGACATATTATGGTAGAGAATCTATCTTTAATGTCAAAGGAGGAGAAAGTAGAATGAAGATAAAGGATTTAAGTCATTCTGATGATGAGTTGCCATCAATGACAAAGGGGGAGATTGTTGGACATAGTCATTGAGATCTAAAGAATTGTCACTGATGCCAAAATTATCATGTGTTATCATGCATTAATGACAAAGGTGTTGAGTTGAATAGACTCGTGTGTGTACTTTGAATATCTTTGCTCGCATGGTTATCTTGACAAGATTTGGCTAAGAGCATAGGATGATGTTATCAACATTTGCATGTGTGGAAGCATCTGAAGGAAATGATCACACTATGATAATCAAGTTTGTGTCTATTCTTTGTGGTCTAAGTTCTATGTCATAAGGGTGAATAGAGAAAATGTTACAAAAGCATAAGGTTGTTCCTCAGCTAAAAGCCTACTAAGTTTCCATACTTAGTCAATTTTGCACCTTTGTATTTGTTGGGGGAATTCTTTTGGAAATATTGGTAAAGATAATTCTCTTAGACAAAAAGCTCATAGCAAATAAGGGAATTCTTTTTAAAATATTGGTAAAGACAATTCTCTCAGACAAAAATCCCATAACAAATAAGGGAATTCTTTCAAAAAAAATGTTAAAGGCAATTCTTTCAAAAAAATTGTCTCGAAGGAAAGTTCTGAAGGAAATGAGTCCCTTGCAAAAGTTTTGAAAGGTACAGTTGAAAAATACCGAAGGGCAATTGATCTGATCAAAAGTTTTGAAGGGTACATTTTCAAAGTGTCAAAGGGTATGTGGACCATTGCAAAAGTTCCAAAGGGTACATTTTAAAAGTGTTGAAGGGTATGTGGACCATTACAAAATATTTGAAGGGTACATTTGTAAAGTATCGAAGGGTATGTCAACCGTTGTAAAAGTTTCAAAGGGTATGTGTCCTACATAGAAGTTCTGAAAGATATGAGTGAAGAAGTGAAGGACAATTTGAAAGCCCTGAAAGGTACTTAGACATTTTGTTGGGGCAATTGTCTCGAAGGGCACTTAGACAAAAAACCCATGGAAATTGTCCTGAAGGGCATTTAGACAAAAAGTACACAAAAATTATCTTGAAGGGAACTTAGACAAAAATCCACAACAATTTTTTTGAAGGATAGTTAGAATGAAGAAAGAAATTTTTAGAGTTTCTGAAGAACACTTTCAAAGGATAGAGGACACTTACAAATCTTTTGAAGGACACTTTCGAAGGAGAGGACACTTGCAAAGTTCTAAAAGACAGACTTCAAAATATTGAAGGGTAGTTCAAATAAAGAAAAAGGACACTTGAAATTTTGATAAAAGACATAGAACACTTTCACAAAGTGTCAAAGGACAATTACAGAGGACACAAGGCCATTTCAAAAAATTCGAAAGGCTTCCATGACAAACTCCCAAAAGGCATATAGGCAAAGATAAAAATATAGCATGTCTAAGATAATCGAAAGGAGCAAAAACAATACATGACTGTTGGAGAAAATAAGATGAATTCAACATGTTGAAGTTTAATGACCAAGCCAATAAAAATATCATGCATATTCAAGAGATCGAATGGCATGTGGAGCTTGTATGAAAAGATTAATGGACACGTTTTAAAGTTGAAACAAAAAATAAATGAAGAACCATTGAAGTGAGTTAGTTACAAGAATCTGACAAGATGGTTGAAGGATAAAAACAACAATGGTTGAACTAAAATGCTTCTTCTAATTTTTATGAGTGTGAAAATTGATGCGATAAGGGAAAATTTTGAAGAGGCTCAGAGAATGGAAGTCATATAATTATTTTTCTTGGAATGATAAGAGACAAGCAACGAATGCAAAATGTATAAAGTAAAGAGACTCATCTAAGTTTTACTTGATGTGAAATTCCAAAGAGATGAAGAGAAGGAAAGACAAACAGTTACTTCATTTTAGGAATGAGAGGAGTCAAGCTGTAAGTGCAAAAATATGAGACTCATTTGAATATGAAGAAATAATGATCGAATTAGAGAATATCAGAGTATCAAATAGGTAAATTTTGACACAAAGAAAGGGTGCAAGAAGAGTGAAGGACACACAAAATTGTGTTGAAGGAGAAATGAGAAATTACAGATTGGACTTGCAATAAATAAAAGAGACTTGGATTCTTTTATGAATCTGATTCATTAACTTGAATTGTAATTCAAGTATCTGATTGGTTGGTGCCTTCAGATTGAACTAGGTTGGTGTTCAGTATAGGGAGTGGGTGCTCCCTTAGAATTGGTGATCTTAAAGTCAAGGGATTGGTGTCTCCTTAGTATGGGTGTCCTTAAATGTAACCAGTGAGGTTCAGTCAGTGAGACAAAATTTGTGAGGTTGGATTAGAACAGTAGATTCTAGCACCATTCTCACCATGGTTTTTTCCTTTGAATTTTCATGTATAAATCAGGTGTTATGTGTTGTGCTTTTGTGCATGTGATATCTTTCTTTGATTTGTTTAAATTTGCATTTCTTTAACATTCATCTTGAAAGTTGTAAGTAATAGAGTTTTTGAGATCTACTGATTCACCCCCCTTTCAGTAGATAGGTGTGTTTAACAAGCTTTACTAGATCAAATACCTGGTCAAAGTCATCTAATAATGCCATATCTGTAAGTTATAATTCTATTAGAACCTGATATGTGTTGATTAGAATTAGAAGTTTGGAACTCTAGTCATCTACCCACTCTTTTTGTTAAGCACAAAATATATTGAGAGGCGGGGGTGAATCAATATATTATATATCTTATTTCTTAATCAAATTATTTTTCTTTAACCACTTAACGACACATTCAATATATGCAATAAAAATGAAACAATAATATGCACCATACAAGAGAGAGAGAGAGACCAGATTTTTACGTGGAAACCCAAAGTAGAAAAAAACATAGAGAACAATCTCAAGTATCTAAATGAGCACCAACTCAAATTAAAAAGTTCACAAGCACCAACTTGTAGGAGCACCAACCCGTTATCCGAGCACCAACATAGTAACTATTTGTGAGCACCAACCCATATGAGCACCAACCCACAGGAGCACCAACCCCTCTTGTGTATAAAACACAACTATCTCTCAATGTTGGTTACTCAATAAATGATAAAAATCTAAAATATCTCCTGCTTTTCTCTCTTCAAAAACAAATACAAACCATGCACTCTCTTACATATTACAAATGTATTCTCAAGCCTTTATTTATAGCTTTCCAAATGACCTTTGACATTCACCATTTGTGACCCTTCAATCCTCATGGAAAATGGTGCCAAACTTGCATGACCCTTCATATCCTTGTATTTGAAAATTCATATGTGACCCTTCATAAGCAAATGTGTCCTTTCCTCTTTTGTATTTATCTTGGTGACTTTTCATATTCCTCAAAGTGTCCCTTCATGAAAAAATGCACCATACCCTCTTTTATCTTTACATGGTGACTCTTGGAATTCCTCAAGATGACTCTTCATGAGAAAATGCATCCCATTCCTCTTTTGTCTTTTACCCCATGACTCTTTGACTTCTCCATGGGCCCTCTTTTGACTTATATGCAACCAAAAATATATTTATTAATATTAAATAAATATTAACACACATTAACCAATATATGAATATTAAAAACACCATTAAATGCAATGGGGCGTTTATCACCAATAATATTAAAACTTTGACATCAATGACAATATTTACAACAATCTCCCTCTTTGTTATTGATGGTAACCTCAAACTAAAACTGCCACATCCTAAAACCTACACATACTGCCATCTAAAAAACATACAATAACTCCCCCTTACTATAACAACCTATACCTACTCTTTGTACCTATTCTTGCACTTGTTCTTATAACTATTTTTTCACCTGTACCTATACCTATTTTTGTTCTTCTCCTCCTTTAACATCAATGGCAAAGAGCCTACCTGGAGCTAACACTTAGCTCCCCCCAACTGATGCTAAACCTCAATGGTAGGAAGTAAAATAAATTACTCCCACCTTCTCTCACATATACTCAAATGTGTCTTTTAGTACTGCCTTTGTGAAAATATCTACAATCTATTCTATAGCACTGATATATTCCATCTTAACCTATTGATTTGCAACATGCTCTCTCAAGAAGTGATATCTAATGAGAATATGTTTTTTTTTTGAATGCATCACTAGATTATTTGAAATATTAATAACACTTATATTGTCACAAAAAATAGAAATAAGTTCATCATATTTTACCTTGATATCTTCCAAAGTTTGCTTCATATAAAGCACTTGAGTACAACACAATACCACTGCAATATATTCTACTTCAGCTCTAGAAAGTGATACTAAATTTTGCTTTTTTCTTAGGCATGATATTAAGCTATCACCAAGGAAGAAAGCTCTTCCACTTGTACTTTTTATATCATCCAAGCAACCTATCCAATATGAATATGTATAAGCAACCAAAGTGAAATCTCTACCTGTAAGATACCACAATCCATAATCCAATATCCCCTTGATATATCTGAATATTCTCTTCACCAACTAAACATGACTATTTTTTGGAGTTGACTGATATCTTGCAACCATACCTAATGCATGCATGATGTCTGGCCTCGATGTTGTCAAATATAAAAGACTAACAATCATAGATCTATTGTGATAGTATTTCTAGCATTTACATGCCTTCTTTTCTTGCTTTGAGTAGCTAGATGTGATTGTATTTATCAGTTCTTATTATGTTTCTTGTGTGTGCTTTAGGACATTTGTCAATGCCCTTTGCTTGTACTCTTGTATGTGCATGTGGCCCTCTTTCAATCTTCTTTGTTTTCAATTATATGTGTATGTGGGCATTTGAGATTGATCTGCAATAGGTGAATCTTCATCCTTGCTTACTTTATTTCTTGTACACATTGGTGTGCCAACTGGTGCACAATCCTTATAAACAATTTTTTTCAATATTTCCTTGGCATATTTACTTTGAGATATAAAAATTCCTTTATCTGACTAAAATATTTACAACCTTAAGAAAAATGACAATTCTCCAAGCATAGACATATCAAATTCTTTTTGCATATTATTAAAAAAAAATTGGTCATCTTTTCAATATTTCCTCTAAAAATAATGTCATCAACATATACTAAAACAATCAATTGATGCTCACCTTCTATTTTGATGTAGAGATTACTGTCAATAAATCCTCTCTTGAAACCTTGATCCTGTAGGTACTTATCAAGTCTTGCATACCAAGCTCTGGGAGCTTGTTTCTATTCATACAATGCTTTCTTTAATCTACATACATGGCTACTAATATTTGAGTGAATAAATCCCCCAGGCTGCTCAATGTAGACCTCTTCTTCTAGATTCTCATTTAGGAAGGCAAATTTGACATCCATCTGAAACACTTTAAAAAATTAAAACACTGCACATGTAAGAAACATTCTAATAGCCTCTAGCCTTGCCACTAGTGCAAAAGTTTCTTCAAAATCTATTCCCTCAATTTGAGCATATCTTTTACATACTAATCTTGCTTTATTTCTGGTCACTTCTCCATTTTTATTCAACTTATTTCTATAAACCCATTTTGTTCCTATCACATTGTGATCTTTTGGTCTAGGCACTAATTCCCAAGTATCATTCTTTTCTATCTGATTTAATTCTTCATGCATAGATTTAACCCAATGCTTATCATGTCTAGCTTCTAAAAATTTTTTAGGCTAAATTTTGGATAACAAAGAGAAATTAACTTACTCATATTCACTTACCATCATTCTTCTAGTGCAAATTCCTTCATTTATGTCATCGATGATGTCACTTTCATTATGATTTATCTAAACATATTTGGATGGAGTTTTGATGTCATTTTTGTCATTCTAATCTTCATCTGGTTCTTTAAAATCTTCCTCTTCAATGATTTCAGGAATATCTACTAGATCACTGATTCTTTGTGTTCCATCTTCTTCTATCCTAACACTTTCAATTTTAATAATTTTCTTGGTTCTTTTGTTATAACATTTATAAGCTTTACTTTTGGAAGAATAACCAAGAAATATACCTTCATCTACTCTGGATTCAAATTTTTCAAGTTTTTTGTCAGTTCTCTTTATGAAGCATCTGCTGCTGAAAACTCTGAAATAATCAACTATTGTTGGTTTGTCTTTCCATAGCTCATAAGGAGTCTTGTCACTATTGACTCTCAATAATGATATATTCTGAATATGCACTATTATAGAAACTACCTCTCCCTAATATTTATTTGGTATCTTGGATTCATTTAGAATTGTCCTCACCATCTCCTAAACTATTTTATTTCTCCGCTCAACTACTCCATTTTGCTATGGAGTTTTTATTGCTGAATAATGTCTCTTTATTCTATGGTATTCACAAAACTCAATAAATTGATCTAACATGAATTCTCTTTCTCGATCTGATCTTTAGACACTTAATCTTCAAACTGGTTTCACTCTCAACTAATGCTTTGATTGCTTTGAAATGTCTGAAAGCTTTTGATTTTTCCTTTAAAAACATTACCTAAGTCATACATGAAAAATCATCAATAATCAACATGAAATATTTCTCACCTTAAGTACTTTGAGTTCTCATAGGTCCACACAGATCATTGTGAATAAGCTCTAACATTTGAGTGGTTGAGTACTCTTTTATTTTGAACCGCCTTCTGTCCTGCTTCCCATGCTGACAAGGTTCATAAAGCATGTCAGATGGCTTTGTAATCTTTGGAAGATTTCTAACTGCTTACTTTTTATTGATGTAGACAAAATTATCAAAATTTATGTGATCCATTCTCCTGTGCCATAGCCAACTTTATTCAATTTGACTCAAACATCTTTGACCTTTGATGTCTGATAACATATACAAATTATTGCCTATTCTCTAAGCATTTGTAATCAACACAATTGAATCTTTTCTCTTAATTTCATGACCTTCTTCATAAAAATTTAAAGTGTGCCCCTAATCACATATTTGACTCACACTTAAAATATTATGCTTAAGACCTTCTACATATAAAACATTTTCAGTTTTAGTTTTACCGTTATCCAAACTTAGTGTACCTTTTTTAGTAGTTTTGGTAGTAGTATTATCTCTAAATTTCATTGTGCCACCATTGATCTTCTTTAAGGTTATGAACTTACTTTTATCTCTTGTCATGTGCCTCAAACATCCACTGTCAATGAACCATGGCTTTTCTTCATTTCTTGCATGCAAATATGTCCATACCAACATAGATTTTTCAAGTTGTTTCTTCTACCATGAACTTGTCTGAACTTTCTTCTTGATGAATGAATCCCTTAAACTTTGGTCCTTGACTGACTCAAACATAATTCTATAGTATTGAGCAATGTGTCTGAAGTTGTTGCACTTGTAACATATTATGGCCTCTTCATTAAAGCCTGATAGATGAGCAAAAGAGTTGTGGCTTATGGTTGACTCTGCATGACTTTCCCTCTATTTATTTCTAAAAAATTTAGCCCTTTTTAGACATTCTATTTTCTTATGACTATGTCCATTAAAATAAAAATAGTAACCATAAGAATAGGACCTATTTGTGTATCTCTGACTTGATTTCCTTTTGTAGCTATGTTCCCTCCATCCTTCTTTATTTGAGATGTCCTCTGTATTCTTAACTTGTTTTTGTATTTCCTCTTTTATAAGAACTTCAGCATAGCTCTTTCCTTTCTCCTTGTTTATGAAAGTAGTGGCCTCCCCTTTCTCTTTTTCAAATCCAATACCTGTCTTATCTAACATTGATCTTTGATTTTTTAATATCTTATTCAACATATTAGTGGTATTCTTAAATTTTGAATCATTAGCTGCTCTATCATTGATTGCTTTATTTGTTTTCTCAAGATCTACTTTTAAAGAAACAATTTCAATAACATACCTTTCACATTCTTTACTTACTATTTTCAATTGTGTCGTTATATCTTCTTCATTTTTCTTGGCTTCTTTAAAGTGTGCTTGTAGATATTCAATTATTTTCTTTGACTCCTTTTCATTTTTCTCAATTTGGAGCTTTAATCTTCTATTATTCTTTTCAAGAGATTTTAACTCTTTTAAGGCACAACTGATTTCTCCTTCTAGATTCACTTTGGCTTCATCTTATTCTTATTTTTAATCATCTATACTTTTGTTTGTGGAGGTATCTTTATAAATGGCCATGAATAGAATCTCTTCTTCTTCTGAATCACTAACTCCACTATTTTCGATTGAGCTAGGATCTTTAGAATACAAACACTTCTTCTCGAATCCCTTCTTAAATTTTCTTTTAAATTCTTCTTGTATGTAGACTTTCCTTCTTCATTATCACCATTACCCTTATTTGGGAACTTAGCTATAAAATATCCAATCTTTCCACAATTAAAACATTTAAAAGGTAATTTTCTTTGATATTTATCTGTGCCCTTTTTCAGCTTGTAAATGAATAGAGCTCCATTGTCATCTTCATCATCGCTGGAATTATCACTTGATTCTTGAATCCTATCCTTCTCTTTTTTTGATGTCTTGAAAGCAACTTCTATCTTTGAGGGTTTCTCTTATTCGATCCACATCTCATATGCCGTAAGAATACCATGTAGCTCATCCATTTTTAGCTTGGCTAAATTATTCATCTCTTCAATTGCCAAAACTTTTGCATCATATCTTAATGGTAGAGATCTCAAAACTTTTTAAACCACAATTGATTATTCTAAATTTTCTCTAAGACCTTGAATCTAATTAACTATTTGATCAACCTGCAAAAGATAACTTGCTATATTTTCTTCCTCTTCCATCTTCAAACTCTCAAACTATCTTCTGAAAGTCTGAAGCTTGGCTTGTTGAACCTTTCCATCACCTTTGTAAATATTCTCAAGTTTTATCCAAATTTCATGAGAAAATTTACATTGCATAACTATAAGAAATTTTGATTCACATAAACCACATAAAATAGCATTTAAAGCTTTAGCATTATTTTCACTTGCCTTATTTTCTATTAGAGTAGTTACAAGTGTTTGTGGCTCTTCATATTCCTCTACCACTACTTGCCATATGTTGACTCTAAGGGCCATGAAATAAGTCTTCATCCTTATGCTCCAAAAAACATAATTTATCCCATCAAACAAAGGTTCCTTACTTTTAGAAAAACCTTCATGTGATCCAACCATCGTGCTTTCCTGATCTACCTTCAAAATGTAAATTTTTTTCAAATGAACCTGCTCTGATACCAATTATTAAGCATGAAATATACTGAGAGGGAGGGTGAATCAGTATATTATATATCTTATTTCTTAATCAAATTCCTTTTCTTTAACCACTTAACCACAAATTCAAGATATGCAATAAAATTGAAAAAATAATATGCACCACACAAGAGAGAGAGAGAGAGAGAGTATATTTTTACATGGAAACCTAAAGTGGGAAAAACCATGGAGAACAATCTCAAATATATAAATGAGCACCAACTTAAATTACAAAATTTGCAAGCACCAACCCCTTTACCAAGCACCAATACATCAACTATTTGTGAGCACCAACCCCTTGCAAATATTTGTGAGCACCAACCTATAGGAGCACCAACCCCTCTTGTGTATAAAAAAAAACTATCTCTCAATGTTACTCAACAAATAACATAATTCTACAATATATCATATTTTTTTCTCTTCAAAAACAAATACAAACCATGCACTCTCTTGCATATTACAAATGGCTTCTCAAGCCTTTATTTATAGCTTTTCAAATGACTTTTGGCATTCACCCTTTGTGACCCTTCAATTCTCATGGAAAATGATCTTAAACTTGCATGACCCTTCGTATCCTTTCATTTTAAAAGTCATATGGTGACCTTTCATAAACAAATGCATCCTTTCCTCTTTTGTCTTTATTTTGGTGACTTTACGTATTCCTCAAAGTGTCCCTTCATGGAAAAATGCATCATACCCTCTTTTGTCTTCACATGGTGACTCTTAGAATTCCTCAAGATGACTCTTTATGATAAAATGCATCCCATTCTTCTTTTGTCTTTTACCCCATGACTCTTTGACTTCTCTATGGGCCCTCTTTTGATTTATATGCAACCAAAAATATATTCATTAATATTAAATAAATATTAACACACATTAGCCAAGATATGAATATGAAAAACACCGTTAAATGTAATGGGGACTTTATCACCAATAATGTTAGACCATTGACATCAATGACAATATTTTTAACACTTATGACTCACACTCATTCTAAAAAAAGTAGATGCATGCAAAACATAAACATGCCAAGTGTCTCATATGAACAGTCTAATAACTTGCATTTGAGCTATGAAGTGAGTGGAGATCACTTGAACCTGTTAGAATCATACAATCCTCATACTTTTCTGGGTTTTATTCTTCCATTAACCAAAAATATTTAAGAATAGTATAATTTGGTTGAGCACCATGACACATGTTCTCATTACACCATTCAACCATGACTTTTGCATCTATAAAATCAGCACCCTCTTCAAATTTTACCTCTTCCCTTGTAATGGTTCTTTTTACACATACTCTGACACTATCATGCTCCTTTTTCCATGGCCAACCTCGGTGAAACTCCAAATGTGTTCTACACCAGTGGTAACATGCATCTTGCTCAACCAATAAAACATATGTGCATTTTTAAATTGTGATGTGCAATTGTCTGACCAAATGTAATGTCGATTGAAAGTAATGTTCTTCTAACTCAACTATTCATAGAAATTTTGAAAACAACCTTGCGCATAGTTTGAACAATGTGATCGGCCATCATTGATGTAGAAATGGTACTCCCTTAATATTTTTAATTTCTACTATGTACTATTAGATACATGCATGAATGTTATATGCATGAATATGGCAACTTGTGATGAGTTGTAATACTGTGATTGAACTTCCATTTGTAGTTTGAATGTGTAATTTTCAACAACGTTAACTACAAAAATAATTAAACCAAGTGGGAATGTATCCTTGCTTATCTTAAAATGTTCATCCAACCATCTAGTCTTGTGTGTGTGCCTTGCATATTCATAAATAATTTTCTTCCTAAATTTGATAAACAAATTAGAAACATATATCTTTTTTGTAGCAAGCTCACACCTTTTAGATTCTTTGCCATCTTTTAATTGACAAGTCACTAATTTATACTTGTTTAAACTAATTAATTCATGTCTAATTGCACTTGTACTCTCCTCATGGATACATTTTTTTAATTTTGGCAATCCACCACAAACTTTGCAATTTCTATCTAAACATGATTTGTTATAAAATAACTATCGATTCAGTCTTTTGCAAAAAATAGTTTTAAATAAATTCCCTGGGTGATTTTAGTGGAACTTCAATGCCACACTCCTAAAAAATGTTGTTACTATGTAAATTACAATGAATATGGCAAAAATATTGTAGTGCATTGAAAATTCAACATGTTACCTACAACAATAAGTGGTACATGTGTGATTTATTTTTACATAAAAAGTTTTGGCCATCTCAAAATATCTTTGATAAATAAAATTTTTTGGACGTTTTTATAAAAATTTAGAGTACAATTGTGTTTGAATCATATAAAAAAATGTTTCAAATGTGGTTCACGGTTACGATAACCAGCTCTTCTTTTTACTACATCTCTTACATTGGGTGAAACTCTTATATTGTCTTTATAAAATTGAGCAAGTAACTCTTTGAGAGCATTGGATATAGCCTTATCATTTTATGGAAGTCTACTAAAGAATGCCAAGAGCTCATTGGTATTAAGTTCATTAAGTCTTTTAATTACTTTCTTTAATGTTTTTCTATTTTTATTAAGTGTTAGGCTTGTTTTTGAAAGCATTCATTTTTTTCCGTATTTGGCCACTTACTGCACAAGTTGTAAGTATACGTTGAGTAGCATTACAGACTTTGGTGTGTTATTTTAGGCCTATAGTATTATATGCATCATATAGATTTTCAATAATTTCATTGTTTTCATCATCCATGTTAGATGTTCTTAGTCCTAATGTGTACATTATAGGTCTCTTCTTAATTAATTTTATCAACGAAACAAATAATTGACATCTATAAGTATCATAATCCAAATTATGAAAGAAACTATCCCAGATTTATTGAGTTAGTCTTCTTGAATGGTGATCAAACATTTTGTTATGCATTGGCTCTAAAATATTTTCATCGACTTCAATTGAGTACTTGCCTTTTCTATGCATAATTTTTAGAGGTGTTGTTAATGGTGAAATTTGTTGAGAGGATGTTTTAAAATTATTATTAATATAATTATTTAGAGGTGGGATGACATTTTCTTCATTATTTATTTCTTCATTATATGTTTCTATGAAATTTTCTTGATTGTTAATTTCATCATTATTTTTTTCCATCAAATTTTCTTCATTCATGGGGGTAAAGCATCATCATAAATAGACTCACCATCAACAAAATAAAAAACTCAAAACTTCGAATGTAAAATTCCAACATTATCTAATTAATTATTCATTTTATTATGGTCAATTTCATCATTATTTAATTCATTATGGTCAATTTCATCACTGTTAAATTTATTATTGTTAATTGACTCATTATTTAGGGAATTTGATTGATCAAGATTAGGGTTTGTACCTTATCTTAAATGAAGTTTTTACATTCATATCTTATGTTTATATCTCAACTCCTATAATTCCTCTAGTGTTTTGTTCTTAAACTTCTTCCTCTTCTTCGAACATGATTCGTCATCCATTAGATAATTGATAACTTTTAAAAGGTGGAGTAAAAAGTACACAAGTCCCATAGGTCCTACAGAAGTACTCAAATAATATTTATGGGGAAAATTTTCTTGATTTGGGTTAAAAATAGATGTTGAAAAACAAATTTTGTCTATATCAAGAATAACACGATCATGTTATTTCATAACAAAATCACATTATTCTTAATATCGATTAGGGCATAAGGTTTAGGGTTTAGTGATTAGGTAAATAGGGTATAAGGATTAAAATTTATGTTTTAGGGTTTAGGTATTAGGGCATAGGGTTTAGGTTTAAGTTTGTATATAAGGTCTAATCACTCTATGCCATGTAAACCTAATTCTTACTATAAAGGATGTTAATTGGGGCTAAATTGATTGGTAAAAAGGGAACGTATGGTTTAAAATTAGGGTTTATGGTTTAGGGCTTAGGGTTTAATGTATATATGGTTTAGGGTGTATATAGGGTCCAATGTGTTTTTGGGCTCAATTATCCTGCACATCATCATAGATTGATCCAATTAGTCAATTAAGATAATGAGTAATGTGATTTAAGCCAAATTAAGTAATGTATACCTAATTATTTCTCTAAATGATGTTAATTAATGTTAAAATAATTGGTTTAGGGTTTAAAATATAGGGTATAGGGTTTATGGTTTAGGGCTTGGGGGTTAAGACCTATAAGGTCTATGGTTTAGAGTAACAGGGTCCAATTACAAAGATAATCAAGGATAATTTGAATAACTTGGAGTTATTTGTGACTAAATAATGTGTTTTTGGGTTGTCATTATACCCCATGTCATTATCCAGATACAGTGAATTAGTCAAATTGGGTAATTAGCCATGTGATTTAGGCAAAAATGAGCTAGGTGTGAACTTAATTTTTAGTCTAAATGATGTTAATGTGGGCTAAAATGATTGGTTTAGGGTTAAAAGAGTTTATATTTATGGTTTAGAGTTTAGGGATTAGGATATTTATGGATTAGGGCTTAGGATATAGGTTTAAGGGTATATAAGGTACAATCATGAAGGAAATTGGGTAAAATTTGAGTTCCTTGAACCTAGATCTGTGAGTAAAGAATGTGATTTGGGGCTCAATTAGCCCCCACATCATCAACAATTAAGCTAATTGGTTAATTTCAATAATGAGTGATGCAATTTTGACCAAGTTGATCCCTATGAAATAATAATTATTATAAAATATGTTAATTGGGGCTAAATTGATTAGTTTAGGGTCTACAATTTAAAGGTTTTGGTGTTTAGGACTAATGGATTAGGGTTTAAGGTAAATGTTACATGGTTTAGGGTTTAAGGTTTAGGATATAGTGTCCAATCACTAAGGTAATTAATTAAAATTTGAGTTGTTTTAACCTATTTGTGATAATTGCCTTCATATTTGCATTTCTTGATAAAGGTAGGGTTAGTTTAGCCATACATGTTGCATGCATTATACAATAGATCGAGCTATAAATTTGGTTTAGAGGCTTAATTTTTCATAAATCATGCCCCTGCTTGCACAAATTGATTAATTGGATCAATTAATAATAGAATCAAACTTAATTTCTCCCCAAATCATATCTTACTCTTGAAGGGGTTCAAATTGGCCTCAAATGCCTCCTTGATTAAATGAATAAACTCTTTGGTTAATTATATATGACATGACATTAGGGTTAATTTCAATCCAATTCACATCATATACAACTTAAAATAAGTTCATGTGTCTCATTTTGACCCTAATTACCTTCACAATTGAACTAATTGACATTTTCATTCATTGGCTGATGACATTCAAGTTTATTGAGCTCAAAACGACATTCTATATATTTAAAAATTGCATTTAAATAATGTTTCTTTGATTCAATTGAAATGATGAAATTTGAGAAGATCAACCCCAAAATCACATTTTATAATCATGCAATTAGGTTGAAGGGGCCTAAAATATCCCCAATTTACATTAAATGCATAGCTAGATTAGTACTCCAAAGGCTAAGTTTTGGCCATAGGTTTAAAAATACATTTTATGAAATCTATTTCTTTGCTTCAATTAAGATGATGAAGTTTGAGAATATCAACCCCAAAATCACATTTTATAGTCATGCAATTAGGTTGAAGCGGCCCAAAATAGCCCCAATTTACTTCAAATGCTTAGCTAGATTGGTACTCCAAAGGCTAAGTTTTGGCCATAGGTTTGAAAATGCATTTTATGAACTCTCATGATAAAATAAGTTCTATCATAAAATGTATAGTGAGTTACACCTTAAAACCAAGTAATAATAATAGTTAAGTCAACATATTAAAATCCCCATAAATTTTTTGAAGTCTAATGTGACACCACAACACCTTAATTCACTATCCAAGGTTAGGGAACTTTCCCATATCACATGAAAGAACACCACTATTAGGGAGCTCAAGAACATATATAAAATTTGAGCTCAAAAGCAAATTTGTGTTTTTGTATGTTATGAAGATATAATATGATCATGTTATTAACACAATTGGGTTATTAATGAAATCATGCTATTTGAATTTGAATTCAAATACCAAGCCTTTTGGCTTTAGAATGGCTTGGATTCTCAAGCCAAAGGCTTGGACATATTAATCTACAATTGAGTCTAAGATTTTTTATAGAAAAATCAAAATTCAACTTCAATTGCCACTACAAATTTCAATGGTAAAATTCAAAAAAATATTACCATCATGACGAGCATGCTCTCCTCTTTCCAAAATTATGATTTTTATAAGTTTTTGACTAATTTAAGGTTTTAAACTATGTTGATTTATAACTATAAATTTTTCAGGCCACTACATGCCACAAATATACATGCCTATACATATTCATGTAATTTATTTTTCATTGATCCAAGTGCAAAACAAGTTATATGGTCATAAACTAGGCCTAATTCTACACACATTTAAAAAAAAAAATCATTTTTTTAGGTAATTAGGGAGCCACACGGTTGGATATCCATTATTTTTTAGTTTTTAGGATCTATTTACTTGAAAAATACATAAAAAAAATGTATTCATTGAACAAATAAAAAAATATATAGGTCACAAACTATAAGATCTTATCTATTCACCAAAGGGTTTCAAACAATATTAAATGCTGCTAAAAATATGGTGGGCCACACGACCATAATCTACTCTATTTTATGTAGAAAAAGGAGTTCCCCTTCAAATTTTAGATGTTTGACATAGTTATACTTAACCATTTAAATAAATAATAATGTTTGGAAACTAGACTCGAAATGTTATATTTCATGATCTTACACCATTTTCAAATTTGGAGTGTAGATATCTCAAAATATCTATAAAAGTTCATATTTTTGAAATTTTAGGAAAATCATGTCCATGGGTATGCCCCTTTTTATCCCATAACTTTGTGTACTTATCTAGGATTTTATAGAGATTCAAATCAGGGAGACCCAATGATCACAAAATGTTGTTTATTTAAACTTATTGAACACTTGTTTTCATTGTCAGGCTTTGAACCACTACATCAAGGATTATCCTCAAATGGGTCATCCCAAGCCTCCTTGGCTGCCTCTTTAGATCAAGAAGCCCAACCTGATAGACCAAGGTAATGGTCGGACCATGATTCCCCCTAAAAATTTTCGTGCCCTAAGCTAAAACTCCCACCCCAACTGCCACCTCGAAATGATTCTTATCTAGTTATCAAACTCTCATGGGACTTCTTTACCCTCCCTTACTATCCCAATTCCTTCTAACCCACATAGCATTTCTCCAGCTTCCTAGAATGTAATGATGCTTATGGCTAAGGTTATCTCAACCAACGGCTCCTTCTCCTAGTGGTTTCATATCCCACCTCGTAGGGGCACAAACTCTCCTCGAGAGGAACATGAAGCCAAATACTAATTCATTATAGTAGGCATAAATTTATGTCCTCACTAGCATAATAAATTTGTGGTATTGATAGATTTTGTGGATGGATAGGAAGAGCTCCAGATGTATGACCCTTCCTCATGAATGTGTTATCATGGAATGTTAGGGGTCTTATAGAGTCTACCTACAAATAATCTATGCATGTTGCTTATCAATAGATTGGTTTTATAGATATTATTTATCTTCAAGAAGTTAAAGTGTTTAGCTTTCTCCTTTAGATGTCTTTGTGAAACATTTGGCATGATGCCACTCAAATCACCACCTTGCATGAGGAGGGATGTGGTGATGCTTATATTTTCGTTTCCCCTAAGGTTTCCCTTGACATTATTTCTATGATGGATGACCCTTCACATCAAGTATTCTAGATTATTATTGACATTTATGGCCATCCATTTGACATTCTCAAAATCTATGCACCTAATGATGGCCTTGACCGCTCCTTGTTTTGACAATCTTTGGTAGATGGGCTATCTGCTACCATGTGGCTAGTGTGTGGATATTTTAACATGATTGAACACCCCCAATATAAGGTTAGGGCCCTCCCCATGCATTGGTGTGTTTTTAAACTTGAAGTTTGGTTTTATTTTAAAAATAAATGGGGTCTGGTCTACCCACTATTCTTATGATGAACATTGAACCTTCATGTCTTGGTTTACGTGATCTATCTACCATTTTGGGGATCATCACATGCTCAAATAACTTGATCACTTTTTATTATCAAAGAAAAATCTTTTTCCCTTTTCTAGCATTGATGGTTAGCATGTCAACATCCCTTTTCTATTATTTTGTCAGACCATTCCCCTATTTCTTGAAAAGTAGAATGGACTTTGGGACATTATAATGTACCACATAATTAATTTATTTTTAATACTTATATGTTGAGTCATGCTATAAATATTTGACTCATCATGTGGATCTGAAATCTCACCTTGTGGCCCTCATACACCGCTAGCTAGATTGAGTAGTGGAATGAGGCCATTTTGTACACCACTTCCTTCCTCTGCCACCATGGCAAACTTGTTGCTTAGATCAAAAAGTGGTCAGAAGAGGCCACGCTCAATGAGTTTCAATAGGTATTCATCTTTCTTGAGCTTGATCTTTTCAACGTGCATTTGTAATGGCTTGCAACCTCTCTCAAACACCACCTTAAAGTGACAAATAACCATGCGATCAGAGGCTCTCAGCTTCATGCTCAGATGCATTTGATAAAAATTTGTGATATGGCCTCTAAGGATTTTTTTGAAGTACTAAAAACTAAACAAGCTCATGGGCAAATCAAATCCATTTAAGTGTCTCAATATCGACTAACCTCTTAGTCTAATATCTCTTCAACTTTCCTTGAACACTATGAGATGGGTTTTTAAGCTCAGTGTTTCATATTTGAGCTCACCCATATGCTCCATAAATGCCTATATGTGGTGCCTCATAATCTCATGCTTATTAATAATCAGCTTTGTGATACCCCATTTACCTTGCATGAGCTCATAAAGGCTCTGCATTGCATGAGCAATGATAAAGATCTTGATCTTGATGGCTTCCCATGTAAATTTTACAAATTCATCTCAGAGTTTACCAGACCTAATTTATTGCAAGTCTACAAAGAAGCCTTACAAAATTAGTCTCTTAGACCCATAATCAACCAAAGTAATATCAAATTCATTATTGAATCTAAAAACTTATGATAATATTAAGTGGCAATTTATTCTTGTCATGCTCAAGGCTCTTGGTTGTGGCCCCTACTTCATTTATACTATACATGAATTACTTCATGATGCTTCAACCTACCTCACTATTAAAAGACATAAAATTGAGGGGATTGAGCTTCAACATTCTATATGCCAAGTTTGTTCTCTTGCTCTTGTGCTTTATGTGTTATCTGTTAAAGCCCTGGGTTATCTCCTAGCTTTTAGAGCTTCTAAAGGGCTTGTTCAGGGCATTATTTTGCCTGATCGCACCTCTCAACTCATCAATGGGCACTTTTTAGATGACATCTTCCTCATGCTCAAAGAACAAGAGACCACCTTTAATAAATCTATCTAATGCCTTGACACTTTCTATATGGCTCCAAACTCTAGCCTAAAATGGAGAAAAACTCAGTGTTTTCAATAAAGCACGATGCCTATACCTTGTAATTTAGGAGTTTGAAGAGTAAACAATATGTAGATTAGTGTTTTATTAGTCTAAATGAGAAAATATCAAGCATAACAATACACTATGACTAAACACTCTTGCCTAAGAATTGGGGAGAGTATAACACAATAGGCAAGATCACAAAATAGAGATGAAGATAATATAAATTTCTTACCTCCTTTGTTAAATTTGATACTTACTTATTGGCATATGGATGTTTATGATTGGCATATGATGTTTTGAGTCTTCTAACAATGCTCTTCCATGGTGGTATCATCTCTCCAATAGTCACTTATGGCTTGGTGTGAAGCTTGGCTTAAATTGGGCATTATAAAACTACTCTTACATACTTTAAGAAAGCATTCCAATAGAATAAACTTACACATAGAAGCTTGTTGGCATATGATGTGGGCACTTGTATTTATAGGTCTAAGAACTAACTCTAACCCTAGGGAGGTTAGGTTAAATTCTAACTTGAATTGAGTCTAAATTAACTTCGGTTGTATCAGTCTAACTTTGGGTTGGGTTGAGGCACTCTTGAAATCTTGACACCTCAGTTTCAAATATTTGTGAAGCATGACAACTAACTTTAGATATTTGTGAGTTGTGACTCATATTTTTGAATATTTAGGAGATAATAAATCACCGTATTAACTCATTTGACCTTTTGACTTCATACTTGACTAAAAATCCTTTTTTTTGGTGAATGAAATTCACTAATTTGATTTGGAATTTTTAATTAGGCAAGTTAATTAAGATTTTCAATATAATTAGTCTTGCTTAACGATTTTTGGCTTTTGGCAATTGTTTTAAATGTCTCAAATTAATAGCTTGATAGGCCAAAAGTGTCAAATTACTAGGTCATAAATTGACTAGGGTTAAAACCAAACTAGGTTATTGGTGTATATAGGATAATACACCAAATGAGCTAACCTCATCATGTTTCTAGGTAATAAAATCTCATATGTGGATGAATTTGTGCAATTCAGGTGATTTTTAGGCTTAAAATATGTCATTTTCTAAAAATTGAACTGAATGTTGGTTTAGGCATGAAAGTGGCCAAAACTAAGTGTCTACAATTTTCCCCTATTTGAGAAGGCATTGCATGAAATAGGTACGGTAAAAAAATTTCAAATAATGAAAAAGTAGTTAATCCAAACTCTGAATGGTTCATACCCCAAAGGGTGGTTGATAAGCCATTGATGCCCCTCGAGGGAATGAGCAAAAAAAATAGAATCATCAAACCTTCCCTACAAATGAATAAAATGACATGATATAGATGGAAACTGGGGGTGGGATTACTAAATTTGAAAAATGCAGTTATAAACAATAATGGTGATGGAGGCACTAATTTGCCTAAAGGCAATTATAATTATTAATGAAGGGTGTGACATCAGTTTGCCCCAAAGGTGGTTATAAGTAGTAACATATATAGTTACCTTGGTAGGTTGATGAAATAGTTACTAATTTGCCCAAAGGTGATTATAATCAGTAGCAAAATAGGAAACACGAATTTGCCTAAAGGCAGTTATAATCAAGAACGGAAGATGTGAAACACTAATTTACCCAAAGGTGGTTATAATCAAGAATAGAAAATGAGAAACATTAATTTATCCAAAGGTGATTATAATCAAGAACAAAAAATAAGAAATGTTAATTTGCCCAAAAAAAATTATAATCAAGAATGAAATGTTAGGTTGTGGAGCTAAAAGCTTCACAGGTATGCAAACATGGAGGAGGTTGCTGAGTGCCACAGTAACTGGCATCAGTCAGGCCAACTGACGTCGATCAGGAGTAGACAAGAAGCTGCCGACATCGGTCAGAGATCAGCTAATGTCGGTCATCTCTAGATAGACAAGAACCAATGTCAGTCGCCTGTGCAGTTCTAGAACTGTTAGTTACATGAATAGCTAGTTTAACAAACTGATTGTTTACATGTAAAGACTAATTTTAGTCTTGAGTTTGTGTTTTTAATTATTGTAATTAGAAAGTCTAATTATTGTTTGTATGGGATCTATTTAAGAGACCCATGGGGCTGTATTGTAAAGGTGTAGAATCATAAGGACTTGCAAAGGCAAGGACAAGGGTTCTTCCTGAGTGTAAGATCTAGGTTTGCAAGTGTGCAAGACCAGGTTGATCTGCAGGTTGTGCAAGATCAAGTAGGAGATCTACATGGTAAGTAAGGTCAGTTGATTTATAGGTGTGTGTGTGAGCAAGGTCAAAGGAGATATGTGGGGTAGCAAGGTCAAAGGAGATCTGCAACACAACAAGGAGCAAAATTAGGGAGATCTACTTGGAGTACGTGGTGTACTCGGTTGGTACTGGAAGTAGGAAACAATGGTTGAGTTGATTGTCACTTACTGGTTGGTGTACTGGCAGTATTGTTACTGACTGGTTGAAACAATAACTCTTTGTTTGAGTTGATTTTGTTTGTAATTGAGAGAGAGAACTCTTGAGGGAGAATTACTGGTACGCCCAAGAGGTGTGGGAAGAGTGTGATTTCTTCATTGTATTTCTTTCTGGAAGAGTGTTAATACAAGATTGTATTGTCTCTCATATTCTGTGTTGTTTCTAAATTCTAGTAACATTTTACTTCTGGTTAAATTTTGTGTTTAGTTACTTATACAAAGGTAATCAAGTGTACTCTTAAGGAGTAGGGATCCTGACAATTGGTATCAGAGCTGTGTTTGCTCCAATTCCTGACAAGTGGTATCAGAGCTAGGATCACCAAGTGATACCACTGACAATTGGTATCAGAGCAGGGTTCATCAAAGCTTGGTTCAAAGCTTGGTTCACTACCACCTTGGTTTTAGAGTGTGTTAAGTGTTTGTTGATTACAAGTCACTCTCAGGGGTTTCTGATTGAGTGGGAGCAAAGCAATGGCAGAAGAAAGTAAGCTAAGAATGGAGAAACTCAATGGCAAGAATGATCAATTACGGTATTATGGAAAGAAAGAGCATGTAAAGAAAGATTGTTGGTTGGTAGAAGATTAGCATGAAGAAAATGAAGAAGCAGATGTTGCAGGTATTGTTGCACAGGATGTTCTTGTATGTTCCTAGGATAAAGTAGAATCTTGGGTTTTAGATTTTGTTGCCTCTTTCCATGCAACCCGAAATAGAGTATTTTTCCATGATTATGTCCAAGGAGACTTTGGAAAGATTTATTTAGGGGTTGGTGAGCCTTGTCAAATTGTTGGAAAAGGGGAAGTGTGGCTAAAATTGCAGACGGGAAACACATGGGTGTTGAAGAAGGTCATACAGGTCCCAGTCCTGAAGAGGAGTCTAATTTCTACAAAATTATTTTGATGATGAGGGATGCACAGTAACTCTCACAGTGGGTGCACTTGAATTAGCATGTGGTAAGAAAGTAGGTACTCTTTATCTATCTACTTGTATTATTGATTCTCCTTCTGTTGCAAAGATGTGGATTTGTAGTCTTGGTCACATGAGTAAGAAGGGAATGCATGTTCTTAAGAGGAAGTCTGATGTCTTTGACAAACTTAAGAATTGAAAAGCCTTGGTTTTTATGGAGGAGATGATGGACAGAGATCAGCTCAAGGGGCTGAATAATTCTGAGCAGGGAAGTTTGGACAAGGTTATGATCCAAAGTGAGCTCGTGGGTAAAAGTCATCACTCACAAGAAAACACAATTACTAACGTCGGTCAGGTGAGAACTAATGTCAAACAGGTAGGTATCGACGTCGATCATGTGCAGACCAGAGTCAGTGGTGTTAGGCAGGTGGAGACCGATGTTGGTCAGGGAACTGACATCGGTGACCAGGTGGACACTGACATCGGTTAAGGAACCATCATCTGCGATCAGGTGGAATCGACATCGGTCTGGTGCAGACCAAGGTCGACCAGAGAATGGATTTTGGGCGGATAGCATGCTGTCAAGGAGTCTCAAACACCCATGTGGAGGACTGAAAGGGTAAGTAAGCCTCAAATTCATTATTCACCTTCTTTATACTACCTGAAATTGTTGCTCACTGATGGTCAAGAGTCAGGAAGTTTTGAAGAAGCAATGCAAGTAGAATCCAGGAAACAGTGGGAGCATGGCATGAATTCTTTAGAAGAGAACCAAATGGGAGATTTGGTAGAGTTGCCAGCTGGGATGAAAGCACTGAAAGACGAATGGATTCCTAGGTTAAAGAAAGGAGAGAATGGACACGTGAGACAGAAGGCCAGGGTATATGGTCTTGAGCAAGCTCCAGAACAGTGGTACAGGTTTGACAGGGGTATGACAAAGCATGGCTTTAGTCAATGTCAATGTAACCATTGTGTTTATTTTACTAGGTTAGATAATGGTCGTGACATTATCCTGTTACTGTATGTGGATGATATGCTTGTTGTAGGTTTATACATGCAGGGATTTGCTGAGCTAAGGGTAAAATTAGTTCAGAGGTGTGCCAGGAAGGATTTAGGAGGAGTGAAAATCCTTGGCATGAGTATTTCTAGAGATAGGGAAGATCACAGGTTGATGTTGTCTCAAGATGATTGTGTGAATAAGGTAGTGGAGAGGTTCAATATGCAGGATGCAAAATCGGTTAGCACACCTATGGATGGACAGTTCACAGAACAGTGTCCCAAATCACATGATGAGGTTGAGTACATGAGTACTAGACCTAATAATACCCAAGCAGTGGGAGTTTTCAGTAAGTTTGTGGCCAATTCAGGAAAGAAGCACTGGAAAGCAATTCAGTGGATTCTCAAGTATCTGAGAGGGACCAGCAGTAGGGATTCATGCTATGCAGGGTCAGGCACTTCTCTACATGGGTATGTAGATTCGGATATGGCAGGTTACTTGGATGACAGGGGAAGCACCACAGGATATGTGGTGGTTGGTCTTCAAGATTGAACTTAAAGAGGGATACAAGCCAGGAAACAAAATTAGATGATGTACAGGTACAGGTACAGGTGCAGCTATTTATCTCCAAGTGGGAGATTGTTAGGTTGTGGAGCTAAAAGCTTCATAGGTATGCAAACATGGAGGAGGTTGCTGAGTGTCACAGTAATCGACGTCAGTCAGGCCAATTGACATCGGTCAGGAGTAGACAGGAAGTTACTGACATCAGTCAGGGATCGACCGACGTCGGTAATCTCCAGATAGATAGGAACCGATGTCAGTCGCCTGTGCAGTTCCAAAACCGTTAGTTACACAAACAGTTAGTTTAACGAACCGATTGTTTGCATGTAAAGACTAATTTGTAAAATAGCAAAATAATTTGTAACAAGGCAAATTGGCAAAAGTAGCTTATGTAAAAAATCTATAAACCAAGATTTATGATGAGCTGGTAAAGGATAAAACACATTTCTAGCCTGGATGTGAGTTTCAAGATGCACATTTGAATAAACATGAGATATAAATTAAAAAATGTGTTGTTAAATGGGTCTCATGGGAGGCCCAAAAAGATGGTCTAGTTTATGATATTTTTTATTGGTTATCATTTGATTATGTTGTATGACTCATATGGATGTTTATTCAGAGATGTTTGTCTTTATAAATACATAATAAATTAGTTTTTGCTTTTGTTTATTACTCATGGATTTAGGCATGTGTTAGGATATTCTGCTAGTTTTGATATATTAGAGAGATAATGTCATTGCATTGCAAGAATAGACTTATATGATCATGGTTTTACTTTACCTTGTGATATTATGCATGATAGTTTTTTTTGGGATTGTTACTGGGGTTTATACATGTTTCCTGCCTTTAAAAAGTATCATAAAAACCAACAATGTATGAAGAAAATTAGTTGTATACAATTAACCAGGGCATATCCAAACATAATGGCATGCCAAATGTTATCAAAAACAAAACGCCCAGCTACCAAATAAAGGGATAACCCAAGAAAGGCTAAAATACCACCTAGCATGTCCAAAAATAATGATTACAAAAAAAATTGTAGATTCACCATGTTTAGTCAAAAGCAACCTTATCCTCAAGATCATCTAAAATGATGATTTCATTACTATCAACATCTACAAAAGAATAATCACCTACCACTTTCATCTTAGAGTCCTTATGCTTGACATTGATGCCACCCAATGACATAGTCACTTTGTTACTGGCCAAACAACCCTACATGGCCTTTATGGAACTCGATGGGGTGCCATTATCAGCTAAGAGGGAGATGTAATCCCCTTGCCCCTGAGCCACCAATTTGCTAAAAGCTTAACTGCAACCACCTATTCCTTGTTGTGTCGAACCTCCTTCCAACATGATATTTATAAAATTGGGTTTATAAGCTGTGCCAAGGGAGGCATGGTAAAAAATTGACCCTCAACTAAATAATTATCATAGACTTTTTGTTTAATCTCCTCCACAAAGCCTACCAAGACCATGAATCGTATCTCTAATGCCCTGAATGCAAAAATAAGTATCAACCCAACCCCATCAGAGCTGGAGAAGGGGAGTTTAGGTAGGGGACCCAACTCTTAATTTGTAATTTCCCCAACTAGACCAAGGTGGTGTTCTAGTTTAACAAAAAATTCAACCACATTAGAGACCACCTTTTCATCTACCAAAAGAGCCATGATGTTTATGGCAAACATTGTCATGAATATGGAATTGACCCTGCTATCCATTCTATGATCCAAGTAATCCTTGCCTAGTATATTTGAAATTGCCTACAAAAATTATTTGGAGGGAAGCTAGAAGACATTCTTAATCCTTGCTTGTGAGATTCTTCCTTCAAATGTCATTTCTCAGACTGCACTACATCCATACACCACCAAAGTTGCCAATGATAATTTCACCCCTTGCTCTATATTAGATGCTAGGTCTCCATGATTATCCATCTGTAGCTCAAGAGAGAGAGCAGATAATATGAATCCCTTAATTGGTAGAAAGAAATCAATCAAAATAATGCAATCGATTGCCACCCTTGATCACATGGGAAACAAGCATGCCACAGGGATGCGGTCAAAAGGCCGAATGAGGTGACATGATTTGACATGATGAAAAGAGCCTCTTCAAAAATAATAATCAATTAAAATGATTATTATATAATATTTTGAAATGGATTTTTCAAATCTATTAACTTCAAAGTTGATTTCCATTTTTTAATTCATTTTTTATTTTATTTTCTTTTTTCCTTTTTTTAATTTTAATTTTTTTTGAAAAAAATAAATTAAATTAAAAACCCATACTAATGGAAGTTAAATTAGGAAAATATCCCCAAGTACCTCAAAGATTATCCATTCTAATTTCTTTAAGTTGATTAATTATATAATTCACAAGGAATCAACAATAGAATTAGCCTCTTGAAAACAATGCTTCAACTAAAGAGGAAAAATTGATCAGTTTATCCCAAACACTGGACAAAATATTTTATAGTTTCCAAAAGGTGGAATATTTTTTCTTAAGGGATGAAATTATAATTTGGGAATCACCTTTAGTAATGAGCTTGTCAATATTGTATTGAATAACACGGTCAATTCTAGTGACCAATGCTTAGGCTTCAACTTCATTATTTATTCCATCTATAAGTTTTTTGGAAGTTGCCCCAATCAAAGATCCACTATAATATCAAAGAATACAATCAGTGTCAAAATCACCCAAATTTCCCCTGGAAGCATCATCAAAATTCAATCTAAACCACCTTGATGGTGGGGGAATCCATGAAATCTTATCCTTTCTTGCTTTTTTACCTGAGCTTACTATTGACCCATTAATGGGTAATATTATGCATGATAGTTATGGATAAACAAAATGACAATATATATTCTAAACATAAAAAACTTAATTTAAATATAAATATAAACAACTTAGGAATAAGATACAAACAATCAAATCCTAAGTGTAAATAGAACAAATAAATCAATTGTAAGACTAAATACAAAAATTCATAACCAAAGTACATGATATGGATAATCAAGACTTAAGTGTAAACAAAATGTAATAATCTTATGGCAATCGAGAAACAAAAGGCCAAAAATAAACAAACAAATAAATAAAACAAACAAAGATAAAAATAAACAAATAAAATATAAATAAACATATAAAAATAAATAAAACACAACAAAATACCAATAAAAATAAACAACAAAACACCAATAAACCAAAACAAACAAAACATGCAAGCAAACAAAGTGGACAAAATAATCAAGACAACTAAACTATTTAAAGCAAAGAAAATTATAGTAAAAAACCACGTTAAACATAAAAACAAATAATAATACAAAATAATGGTTAATCACAATGTTAGTACAAACAAAAAACAAACTTTTCATGTATGTGTAATAAAAGTGTTCCTCTTGATGACAGCGTAACCCCTAAGCTAGGTAGTAATGACATAGGTAAAATAACATAAGAACAAAAGATTAACGGTTATCCCTAGGCTATAGGGAAACAACAATACAACTAGAGAAAAACATTGCCCCTAGGCTATAAGAGACAACCACTTAAAGAAATAAATAAATTGCGGGGGGGGGGGGGGGGAATAAAATAAAGATAAAGGGTAGCTAAATTGACTCCAAATGCACTAAGCAAGTGGACATTACCTACATAGTCATATGGACACAAGATCTAATGCAATTTTTGAGACAAATGTAGTTCTCCCAAGGTATGGGATAACAAAAAATGGATGATAAGAAAACATGATTAATGTGTAGAGGAAAATAGGAATGATCTCTCAAAATGGTGAGTGTGCGAGAGAAGAGGGGATGATGTTTGATAATCATGAAAATGTCAACACAGACAAATTACGTAAGTGTGAGAGTATGGTTTAAGTTAAAATCACACTAAAATATAAGAGACAGGTATCTACTAATGAACTAGATTGGTAATTCATAGTGTCTATAACATCTAAGGCTTTGAAGGAGAATGAGCTCATAAAATGACAAAAATGTTGAGATAAAAAGAACTCACAAAATGGTGAGAGCGTAAGGAAAGTCAAGTGATCATTAGTGTATCAACGTTAAATTTCATAGTACTCACAACATGAACTCATAAAATGACAAGAGCATACGGCTTAAGGCTAATAAGGATGGGGAAACCAAATGACAAGTGATTACTCATGAAATAGTTAGGAGACCTTGAACCCTTAATGCAAAGAAGTGGTTAAAAACGGAAGGAAGGTGTGACTGAGCTAACTCAATATACCCCATGTATCTAAGTGCTACCTACATAGTCTGTGTAGACCTCAGGCTGACATAGTTCTTCTAGAAATGGGAGGAAAAAGACTAAACTAGTATAGAAATAAATTAAATAGATAAGATGTCCCATCCCACAAAATTTTGATGGCTTAATATCTTGCATGGAAATTCTAAGCCAATTTTCATGATTTTGTGATTTTTAGTATTTTTTAGATCTCTTACGAATGTTTAAATTGTTGAAACTGGTGCAAATTTTTTTGAAATTTTCTAGACATCTTAACTCAATCAATAACTATAATACCTAAAATGGTCAAACTCATAAAATGGCAAGAGCATGGCTTAGGTTGCTCATAAAATAATGAGAGCATTCAACTTAAAATTACTTGAAAAATGGTGAGAGTGTAGTGAAGGGATGATTGAGTTGACATCAACATGAAATGAGTGTTACCTATATAAAACTGTTACGACCTCAAATCAATGTAGATCTACCTTCAATGGTAGAATTTGGGGAATATTTCCAATGTTTTTGGTGTTTTTGGTATCTCAATTCAATAGAGAATTATGAGATACAACATGGTCCAAATTTATAAAATGGTCAGAGCGTATCGAAAAGGGGTGACTGGTCTGACCTCAACATAAAAAAAGCACTACCTACATAGTCTCATAGGACCTCAAGTTACTATAGTTATGCCAACACAAAAGGCATCCAATGAAGCACCAACAAATCTAGGTAAAGGCAAATGATAACAGTAAGAACAAGGTGATGCGATAATGCATGAAAAATTTGTTGCTCCTAATTTGTCCATAGGTAGTTATAATTAGGAAGCAATGACAAAGGGTCAGTGGTAATAATTTTCCCATAGACAATTATTATTAGTAGCAAAAGGTGGGAGCATAACAACAAATGAAGATTGAAATTGCCAAGACCATTGTCATACTGCTTTCATATACTGCCATTCAAATGTGTAATTCTGAAATAACTACTGGAATTGAATCTATCATCAACCACTAAAGATGACTGGAGTATAAATAAATTAGAACCAAGGCTAAACGTGATAGGTAGGGTTAGGTAAAAAGAACTAGGTATGAAATAATGACAAAAGAAAGGAAAAGTAAATGATTTTTTTATTCTTGTTGATATGGATACAGTCAATCATGTAAATTGCTAGCCCACACATCTCTTGAATAGTTACTCTATCAAGAACCTATTTTTGATTTGGTATCTAATAACATTGTTATGATCTTCGTTGGTCATTGATTCTATTTATTCCAAACTTTGAGACAAGATGTCTTCATAACCTCTGTAAAGGAAAGTACGGTCAGGGATGGTAGATAAGGATAAACATTGGCTAAAAGGTATGATTTGGCAATGTAATATAGGTCTTTAATGAAGAAGTGAATTATAATGGAATGTATAATGGTTGGGAAATAAATGAAGATCAAGATTTTCAGGCACATACAATGTTATTGATTCTAGATTTGACATAACTTTTTAGTGGCAAGGCCAAAGACTTCTAAATATGCTCTTGATAGGACCACCAGATTTTTTTATTGTTTGGGGTTGAGAGATGTTTCCATTTGATTATGTTATAGAATGGAAGTTGTACTAATATTATTTTTGATAATGTCTTCATCAAGCAGTGAAGAACTATTGTGTTCATCGATTGGCACCTCAAAGAGGTTTTCACTAGAAAAGTTGTCTTAATTATCCCATAATGCCTTCAAAATAGTTTCACTAAGGAATGTTGACATTTGACTTTGATTGTCTTCTAGCACCTCAAATAAGGTTTCACTAGAAGATGTTGAGTTTGGACTTTGACTCCCCCTATCACCTCTGAAAAGGTTTCACTAGGAGATTATTATTCTTCTATATGAATGTGGTCTTTGTTCCCTTGATATTTTGAAATTGATGTGTTGTCATGGATGTAGTTCAACAATGTGCAATTCTATTGGTCCCAATCAACACTTGTGGGAGGTGGAATTTTAATATAATGGCTAGCTTGGTTGGTGTTAATGGAAAATGGAATGGTAATGGAATGGAAAGAGGCAACACAATCCTCATAAAATATACTAGGATAATTTATGTCAATGTTGAAGTAATCATCCTCAAAAATCGTAGAAGGATCACAAATATATTCAAATTGATCTGCAAGGCATGTGTAACCAATGTTTTAATAGTCATGAATGTATTTTGATTCTGAAGCTGAGTCTAACTTAAGGAACTTTAAATTCTATGTTGAGGTTGACATTGATTCTACTTTTGATGCTAAATCTGATATCAGTTCAAAAATAGAACCTAAATTTGATGTTTATTCTTCATCTAGTGTGGCAACAAAGATACTATGTTGAATGTTTGGTTTTAGATGAGTAATATCATGTGGTTGAACAATGGGCTATTCAAAAAAAGGTTTAGCTAAGAAAGACTCCACAAATATTGGTTTGTCAAAGTGAGGATTCTCAACAAAAGGGAAATGGTCAACATGCAACTCCATAGAGACTGGATTATCAAAGTGAGGCTCCTTAAAAACATAGCAATGGTCAAAATAATGATTTACGCAAAGACAATTATAATCTTTTAGGGGTGACTCAACAAAGACTATCTTGTCAAAGTCAGACTCATCAACCAAGGGAAAAAGGTCAACATGCAACTCCATATAGACTGGCCTTGTCAAAGTGAGGCTCTTCAAAGAAAGGGAAAGGGTCAAAGGGTAATTCAACATAGGTTAACTTGTCACAAATAGGTGTTTCAATAAAAAACATCATGGATTGATTGGTTCTCTTGGCCTTGGCTTAGACATGGTTTCAAAACCTTATATTTGGACACATCTTGTTCTTTGAATGATGGCTCTTAGAGAGGTAATGATTGGATTTGTTGTAGTTTGAAGACTAGCTTGAATTTTTCTAAGTAGGGGATGGTTAGCAATGGATGAAGAATGATATGTGGTTTAATAATGAGATCTTTGTAAATAGACTCATCTAGGATGGGATTAATAAAGATTAATTATGGGTCTAGGATAGTAATTGTGCTCTGTCTAGTTGTAATTATGCAACCTTATTTGGATAATGAGCTACTAGATTTAGAAGGGCTTAAAATTGTAATAAATGGGTGCTAAAAATCTTGGTTGCTAATATAGGCTGAAGGACGAGGACCTGGAATGATAATACTTAGGCATTGTGGAGCTTGGTTGCTAATGTAGGCCAAAGGATGAGGGCATGTAATGGTAATCATTGGGCACTACAAAACTTGGTTGATAACACAAGATAAAGGGCGAAGGCCCAAAATGGTAATCCTTGGGTGCTACGAAGCTTGGTTGTTAACACAGGCTAAAGGATGAGGGCTTGTAATGGTAATCATTGGGCACTATAGAGTAGATAAAGGACAAGGGCTTGTAATGGTAATATTTGGGCATTATGAAGCTTGGTTGCTAATGTAGGCCAAAGGAAAAGGGCCTAAAATGGTAATCCTTAGGCATTACGAAGTTTGGTTTCTAACACAGGCTAGAGGATGAGTACTTAGAATGGTAATCCTTAGGCATTATGGAGATCGGTTGCGAACACAAGCCAAAAGATGAGGGCCTAGAATGGTAATCCTTGGGCACTAAGAAACTTGGTTTTTAATTCAAACCAAAGGATGAGGGCTTAGATAAGAAGGTGGTGTCACCAAATATTGCGTTAAAGGGTCATGAATTTTATCAATGTATGGAATGTTATAAGATAGATAGGGATCTGTGTCATAAGCTACATCATCATATGAACCTTGAACAAAAGGGTCATTAGTCATAAAGTTCTCATAAAATGGATTATATATGGTTCTTGTATGTGTGTAATGAGGCATGTTTAGATCCATGAAATAGGTCATGTGAAAAACAAAGGGTCTAAAAGTAACAAACAATTGAGGTCTAAAGACAAAGCCTATTTAGCTCTGCAAAAGAGGCACAAAGGGATAAATAATTAAACTAGGTAAAGGTAGAACAAAACAAATGCGAGATTGGTCTACCAAAATGATACTGATTTTCCTAAAGATGGATATAATCAATGATAAAAGCAACACAAAATCTCAAACTTGTGTATGGCTAAAGTACTGATTTACCCAAAGATGGTTATAATCAGTGATAAAAGTGTTTAAATAAAGTAAAACAATTTTGAACTAGGATTCAAAGATAGCAATAATTTTCCAAAAGGCAGTTATAATCGTTCTAATGTAAAAAAAATAAAAAGGCTAGATTCAGAAACAAAGAACTCAAAACAAACTAAACTAAGAGAATTGGCTCAGATGACACTCAATAATTGGCTCACTGAGACTCAAAATTTGATTCATGAGAGACTATTAGAAGAAAAGAACGAAGACACTCAAAATTCATCACAATAAACTTCAAACAAAATACGTGGCAACAATTTGGCTCAAAAGGACACTCTAAACAAGGTACAAAACAAACAATAATTATTAGGTCAATGCAAGATGTCTTTTAGAACAAATAGGAAATTAACCCAAGTAATCACAATCCAAACACAAAAGGTAGACAACCTAAGCCCAAATTAGATGATGCTTTGGTGTGAACCTAATTAGTTTAAGATTTGCACTTCAAAATGTTCAATTTAAAATTTAATGTGAAAAGACTTGAACATTCTAAGTCAAAAGAGCTAGGCCAAAATGGACAGCATAACTACGTGTTTGAAATAAGAGAGATAAAACAATAACTTAGAACTTGGTTTTAAAAGCAACAATATATTGGAATAATTTAGGCAACATAACAACGCTCCTTCAAACAAATGTCATGGAAAATGGTTTTGGACTTGAATATACAAGGAAAAAGTTTGGGATGAAACAAATAGCATAACGACACCTCATTTAAACAAGAGACACCCAAATGGTTTTGGAACAAATATTTAAGGCAAAGAGTGAAACACAAATAGATAGAGTAACACCTCTTAGGCCAAAAGTGTGTGAAAACAACATGATAGTTTTGGACTTGTTTTGACGTGACAATACAAACAATCAATTTTAGTCTAAAAATACTCATGTAAATCAAAGAAAATAGAATTAAAACTAATGGCCTATATTATTTCTAAAATTGACATGGGTGTGCATAGATTCTACCAAGGTTTCCACAGATATATCAATGCTTATGAGGAATTCAGTGTTAATTCAAAAATTAAAGTACAGGTGTAGGTAGAATTTTTACATCCCCTCTATCTCTCAAGCATTGATACGTGGTACAAACTTAGAGTGAGGAACACTTGGCATTTGGTAAGAAATTTTGTGATAAGTGGGGTTTTTACTAAAATCTATAAATCTTGAATGTACTAAATGGTCCCAAGTATGGATAACATAAGGGCATGATCACATCAATTGAATGCAAATTACCTAGTTTATTATGTAAGGGTCTATTCCTTTACACAGAGACTCTAGTTGTGTACTAATTAATAGAGTTTGATGTCTGGATGTCGTATGGCTTGGGTACCCATTAAGATGGTCAAGCTAACCACTCACCATTATCCCATCCAATAGTTTGTCTAATTTTTATACCTTACGATGGAGTGGGGTTAGTACGATGCTGGGAGATGAAACCCTAGGTCAACGTACCCCTAAAAAACTCATAGGGAGGAGATGAACTCTTTCCCATAATTAAAATACATAAAAGAAATAAATAAAAAATGGAAAGACTTTAGAGGTCATTTATAGGTCACCGAAGTCACTCAGAGCTTGGGGAGAGCATACACGACATTCTTTCTGACACAAATTTTCAAACAATAATAAACTTAGCATTTTTGGTCACCCAAGTTTCCCAAAGGGGATGGGGAGAGAAAATGCATACAATAGTTTATATTTTGCCATAAATAATGAACTTTGAAATTTAGATAATAATGAAAAACAAATACAAAGTGAAAAAAAACTCTTAAGAGCTCTAACTAAGATGTATGTTCCTTTTAATACCACCAAGTTCGAAGTGTGATTGAAATTTTGGCCCCTTAGCCTTGTTTTCACTTGTAAAACTTAAAAAACAACTAAAAGACAAATACAACTAAGTGGATTTTAAGCACCAAACAAAATTTATGTGGGATTTTAATAATGCTTAAGATTATCTATCTCCACCTTAGGTCCTTTAAAATGTTAGGGGGTTTGCTTGCTTAGAATCCAAAGAGTGAGTGAACAACAATCTCTTTCAAGATCTCCGGTTTCTATTTTTGTCTCAGAGAAATTGTCATCGATAACAACAAAGATAGATGTCGATTCCTGAAATTGATGTCGATTGGATCATATCATTGATGTTTCTTGTGACCACACAGAAAAAAAGTGTTTCAAAAGAAAAATGTTGATAAACAAGTTTAAAACTCAAACTTCTCATGGCTCTATAATAAAAAGGTAATAAAGGCAATAAAGAGTTTGTTTAGCACAAAAATGAAAGCAAGAAAATTAATTTTAGCTATGTTTTTGGCTTGCTCTATTTTGACACAGTGATCATCATCGATCATTATAGAGATCATTTTCAGTTCCTATAATCGGTGATAATTTTCTACAATTGTAGTCGATATTTGTAACCTTACTAAAAAAAACATGAATTTCAAAATTAAAACTCTAAACTTGAAGATTTAAATGGATCCATTATAAAAACTAAAGCTAACATATCAATCTCCTTGGCCATACAGGATGATTGATCCCACTGGGCATGCCATTATGTACCTTACGATTTTGAAAAATAAAAAATATGTAAACTAGTCCCTTGTTAGTCTAAATGAGAAAACATCAAACATAAAAATACACTAGGACTAAACACTCTTGCCTAAGAACTAGGGGGGACATAACACAATAAGCAAGATCATAAAATAGAGATGAAGAAAATACAAATTTCTTATCTCCATTAACGAATTTGATGCTTACTTATTGGCATAAGGATGTTCATGTTTGGTGTATGACAATTTGAATCTTCCATCAATGCTCTTCCATGGTGGTATCATCTCTCCAATAGTCACTTGTGGCTTGGTGTGAAGCTTGACATAAATGGGGCATTATAAAACTTTTCTTAAAGGCTTCAATAAGGTAGTCCAGTAGAATAACCTTACACATAAAATCTTGTTGGCATATAGTGTGTGCACTTATATATATGGCTCTAAGAACTAACTCTAACCCTAAAGAGGTTAGGTTAAATGCTAACTCGGGTTGAGTTTAAATTAACCTAGGTTGAGTCAGTCTAACTCTGGGTTGGGTTAAGGCACTCATGAAATCTTGACACCTCAGTTTAGGATATTTGTGAGGTATGACAAATCACTTTAGATATTTGTGAGCTGTGACTCATATTTGTGAATATTTAGGAGCTAATAAATCACTTTATTATCTTATTTAACCTTTTGATTCATATCTAGCTAAAAATTCATTTTTTTAGTAAATGAAATTCACTAATTTGATTTATAATTTTTATTTAGGTAAGATATTAGGATTTACAATATAATTAGTCTTGCTTAGTGCTTTTGGATTTTAGAAATTGTTTTAAATGTCTTCAATAAATATCCTGATAGGCCAAAAGTGTCAAATTATTAAGTTGTAATTTGACAAGGGTTAAAACCAAACTAGGTTATGTAATATTATTGTAGATAATATTTCCTAATTCCTAAGAGTAGTTGTACATTTACTTTGTCTTCTACTGTGTAGCTCAAGAGTCCCGTAGGTAGTTGAATGGACTTCTTGGTAGGTGAAGAGAGTTGTCAAATTTTGGCTTTAAATTGTAATGTTTTCTTCTCTTTCAATTTGAATCATGAAATATAATTTCATTATTATTCCGCCAATAATATTTCTAGCCTATCATTGGTATCAAAGCTTGGATAAAAATATTTTGTTTTTTCTTCTATTTCAATCTATACACTCTGCATATTATTTATTTCCTTCAGTCTTTGGTGTTACGGTGTATCATTAACATTCCTTTGTCTTTGGCACTGTGGTTTATCAGTTATTAATTTTTGTGTCACTATTTTGGTGTGCCTCCACACAAAACAAAACCATAGCCTGTTATTATTCACACCTCCTCAAATTTTTTTGTATATTAAACCTATAATTAACTTTGTTATTCACCTAATATCCATAAGGATTTTGGCATGTATTTAGTGCCCTTATAACTTGACCTGAGTTACCTGAGATGATTTTAATCTTACAACATTTAATCTTCACTTAAAATGTATAATTGTGCTTGCTCTGACATCGACAACAGGGACTTGACATAGATTTATTTCATTGCATCTGGTATTTTTTGATGCATCTAGTGTTTTTTGTTGCTCATTGTATGAGCCAGGACCTTGAAATATGGTGTTTGGATTTTACTCAAGGCATTTGCCATTACCAAAGACCTGAGTTTAGTTTTAGTATTGACGTGCCATTGGAATTAGCACCATAATCAAACCAACATGGCATTTGGGGTTGTTATACTTTTACACAGGGAGTTGAATATTATATTTTCAAGTTTGCCATACATTTTTTTATTATTTTCCAATATATGAATTTTCAAAACAAAAGGAGGAGAGGTAATTCATTTTTTATGCTTTTTATTAAAAAGTAAAATTTCATTTTTAAGTGTTTTTTTCAAATTTTGAAAATTTAGATTTGAAAGCATTTAAAACTTTGAGAAATTTGTTAATTACCTTGAGAAATCTACTCTATGCAAAATTGACAAACAATAACCATTTTTTGCAAATTTAAGGAGAAATCAGGGGAGCTATTCTTTTTACCCATTCGTGTATGCCGAAAAATGTAAATCCAAAAATCAAGAATAACTGAGTATATTGATGTATGAGGTTTATTTTTAAGCCAGTGTTAAGGACAAAGTGAATCTTTTTCAGTACCTTTGCATATATAGAAAATGGGACCATTTTAGAGTGGTAAGGAACCAATTGGGGTTAAACAAAAACTCAAAACCTCTAAAAAATCAAACAAAACTCAAAACTATGCATTCCATCAAATCTATTATTTGCACTTCCTTGACTAACAAAGAGAGTTGGCTAGAATGGTCTTGGCAAGTGGAGAATACACTTAACTTCAATGATCTATGGTTTAATATATGTGATGGGGAAAAACAACCAGCTAAACCAACATGGAATGCAAAGGACACTCAAACATGAAACTAGAAAAACTAGAAGGCTTTGGCCTTGATGAGGGCGTCAGTGGACGGAGATGTGTTTCATCATATATAAGGGTTCAATATACCATGCAAAGCATACTATAAACTGAAGGACCTATATAACTCCCATTCAGAGTTGAAATTCATTCAATTATAGTTGAAACTATTCAACTTAGAGTTGAGAGATGGTGATGTGATGAGATTGGCTTCAGAGATATGTGTTATAAAACATGATGTTGAAGAAATAGGTGTCAAAATTGACATATACATGACCGCATTAATAAAATCCCTTCTTCATAATTATTCAACCTATTTGGAGTCTCTACAAGTAAGCAATCAGATGAAGATTCTCACATTTAACCTATTGGTTGAAAATATGGCAGAAAGAGAAAAGGCATTTGGAAGGAAAATAGAAACCACAATAGGTGAAAGTGTGTGCTATGTCAAAAAAAATTCTTCCAAACCATCAAACAAGGCCATGTCTTCCAAAAATGAAGGAAATAACAAGTACAAGGGAAAAGGTGGAAAAAATGAAAATCATGGTGGTCAAAATCAAAAATAGAATGATAAATAGGACCTCTATTATGAATGGTATGAAAGAAAAGGTATCCACGAGACTCACAAATGTAGGACGTCATGGGAGAAAATGGAAGCATACCATAAAAATAAAGATGTAAATTCAAAGAAATAGTCAAAAGAGTCAAACTCAGCCCAATTCACTAGTGAATGTGTGTTTTCCAATATAGATGATCAAGAAAATAGTTTCTCAATCAGTTCCTCATGGTTTGATGCTTGGGTTCTTGATACTGGTGTCACTCAACATATGAATTTTTAAAAAGACTTATTTAAGGAGTACATTGAATAAAGGTATGGCTCAGTATACCTCATAGATAGATCAAGTCTATAACCACAAGGAAGAGGTATAATTTGACTCAAGTGTATAGGGCTTCCAAACTATAAACTTGAGAATGTTCTCTACCTTCCTTAATTAAAACGAAACTTGTCCCTATTGCTCATAAGGCAACAAGGCCATTCCATTCTATTGGATAATGGTGATGTCATAATTAAGAGAAAAAGTGATAATGTAATCATTTTGACTGGATATGAGGAAGGTAAACTACTCAAACTAAAGAGCGAGCCATCAAATTCAAGGAATTATGCTCATTTTTTGGAAGACAAAATGTCTCCAAACATGTTATGGCATGCTCAATTTAGGCACACTCACTATAAAAACACTCATGTATTGTAAAAGAATGGTGTTGTTGGCATGCCTACATTGCCCATAAAATCAAACGAGAAGTGTGAATCATGTATCTTGGCTAAATATGCAAGAGAACTACTTCTGAAGTCATAGTGGAAAGTAGATAAAAAATTGTAGCTTGTTCATTTAGACTTGTGTTCTCTTTCAATCCTCTCTATTGGTAGTCATAAGTACTTCATGTTGTTCATTTATCACTACAACATGATGACATGGATATACTTTATAAAAAATAAATTAGATGCCTTCGATACTTTCAAAAAAATTTAAACAATGATTGAAAATGAAGCACAAACCCACATCGAGACACTCATGATAGATAATGGTGGTGAATTCACATCAAATAAGTTTGAATCCTATTGTGAGAAAAATGGGATCAAACGCCATTTCAAATTTCTTCACACTCCACAACAAAATGGAGTAGTTGAAAGAATGAATAGAACTATGATGAGTATGGTTCATGCAATGTTGTCTTTCAAAGGGGTAAATCTGCACTTTTGGGCTGAAGCAACTAAAACGATAGTATACCTTCACAATAGATCATATTCAATAGCTCTTGAATTAAATACTCTATATGAGATGTGGTGTGGTCACCTCCTTTTAGTGAGACATCTTCGGATTTTTGGATCCACTTGTTACACATTGATTCCAAAGGAGAAGAGAAACAAATTGGACCATAGGAGTTAAAAATGCATCCATTTGGGATATTGTAATTCCTCCAAGGCATTCAAGGTATATGATGAGAAAGATAAGAAGTTTTTTTTAAAGATAAATTGTCTTTTGTGAAACTGCAAAGGACAAAGAGCATATTGATTGGTAATTAAGTCGACTAGACAATTATGCAAAGTTTGATGTTTACAAGGAGAGTGAATTAAATGTTCTAGACAATGAATAGGGGAAACAAATTTGGGAATTTATTGATTTTATATTGTCTCCCATACATGAGCTTGAAACTCCTCCTAAAGGAGAGAGTGAAATTCATCAGATATTATATAGGGGCCAACAGAACACAGAGAAGACAATGAAGGAACTTTAGATGATGAATCTAAAGCACCTACAACACAAAAAAAGATGCCTAAGTGGGCCACTCAAACACTAAAAGATGTGAGGCATGATGAAGTTGGGAAAATAGGCACTCAAAGTGCACATGTAACGTCTTTTCAACCAAACAAGTCTATTGATGAAATTCAGGACATGATTGGATAACTCACATTGGATGATTCTAAAGAGGAACTCACTGTTGCATCTGATTCAAAACCAATAAATTTCAAATAACCTGAGAAGCTTGACTCTTGGAGAAAAGTAATGAAAGATGATTCTAATTCACTGGTGAAAAATGGGACTTAGAATCTAGTTGATCTACCATATGGTTGCAAATTGATTGACTACAAGTGGGTCTATCACAACAAATACAAGGCAGACAACTCACTTGACAAACATAAAACAAGGCTTGTCACAAAGGGATATGCTCAAAAAGAAGGAATTGACTATAATGAAACCTTTGCACCTACAAAAAAATGGACTACCATTCAAACCATGTTGGCTTTGACAGCTCACAATGGATGGAAAGTTTACCAAATGGATGTGAAATCTATATTTTTTATTGGAGACCTCAAGAAAACTATGTACATGACACAACTTGATGGTTTTTTAGTAAAGGGACAAGACTACAAGGTGTGAAAACTAGAAAAATCATTGTATGGTTTAAAATAAGCCCCTCGAGTATGGTACAAAAAACTAGCTGAGCACCTCATGAATATGAACTTCAAACGTTTTGTGTTTGAAGATGCAACTCTTTTTATCAAAACAATTGACAAAATAGTTGTATTTTTGGTGGTTTATGTTAATGATTTGCTCATCACAAAGAACAATGAATGGTATGTTGTAAAATTCAAATCAGAGTTGATGAAAAGCTTTGGAATGACTGATTTGGGTTATCTTCATTACTATTTAGGTATTGAAGTAATTAAAAAACCAAAGTATTTATTCATCACTCAACAAAAGTACGTTTGTGACATTCTGAGCAAGTTCAGAATGGAAGATTGTAAGCCTCTTATCATGCCCATAGAACAGACTCTTAACTTGACATCTAAAGATTCAACATATTTGGTTGATGCCACTAGATACAAACAACTCATTGAAAGTCTAATTTATGTGACTACCACTCGACCAAATATATCATATGTAGTTGGTATCCTCTCAAAATTCATGAAACAACCCAAGAAAAGTCATTGGGTAGCAACAAAAAGGGTCCTCAAATATCTCAAAGGCACATAACATTTTGGGCTTAGATACTCTAGGGCAAGAGACTTCAAACTGGTTGGGTATTTAGATTTTGACTATGCTGGTGATCATGAAGATGGAAAGTCCACCTTGGGTTTTCTAATGAATTTAGGAACAACAGTTGTTAGCTAGAAATAAAAGAAGTAATAAGTATCGGTAATTTCTTCAATAGAAATAGAATATATGGCCGATTCAGAGGCAACTCGAGAGATTTTTTGGCTCAGAAGGGTTCTTTCAAATTTGTAGGAGTAACAGGTTTCATCAACACCTCTCATGTTTAACAACACTTATGCAATCCAAATGGCAAAGAATCTAGTCTTTCACGACCAAACCAAACACATCAATACCAAATTTCATTTGATTTAGCACTATGTGAAAGATGACAGTGTCAAGTTACAACATTGCCCAACATCAGAGCAACCAATAGACATTTTGACAAAGGCGCATGGATGAGAAAAATCTAAAAAATTTAGAGGAATGCTTGGTTTGACAACAACCCCTGTGGATTAAGGGGGGATGTAATATTATTGTAGATAATATTTCCTAATTCCTAGGAGTAGTTGCACATTTACTTTGTCTTCTAGTGTGTATGTCAAGAGTCCTAGAGGTAGCTGAATGGGCTTCTTGGTAAATGAAGAGATTTGTCAAAATTTGGCTTTAAATTTTAATGTTTCCTTCTCTTTCAATTCGAGTCATGAAATACAATTTCATTGTCATTTCGTCAATAATCTATCTTGTCAAGTTATTGGTGTATATAAGGTAATGCACTAAATGAGTTAGGCTCATCACGTTTTTGAGCAATTAGATCCTTTACACAAATGAATTTGGGAAATTCAAGAAATTTCTAGGCTTAAAATGTGTCATTTTCTATAAATTAAATTGAATTTCGATTTAACATGAAAGTAGCCAAAATAAGTGTTTACATACCTGAGTGACTTTGCAAGTATAATTGGAAATAGATTTCTTGGGGGGAACAATTTAATATTTTGGGCATCCCCTTTGCTTTTGATAGTTATCTAACTAAGCTTTGGAAGTATGTCCTCTATAGGATTGAAAAGAAGATTGAATATTGTATCACTAAGCCTTTATTTCTAGCATACAAGTTCAAATTTGCACCAAAATATTGGTTACTACTCATGTCTACTATTCCTCCTATTAGGCTCCCTCCAAGGTCTCCTGTGATGTTTTGGCCAAAATCTTTAGAGACTTCGTTTGGGTAATTTTAATTGTGCTCGAGGTTTTCATAGAGTGGCCTGAAATATTTGTTGCCTCCCTCGTGATAAATATGGAATGGGTATCATTGACATCTATCAACAAAGTATGGCCCTGTGTGCTAAGTGGGTGGTTCAATATATTGAGGGCAATGAATCTTGGAAAATTTTGATAAGACATTGTATTTTTATGGGCTCTCCCTATGGTAAAACTAGTTGGAAAAATATTGGCTTCAAATCCATTCTCATCACTACGGTTCCTGTCAAGATTTATGGCTCTTTTGTGGTTAAAAGCATTTGAAAATATTTTGAAGCTGTCAAACCCCACTTGAAGTGTGTGAGGGATGGATTTCGCACATGTTTATATTTTAATGACCATAGCTTATGGTGGCCACCAATTCTTACTACTTCCTTTGTTCCCCTAGTTGAATTACCTGGTATTAAAGCTCTATAATTATTCCAAAAAGGGATTCACACTATTTGAGATTTGGTTACCTACAGGGATTGGATTCCCTAGAATGAACTAAAAATCAAGTTTTGGTTAAATAATGTAATCTTACCTTCTATTCTATACATTCAAGAGTTTTTACCTAATGTTATGTTACATAAACTTAGTTTATAGCCTCTTAGGTCCTGGTGGAAAGATTGAAGGTGGAACTGTGATACACATTTCAAGAGCTACTCTCTTGGGCTACTTTATCAGGTGATGATTCCTTTTTCTTTAGCTTTAGATAATCTCAATAGGCATTGGGGTCTCCATTCCTCTCCTAAGACTTGGATCACCTATCTAGATCATGTGTGGTAACCTAACTTAGAGCCCAAGCTGGCTCATTTTTTATGGTGTTTGATTTATCAAGGACTTCCACTCGATGAGAGATTGCTCCACCTCCAAATTCTCCAATCCTTCTGTTTGGATTATAAGCATCCAAAATCCTTTAAACATCTACTTTGGTTTTTTTCTAAAAGCCTAATCTACTTAGTGTTATATTCATTTATTATTTCAATCTTATCACCTTGAACCTTTCTCTTGGTGATAGGCACTCTTTGGGGATTATTCTAATTGGGCGACCTCTATTACCTTTCTCTGGCAATTATTTAGTACCATTATTCTCTTTCAGCTATGAAAAGATAGGAACAATGCTATTTTTAATCATGAAACCTATGTAACTTCATTTTCTATTAATAAAAAGGTTGTTATTTTTTCAGTATATTTACAAATTAAAGCTCAAGTGGAAAAGATGGATCTGGACTTCCACCATTTATAGGAGCTAATCAACCTTTGGGGGAGTACCCCTTACACCATGAGTAGAGTTCCACCTTATGGCCTACTTATCAGCATTCCACCTCCTCCCAGGAGGTGTCAAAGGAGAAATCGATCTCAAAACAAGGTCCAATTTTTTCATCACCCTCCCCAAAGGGAGACTGGAGTTCTCATGGAAATTCTACTTCTGGTCCTTCACAGCAGTCTCCAACAAGCATTGTTGTTCCTACACAACTAATTAGTGGTTAAGCTATCAATATTCATGATGACCCCCTGGATGGTTAGAATGCTTTAGAGATTCCTGATGAGGAGCCATCCACTTTGTTTGGATCTAGGAAGCACAATTGATTACCAAGCAACTTAAATGCGGAATTTAACCAGAATGCACAAGTAACTAGAATTCAAAAATAACATAGAATATGAGAGACAATACCCAATTATATTAATACTCTTCCAGAAAAGAATTACAATGAAGAGACGCCACACTCTTCCACACCTTACAGGCTTCCCACACCAAGTGTACAGTAATTCACCTTCAAGAGTTCACTCTCTCAATTATGGTCCCAACACTCAACTCAAACATAGAGTTGGTGTTCACCTCCAACCAGTCAGTATCACTACTGCCAATACATTGAGTATACACACATACTCAACCGAGTACAAAATGCACTCTAAGTAGATCTCCCATGAACTTGCAACAACCTGCAACTCAAATGATCTTACTTTGGAAGGATCTACCTTGCCTTCCTCTATTGCTCTCCGATCGAGTACACACCGTACTCCAAGTAGATCCTACCTGATTTTGCTATCTGTTGTGTTGCTGATCTCCCTGATCCTACTGCCACCTATAGATCAATCTGGTCTTGCACACCTACCGACCAACCTGGTTTTGCACACCTACAAACCTAGATTTTGCACACACAAACACTTGCAGATCAATGATCTTACTTACCATGTAGATCTCCAAACCTGGCCTTGCACACCTGCTGACCAAGATCCTACATACATTAAGAATCCTTCTGATTCTCCAAACCAGCACCCACACTTGGCACTGTGGCACTAGGAGGAACACACCATGCTCTCTTCACTCTGAAGGAGCAAATTTTGCTCTCTTACTCTCTAGCACACATTACAATACAGCCCATGAGTCTATTATATAGATCTTATGCAAACAATAATTAGACATCTAATTACAATAATTAGATCCGCAGCTCAAGACTATAATTGGCCTTCTACATGCAAACAACCAATTTGTTAACTAACTATTCGTGCAACTGACAGTTTCGGAATCGCACAGGGGACCGACGTCGGTCCCTGTCTGCCTGGAGGTGACCAACATCGGCTGACTCCTGACCGATGTCGGTTGCTTCCTATCCACCACTGGCCGACATCAGTCGGCCTAACCAACGTCGGTGACTATGACACTCAACAACCTCCTCCCCTGTTTGCATCAGTGAAGTTTTTAGCTCCACAACCTAACAATCTCCCACTTGGAGATAAACAGTTGCATTGTACCTGTACCTATACCCCATCTAATTTTTTTCTTGGCTTGTATCCCTCTTCAAGCTCAACCTTGAAGTCCAACCACCACAAATCCTATGGTGCACCTCCTGTCATCCAAGTAACCTGCTGCATCCGCATCTACAAACCCATGTAGAAAAAGAACTTGACCCTGCATCGCATGTTGACCTGCTGCTGGTCCCTCTTAGATACCTGAGAATCAATTGAACTGCCCTCCAGTGCTTCTTTCCCAGATCAGCTCCAAACTTTTTGACAGCTCCCACTGCGTGGGCAAACCCAGGTCCAGTACACATGTACTTAACCTCATCATGTGAATCAGGACACTTGTTCATAGAACTATCCAACCCATCGGCATGCTAACCGATTTCACACAATCATCTAGAGACAAAATCAACCTGTGATCTCCATGTCTCTAGAACACACTTATGCCAAAGAATTTTGCTACTCCAAATTCCTCATGACATACCACTGAACTAACTTTACCTTTAGTTCAACAAAACCCTGCATGTATGAACCTGCAACAAGCTCATCATCCACATACAGTAACAAGATAATGTCACGACCATCATCCACCTGGTAAAGAAAACCATAGTAGTTACACTGACATTGACTAAAGCCATGCTTTGTCATCCACCTGTCAAACCTGTACCACTGTCCTACAGCTTGCTCAAGACCATATAACCTGGCCTTCCATCTCACATGTCCATTCTCTCTATTCTTTAACTAAGGTATCCATTCATCTTTCAGTGCTTTCATACCGGCTGGCAACCCTACCAAATCTCTCATTTGGTTTTGCATCCTCATTCATGCCATGCTCCCACTGTTTCTTGGATCTTTCCTACTTTGCAGTGAGCAACGAGTATAAATAAGAGGAACAACGAATTTGAGGCTTACTTACCCTTTCAGTCCTCCATATGGGCGTTTGAGACTCCTTTATAGCTTGCTGTCCACCCAAAATTTATTTCAGTGACCGACCTCGGTCACCACACAATTTTCATCCGATCGATGTCAGTTCCATGCGACTGTCCTTTCTATCAACATCAGTTTTCTGACCGACATCAGTCTTACCTAGTCACCGATGTCGGTTCCCTGACTGACGCCAGTAACCACCCTGCCCGACACCACCGGCTTTGGTCTGCACATGACTGACATCGGCACCTATCTGTTCGACACCAGTTCCTCCTAACTGATGTCGGTACCTGTGTTCTCTTATGAGTGATGACTTTTTACCCGCGAGCTCTCTTTGGATCAAAACCCTATCCAAACTGCTCTACTCAGAGTTACTCAGTCCCATCTGCTGATGTCTGTCCATCATCTCCTCCATAAACACCAAGTCTTTCTAGTTCTTAAGTCTGTCAAAGACATCTGACTTCCTCTTAAGAACATGCATCTCTTTCTTGCTCATGTGACCAAGCCTACAAAGCCACGTCTTCGCAACAGAAGAAGAATCAGTAATATAAGTAGATAGATAAAGGATACCTACTTTCTTACCACCAGCTAATTCAAGTGCATCCACTGTGAGAGTTCCTGTGCATCTCTCATCACCCAACTTTCTTGAAGAAATTAGCCACATCTTCAAGACTGGGACCTGCATGACCTCCTTCAACACCATGTGTTGGCTACCTGCAATTTCAGCTTCACTTCCCCTTTGCCAAAACTTTGACAAGGCACACCAGCCCCTAAATAAATCTTTCCAAAGTCTCCAAAGACCTTAACATGGAAAAACACTCTATTTCGAGCTGCATGGAAAGGGGCAACAAAATCTATAAAACAAGATTCTACTTTATCCAAAGAACATCCCAGAGCATCATGTGCAACAACACCTACAACATCTGCTTCTTCAGTTCCTTCATGCTGATCTTCTACCAACCAATAATTTTTCTTTACCTGCTCTTTCTTTTCATAACACCATAATTGACCATTCGTGCTTTTCAAATCCTCCATTCTTAGCTTACTTTCTTCTGCCATTGCTATACTCCCACTCAATCAAAAACCCCTGAGAGTGACCTATAATCAAACACAAACTTGCTCCCTGCAACCTTAGCTCTGATACCACTTGTTGGGATCTAGGAAGCACAATTGATTACCAAGCAACTTAAATGCAAAATTTAACCAGAATGCACAAGTAACTAGAATTCAGAAATAACACAAAATATGAGAGACAATACCTAATTGTATTAATACTCTTCCAGAAAAGAATTACAATGAAGAGACGCCACACTCTTTCACACCTTACAGGCTTCCCACACCAAGTGTACAGTAATTCACCTTCAAGAGTTCACTCTCTCAATTACGGTCCCAACACTCAACTCAAACACAGAGTTGGTGTTCACCTCCAACCAGTCAGTATCACTATTGCTAGTACACTGAGTACACAATACACTCCAAGTAGATCTCCCATGAACTTGCAACAACCTGCAACTTAAATGATCTTACTTTGGAAGGATCTACCTTGCCTTCCTCTATTGCTCTCTGACCGAGTACACACCGTACTCCAAGTAGATCTTGCCTGAGCTTGCTACCTGTTGTGTTGCTGATCTCCTTGATCCTGCTACCACCTGCAGATCAATCTGGTCTTTTACACCTATCGACCAACCTGGTTTTGCACACCTACAAACCTAGATCTTACACACACAAACACCTGTAGATCAATGATCTTACTTACCATGTAGATCTCCAAACCTGGCCTTGCACACCTGCCGACCAAGATCCTACATACATGAAGAATCCTTATGATTCTCCAAATCAACACCCACACTTGGCACTGTGGCACTAGGAGGAACACGCCATGGTCTCTTCACTCTGAAGGAGCTAATTTTGCTCTCTTACTCTCTAGCACACATTACAATACAGCCCATGAGTCTATTATATAGATTTCATGCAAACAATAATTAGACATCTAATTACAATAATTAGATCTGCAACTCAAGACTATAATTGGCCTTCTACATGCAAACAACTGGTTCGTTAACTAACTATTCGTGCAACTGACAGTTCTAGAACCGCACAGGCGATCGACGTCGGTCTCTGTCTGCCTAGAGGTGACTGATGTCAGCTGACTCCTGACTGATGTCAGTTGCTTCCTATCCACCACTGGCCGACATTGATCGGACTAATCGACATCGATGACTGTGACACTCAGCAACCTCCTCCCCTATTTGCATCAGTGAAGCTTTTAGCTCCACAACCTAACAATCTCCCACTTGGAGATAAACAGCTGCATTATACCTGTACTTGTACCCTGTCTAATTTTTTTCCTGGCTTGTATCCCTCTTCAAGCTCAACCTTGAAGACCAACCACCACAAATCTTGTGGTGCACCTCCTGTCATCCAAGTAACCTGCCACATCTGCATCTACAAACCCATGTAGAAAAAGAACTTGACCCTGCATCGCATGTCGACCTGCTGCTGGTCCCTTTCAGATACCTGAGAATCCATTGAACTTCCCTCTAGTGCTTCTTTCTCAGATTGGCTCCAAACTTTCTGACAGCTCCCACTACGTGGGAAAACCTAGGTCCAGTATGCATGTACTTAAGCTCATCATGTGAATCAGGACACTTGTTCACAGAACTGTCCAACCCATCGGCATGCTAACTGATTTCACACAATCATCTGGAGACAAAATCAACCTGTGATCTCCATGTCTCTAAAACACACTTATGCCAAAGAATTTTGCTGCTCCAAATTCCTCATGACATACCACTAAACTAACTTTACTTTTAGTTCAGCAAAACCCTGCATGTATAAACCTGCAACAAGCTCATCATCCACATATAGTAATAGGATAATGTCATGACCATCATCCACCTGGTAAAGAAAACCACAGTAGTTACACTGACATTGACTAAAGCCATGCTTTGTCATCCACCTGTCAAACATGTACCACTATCTTGTAGCTTGCTCAAGACCATATAACCTGGCCTTCCATCTCACGTGTTCATTCTCTCTATTCTTTAACTAAGGTATCCATTCATCTTTCAGTGCTTTCATATCGGCTGGCAACCCTACCAAATCTCCCATTTGGTTCTGCATCCTCATTCATGCCATGCTCCCACTATTTTCTGGATCTTTCCTGCTCTGCAGTGAGCAACGAGTATAAAGAAGAGGAACAACGAATTTGAGGCTTACTTACCCTTTCAGTCCTCCATATGGGCATTTGAGACTCCTTGACAACTTGCTATCTGCCCAAAATCCATCTCAATGACTGACCTCGGTCACCACACAATCTGCATCCGATCGATGTCGGTTCCATGCGACTGTCCTTTCTATCGACGTCAGTTTTCTGACCGACGTTGATTTTTTGACCGACGTCAGTTTTTTGACTGACGTCGGTCTTACCTAGTCACCGATGTTGGTTCCCTGATCGACGCCGATAACCACCCTGCCCGACACCATCGGCTCTAATCTGCACATGACCGACATCGGCATCTGTCTGTTCGACGTTGGTTCTTCCTAACTGACGCTGGTACCTGTGTTCTCTTGTGAGTGATGAATTTTTACCCGTGAGCTCTCTTTGGATCAAAACCCTGTCTAAACTGCTCTGCTCAGAGTTACTCAGTCCCATTCGCTGATCTCTGTCCATCATCTCCTCCATAAACACCAAGGCTTTCCAATTCTTAAGTCTGTCAAAGACATCTGACTTCCTCTTAAGAACATGCATCTCCTTCTTGCTCATGTGACCAAGCCTACAAAGCCACATCTTCACAATAGAAGAAGAATCAGTAATATAAGTAGATAGATAAAGGATACCTACTTTCTTACCACCAGCTAATTCAAGTGCATCCGTTGTGAGAGTTCCTGTGCATCTCTCATCACCCAACTTTCTTGAAGAAATTAGCCACATCTTCAAGACTGGGACCTGCATGACCTCCTTCAACACCCATGTATTGGCCGCCTGCAATTTCAGCTTCACTTCCCCTTTGCCAAAACTTTGACAAGGCACACCAGCCCCTAAATAAATCTTTCCAAAGTATCCAAAGACCTTAACATGGAAAAACACTCTATTTCGAGCTGCATGGAAAGAGGCAACAAAATCTATAAAACAAGATTCTACTTTATCCAAGGAACATCCCAGAGCATCCTGTGCAACAACACCTGCAACATCTACTTCTTCAGTTTCTTCATGCTGATCTTCTACCAACCAACAATTTTTCTTTACCTGCTCTTTCTTTTCATAACACCGTAATTGACCATTCGTGCTTTTCAATTCCTCCATTCTTAGCTTACTTTCTTTTGCCATTGTTATACTCCCACTCAATCAGAAACCCCTGAGAGTGACCTGTAATCAAACACAAACCTGTTCCCTGCAACCTTAGCTCTGATACCACTTGTTGGGATCTAGGAAGCACAATTGATTACCAAGCAACTTAAACGCGGAATTTAACCAGAATGCACAAGTAACTAGAATTCAAAAATAACACAGAATATGAGAGACAATACCCAATTGTATTAATACTCTTCCAAAAAAGAATTACAATGAAGAGACGCCACACTCTTCCACACCTTACAGGTTTCCCACACCAAGTGTACAGTAATTCACCTTCAAGAGTTCACTCTCTCAATTATGATCCCAACACTCAACTCAAACATAGAGTTGGTATTCACCTCCAACCAGTCAATATCACTACTGCCATTGCACCGAGTATACACACGTACTCAATTGAGTACACAACGCACTCCAAGTAGATCTCCCATGAACTTGCAACAACCTGCAACTCAAATGATCTTACTTTGGAAGGATCTACCTTGCCTTCCTCTATTGCTCTCCGACTGAGTACACACCATACTCCAAGTAGATCCTGCCTGATCTTGCTACCTATTGTGTTTCTAATCTCCCTGATCCTGCTGCCACCTGCAGATCAATCTGGTCTTGCACACCTGCCAACCAACCTAGTTTTGCACACCTACAAACCTAGATCTTGCACACACAAACACCTGCAGATCAATGATCTTACTTACCATGTAGATCTCCAAACCTGGCCTTGCACACCTGCCGACCAAGATCTTACATCCATGAAGAATCCTTCTGATTCTCCAAACCAGCACCCACACTTGGCACTGTGGCACTAGGAGGAACACACCATGCTCTCTTCACTTTGAAGGAGCTAATTTTGCTCTCTTACTCTCTAGCACACATTACAATACAGCCCATGAGTCTATTATATAGATCTCATGCAAACAATAATTAGACATCCAATTACAATAATTAGATCCGCAGCTCAAGACTATAATTGGCCTTCTACATATAAACAACCGGTTCGTTAAATAACTATTCATGCAACCAAAAGTTCTGAAACCGCACAGGCGACCGACGTCGGTCCCTGTCTGCCTGGGGGTGATCGACGTCGGCCGACTCCTAACCGATGTCGGTTACTTCCTGTCCACCACTGGTCGATGTCGATCGACCTAACCGACGTCGGTGATTGTGACACTCAGCAACCTCCTCCCCTGTTTGCATCAGTGAAGCTTTTAGCTCCACAACCTAACACACTTGGTCAATGATTTTCAAGGATGATCCTCCACCTTCACCTCCTAGGGTGATGGTCTGTGCATAAAAAATGCTATCTATTTATTTGTAGTTTTTTGGGTCGTGCCTTTACCAGCTATTTTTTTTAGAGCTAGGATGTTGCTCTGGTGAGGAATTTGAGCCGCGATGTGTCCAGCTGCTTTACTTTATAACCTTTTGCAATTATATATATTTTTTTAATATAATGTGAAGTGTTCCAATGGTGAAGGAAAATTACAACTGAATTTGGGATAAAAAAGTAAATAAATAATTAAACTCTCTAAAATTGATTCCATTATCTTCAAAATGAGAATGAGAACAACAAAAAGACAAGCACTAATAAATTGGTGGGGAAAGAGTATACTAGCCATGATAGTTTGTCAACACACAAACAAAAGGTAGTAACTTCTAAACCTAAGCTCATAATTATAGAGGTTGTAGTGTCATACCCTTCTTTTTTAACAAAGTATTGTCAAATAAGGATATAAGGACACATGTGTATGAAACACAATAAGAAGTGGATATGTAAATAAGACATTAGTATGTAATAATGTCCAAATACAAATTTTGATCAATAGAAATCCAAAAGGGGAGATTAGTATCATGTTAGTATGAAATAAATAAAAAAAAACACACTAATAAAGACTTACACCTCTAGTCTAGACACTCAAAAAGCTAGTGAACAATACAAGTAACTAACAAATGAAAGCAAAACAAATAACTTTACCTTCCACGAGAGTAAGTGTTGTATGTTGGTAATGAATTGATGTGCTCAATTGTGTGATCAATAATTCTTTAGCAATGGAGCTCCTTGCACCACCTCTCCTTGTTACCTTGGTAATGTTGGGCTTAGCTTTGGATTTGGCTTATTTTAATAAATGGGCATGATAACACTATACCAATGGAAGATTTGCATGTATTTTTGCATAATAACTTTATACCAAGAGATCTTATTTATTAATGGGTGAGGTCTTGTATTTATAGCTTCTCAAACTAACTTTAACCCAAGTGTGGTTAGGTTAGAGTTAATTGTGGTTGAGTTTGAACTAACCCTAATTGAGTTAAGGAGGGGACATGTAATTACTATTTAGGATAGAGATCCCATTTATTAGGAATGACTATCCATTTCTAAATTTAAGGCATTTAGGGAGATATTTTTAATTCCTTGACTTTGAAGATGATGACATCATCATGTCCTCATTTTTATTAAAATTTCCTTTTTACAAAATTTAATTCCACTAATCTCACATGAAAATTCCACTTAAGCACTTAATTTAGTTTGATTATTTAAGTCATTTTGCTTAACATTTTTGCACTTTAGGAATTGTTCAAGTGTCTCGCTTAATGGGTCTAAAGGCCAAACTGTCAATTTGTAAGGTTGCATTGACTGGAGATGAATCTATGAAAGGTTACTATTGTGTACATGATAATACCTCAAATAGGGATGCCTCAACATGATTCTAAGCACTAATGTCTGATGTGTGGATTAAATTGGGACATTAAGTGATTCTTAAGCTTAATTTTTACTGTTTGATAGAAATCAATATGAAGTCTAGTTGGAAACCAGTTGTGGCCATAATGGGGTGTCTACATTTTGTTCCTATATCATAAGGCATTGCAATTTATAGGCACAATAATGTCTTCTCAATGAATGAAAAGTTGTTGATGCATAATGTCCTAGAAGGTGATGGATGAGCCTTGCATGCCCCCTCAAGGGAGTGGGCGGTAAAGAAGATCGGTGATCATTCCATCGAAAAGAAAGAAATGATGCGACCAAAAGGTAAAGGGGGTGGAAAGTATTGATTTCACAAAAATTGGTTATAATCAATGGCACAGTGGGATGCCCTAGTAGAACAGATAAAAAAGGATGATTTACCCAAAGGTGGTTATAATCATGAACATCTAGATAGATTGAAACTTAATGATTTGCCTAAAAGTGGTTATAATCATTATTACTGTGATTTGCTCCAATATGACAAATCAAAAAAGGGGGCTTAGGTATTGAATCTGTAGTCATAAAGTAAGAATAATTCGGCATAGAGGATAGGCTTGAATTTAGGCTACCTGTTAGTATGGAGATGCATGTACTAACTAGCAAGAATTAAAATTCATTTATGATTTAATTACTCTATATTTGGGTAATATTTGGATAAGTCAGGAATCTCTTAGGTGGGAACAAGGAGAAATGTTACAACACCATTGATTATAATATCCACCAAACTAATTTTTGTTGTAGCATGTGACGGTATGCATCATGATATAAAACACCATGATAACTTAGTTTTAATATGCATAAGGACTGACACTCGATCCAATAAACATTTAAAAATAAAGTATCGATGATAAAAACTATGGTGATAATGCTGACATATGAATATGGATGGACTTAAGTATAATGCACAAGAAATCACCTAATTAACATATATATACTTAGTCAAGGCACAATAATAAAAACAAATAAATAGACAAACAAACAAATAAAAAAATAAAATGCCAATAAAAATAAATGAATGAACAACAAAACACCAATAAACAAAATAGTGAACAAAATAATCAAAATAAAAGTAAACAAACACAAACAATGGTTAATCACAATGTTAGTATAAATATAAAACAAATTGTTCGTGCATGTGTAAGAGAGGTGTTACTCTTGGCGACAGGGTGAGCTCTAAACTAGGTACCAATGGCATTGGTATAACAACACAAGAACAATTGGCACAAGGTTCCCCTATGCTATAGGTTATTAATGATATAAACATTACCCATAGTCTATATGAGACAATGAAACAAACAAACAAAAATGGGGGGAATACAAGAAAAGGAAGGGGTAGCCGAGTTGACTCCAAATGTACCAGGCAAGGGGATGCTGCCTACATAGTCCCTGGACACAAGATCCAATGTGAACTTCAGGTCAAATGTAGTTCTCCCAGGATATGTGATAGAATAAAATGGTGAGCTAAAAAAACATGATTGATGTGTAGAGGAATATGGGAATGGTCTCAAAAAATGACAAGTGCATGAGAAAAGAAGGGATGGATGACATTCACAATCATGAAAGTGTTAACATAAATAAATTACGTGAGCGTGAGAGTATGGTTTAAGATAAAACCACATTAAAAAATAATAGAAAAACACTTACACATGAATAATACGTATAAGGTAAGAATGATAATGAGCTCATAAAATGGCGAGAGTGTAAATAACTTGCAAAATGATGAGAGCATTGGAATTGGTTGCTCTTAAAATGATGAGAACATGGGTTAAGTTGATTGTAAAATGACAAGAGCATGGGAAAGGGGTGACTGAGCTGACCTAAACATAAATTGAGCATTACCTACATAGTCTCAAATGAGACCTCAAGTCGCTGTAGTTCTACCTACAATAGAAGAATCTGACTAGGTAGCATCAAGTGCATAAATTAGGCAAATGGCACAATATATAACATAAATGGCAAGGTGATGCAATAATGCATGGTAAAGGTATTGCTCCTAATTTTCCCAAATGCGGTTATAATTAGGAAACAATGACATAGGTCAATGACACTAATTTGGCCAAAGATGATTATAATTAGTAGCACCACAAATGAATATAATAGGACAATAATGAAAAATGCAATTATCAAACCACTATCATATTGGTCTAAGATAATGTCTCATTATGAAATACTAAATCAACTATTGAAACTTTATTTGAATCCAATCACTAAAGGTGCCTAAAGAACCAATGGATCAGAACCAAGGTCAAAATGGGTGGGGAAAGAGGGTAATACAATTTTTACCAATAGGGAAGGTATGGAAGGAACGATATACTATATGGTATAAGGACGGTGATGTTATGGCAATTGGCTATAATGGTAATGGGGTTGCCCCTAAGTGACAAGGTAAGGTAAATGGTGGGGTAAAGGGAAAGGCATAGTAAATGATTTTGTTGCTTTTGCTAATGTGGAGATGCTCATCCTGATCAACATATGATACAACTAGAATGGACAATTATTTAAATCGCAAGCCTACATCTCTTCTGAATACCTGATCTATCAAGAAATTAATAATAATTTGGACTTTAATAATGTTGTTGTGATCTTCGTTGGCCATTGATTCTATTTCCTCCAAACTTTGAGATAAGATGTCTTCATATCCTCTATAAAGGAAAGTGCATCCAAGAATGGTAAATAAGGATAAATATTTTTGATAGGTTTGATTTGGCAATGTAATATAAGTATGGAATGAATAAATGGATCATAATGGAATGTATAATGGTTGGGAAATAAATGGCGATTGATATTTTCAAGCACACATTATGTTGTTGATTCTGGATTCAACATAATTTTGGTTGTGACGGGGCCAAAGACTTTTGAATATGCTCTCAATAGGACCACTGAATTTTTATATTATTTGGGTCTGAGAGTGGATTCCATCTTATTATGTTGTAGAATGTAATTTGTATTGATGTTATCTTTGATAATGTCTTTATCAAGTAGTGAAGAACTGTTATGCCTAGCTATCGACGCCTCAAAGAGGTTTTTACCAATAAAATTGTCTTAATTGTCCCATAGTGCCTTCAAAAAGGTTTCACAAAGGAATGTTGATATTTGACATTGATTGTCTTCTAACACCTCTAAACAGGTTTCACTAGAAGATGTTGAGTTTGGACTTTGATTGCCCCCTAGTGTATTAGAAAAAGTTTCACTAAGAGATTATTCTTATTCTACATGAATGTGGTGTTGGTCCCCTTGATATTCTACAACTGGTATGTCACCATGGATACAACTCAATAAGGTGTGATTATGTCAGTCCCAATCAACACTTGTGGGAGGTAGAATGTCAATATAATGGTTATGTTGGGTGGTGTTAATGGAATGGGAAGAGGTAGCACAATCATCATAGAATATACTAGGAGAACTTTTGTCGATGTTAAAGTAATCATCATAAAAAATCATGAAAGGATCACAAAAGTATTCAAATTGATCTGCAAGGCATGTGTAACCAATGCTGTAACAAACACAAATGTATTCTAATTCTGAAGCCGATTCTGATTCAAGGGATTATGAATCTAATGTTGAGACTAATGTCGATTCTACTTCTGATGCTAAATTTGATATCGATTTCAAAATAGAACTTGACTTCAATGTCAATTTTTCATCTAGTGTTGCGGTAAAGATGTTATGTTTAATGCTTAGTATTGGATAAGTAATGGCCTAGGATTGAACAATGGGCTCTTCAAAAATAGGCTCAGTTAAGGACTCCACAGAGACTAGCTTGTCAAAGTGAAGCTTATCAACAAAAGTAAAATGGTCAATAAGCAACTCCATAGAGACTGGATTATCAAAGTGAGGCTCCTTAAAAATAAGAAATGGTTAAAATAATGATTTTACCATAGATGGTTATAATCGTTAGAGGGTGACTCAACAAAGACTGGCTTATTAGAGCGAGACTCTTCAACCAAAGGGAAAAGGGTCAATAGGCAACTCCACAGAGAATGGCTTGTCAAAGTGAGGGTCCTTAAAAATAGGGCAATGGTCAAAGGGTGATTCAACACATGTTAACTCATCACAAATAGATGTTTAAAAAAAAACATCATGGATTGGTTGGTTGTTTTGGCCTTGGTTTACACTTGGTTGTAAATTATCAGTTTTGAACATATTTTGGTCCTTAAAATATGGCTCTTAGAGAGGTAATGATTGGCTCTGTTATGGTTTGAAGATTGGCTTGGATTTTCTAAAGTAGGGGAAGGTTGGGAATGCTTGAAGGATGACCCATGGTTTAATAATGAGCTCTTCAAAAATAAACTCATCTACAATAGGATCAACAAAGATTGGTTGGGGGTCTGGGATGGTAATTATGATCTATTTAGTCATAATTGTGCAACCTTGTTGGGATAATGAGCTACCATATTTTGAGGCCTATCTGTAATGGTAATGAATGGGCGTTGTGAAGTTTGGTTGTTGATGTAAGCTAAAAGATGAGGGCCTAGAATGGTAATGAATAGGCACTGTAGAGATTGGTTGCTAATGTAGGTCAAAGGATGAGGGCTTGGAATGGTAATGAATGTGCATTACAAATATTGGTTGCTCGCACATGCTGAAGGATGAGGGCCTAGAATGGTAATGAATGGGCATTATGAAGCTTGGTTGTTGATGTAGGCTAAAGGAAGAGGACCTAAAATGGTAATAAATGTGTGTTGTGAAGCATAGTTACTAATGTAGGCCAAAGGAGGAGGGCCTGGAATAGTAATCCTGAGATGTTGTGAAACTTGGTTGTTTATGCAAGCTAAAAGAGGATTACTGGCATCTGTATTAGATCAGTTACTATTATCATTGAAAGGGCAAACATGGTGCTTTAATTGGCCCAAATAAGGGCGATCTTGGCATATGATAATTGGCATGGTTGGGTTTGGAAATTAGCCCAAAGATGGTAGTCTTGGTCTATGAAAATGGTCTAGGCTAGGTTTGAAAGTGACATTAGTCTAGGAATAGGTCTTGGTTACAATAGAATTAGAACAAGTACTTGGTATATTATTGAAAATGGTTTAAACTTGGCCTTGAATGGAGCTCTTCTCCAAAATTGTCAATGATAAACTTGGTCTCAAATATCTTCAAGGTCTACGGTCTTGCACACAAATGATCAAATGAAAGGTGAGTTTAAATCCTAGTTTTTGGCAAAGTATTTCAAATAGATTTAATCTAGGTCTAAAATTAAAATGTTTGCTAGGTCTTTGGGAAAAAGGCAAAAACCTAAGCTCAAAAGGTGCAAATGAACTTTTAAAAACTATGGCAAATGCTAGGTCTTTGGGAATAAGGCACAACACTAGAATTTGAAATAAACTAGGCCTAAAAATTGAAACGATAAAAGCTAGGTCTTTGGGAATAGGGCACAAAGCTAAAATTTGAAATAAACTAGGCCTAAAAACTGAAAGGGCAAATGCCATGTCTTCAGAAAAATGACACAAAGCTAGACTTTTAAAAACAAACTTGGTCGAGGTAAAAATGGCAAGGTAATTAATTTAACAATTTTAAACACTTGGACTCAAACTTAAGCAAATGGATTCAAACATAAACTTTATCATTAGTAAAAGACATTGGACCTTAAGTATATGCCTCAAAATAATTGGTAAATTTAATCCCAAGTAATAAAAAATAAGCACGATGAGTAAAACATTTCAGCCCAAGTGGTAATCAAGATTCAAATGTCAATGAATCGTGCTTAAGGTTGTGCTTGAAAAGAGAGTTTTAAACTTAGTTTTAAGCAATAAAATAGATGCCAGGTAGATGCAAAAGAGATCACCTCCTAAATATAGGTAAAAAGAAATTCAAAGTAAGGAATTAGTACAAGTTGTACAATTCAAAAGTAAGAGGTAAACATCAAAGCCAAAATTAAGCGAGGCATAGGTATAAACCACTCAATGTTTGAATTTGAACTAAACAAGACAAATTTCAAACTTAGTTTAGAATACTTGGTTTCTCAAATGGGCAACATTCTAGATCAAAATGGATGGCATAATGATAACAATCATAGACCAAAAGGCATACATGGTTTTGAACTTGATTTGTCACAGGGTAAAGGTTTTGAAATAATATGAGAAGTGTAATGAAGCTATTTCATTCAAAAGGTATGAAGATGGTTTTTGTTTCAAAACTCCAAGGTAAAATACTTGGGATGAAATTGACATCATAACGACACCCCTTTCAAACAAGTGACACCCACAATTTTTTAGAAAATGTCTAAGGCAAAGTGTGGTATCAAATGGGCAAAATAACACCTCTTTAGGCTAAAAGGGTGTACAAACATTTGATTGGTTCATGACTTATTTTTTATGTGTTTTTGACAAACAAAACATTTTTAGACACAAAAAATGCAAGTAAAAGAAATAGACATAAAAAAACTTAAATGTATCATCATATTCCTACAAATTGATAAGGTTACTTCTGTTGAGTTGTGGAGCTAAAATCTTCACTAATGAGCTAATGTGGAGGTTGCTGGACTTACACAGTAACCGGCATCAGTCAAAACCAACTGACATTGGTTAGGGGTCGACCGACATCAGTTAGGGGTCAGCCGGCATCGGTCATCTTCAGACTGATACCGACTTATGTGCGTTTCCAAAATTGTTATTTTTAGGAGAACAGTTAGTTTGCATGTCAAGACTAAAATTAGTCTTGAGTTTATTTTGTTAAGGTGTGGAGCTAAAAGCTTCAACTATTTGCAGACACAAGGAAGGATGCTGAAGAACCAGAGCCACCGGCATCGGCAGTATGACCGACGTCGGTCAGATGCAGTGGAGAAGGAGACCGGCGACGATAGGGAGTCGGCCGATGTCGGCAGCACCAGACAAGTAGGGACCGACGTCGGTCGCTTGTGCGGTCCAGAACTGTTCGTTGCACGAACAGTTAGTTAGTTGAACCGAGTGTTTACATGCTAAGGGGCTAATTTAAGTCACGGGCTGTGTGTCTAATTTTAGTAGTTAGAGTTTTATTTTTGTAAGCATGGGATCCTATTTAAATACCCATAAGGCATGTATTGTAATTATTCTAAGGCAAGTAAAAGCACTGAAGCAAGCAAGGTCAAGGAGATCTACAAGTGTAAGGTCAAGGAGATCAGCTGAAGCATTCAAGGAGGGATAACAACTCAGGCTTTAGAGTTGTTGTGTTGAGCAAGAGAGAGAGGGAAGAAGGTCTTGAGGTGTGGCAAGCCTTTGAGGTGGAGGAAGAAGTGGCATCTTCCTTATTGTATTTTCTTCTAGTAGTATTTAATACAAGAGTGTGTATTGTCTCTCAAATTCTTTGTTGTCTCAAGTTTCTAGCTACTTTATCATTCTGGTATAATTTTGTGTTTAATTGCATATAAGAAAGTAATCAATTGTGCTCTAATTGGTAGAGCTACAGATCCCCTGACAAGTGGTATCAGAGCTACGATTTGCAAGAAGCAGGGTATTATTTTTTATTACAGGTCATTCACAGGGTTTTCTGATTGAGTGGGAGTTCAGCAATGGCAGAAGAAAGCAGGTTACGAATGGAGAAGTTTAACGGCAAGAATTATCAACATTGGAGGATGCAGATTGAGGACTATCTGTATCAGAAAGATTTGTGCTTACCGTTGGGTGGGGTTGCATGCAAGCCCACAGATATGACGGATGAAGAATGGAACGTTCTTGATTGGAAGGCTCTCGGTTCCATAAGGTTGAGCCTTGCATCATCTGTGATTTCTAGCTTATCACAGTGCAAGACAACGAAAGAGTTGATAAAGTCCTTGGCAAATTTATACGAAAAGCCCTCGGCTTCTAATAAGGTATATCTTATGAAGCAACTATTTACTTTGCAAATGCAGGAAGGTGGATCGGTACATACTCATCTCAGTGATTTCCATGGTTTGGTAAACCAACTAGCTTCAGTCAATATTGTTTTTGATGATGAGGTAAAGGCTTTCTTGATTTTATGTTCTTTGCTTGAAAGTTGGGACGGTTTGGTTATGGCAGTAAGTAATTCTGCATCTGCTTCTAAAATCTTAAAAGTTGATGATGTTGTGAGTGTGATCTTGAATGAAGAAATACGCAGGAGAAGCACAGGTGAATCATCAGGGAATGCTCTAAGTGCAAAAAGCAGGGAAAGGCAAAGGGAGAAGGTTGAGCAAGGGAAATCAAGGTCGGGAAGGAGATTCGAGTCCAAAGGTATTACCTGCTGGTTTTGTGGAAAGAAAGGACACACGAAGGAGTGTTGGTTAAGAGATAAAGAGAATCAACATGCAGGTATGGAAGAAGCAAAGGATGCAAATATTGTGATGCAGGATGCTCTCATACTTTCTTCGGATAGTCAAGTAGGATCATGGATTTTAGATTCTGGTTCATCTTTCCATGCATCCCCAAATAGAGATTTGTTCTACGAGTATGAACAGGGAGACTTTGGAGTTCTTTATTTAGGGGATGGTACGCCTTGTCAGATAGTTGGCAAAGGGAAAGTGCAGCTGAGATTGCAGATTGACAACACGTGAGTGTTGAAAGAGGTCATGCATGTTCCAATTCTGAAGCAGAGTCTGATTTCTGTAGAAAGGTTGGGAGATGAGGGATGCACAATAACCCTCACAACAGATTCTTGGAAGGTTACCAAGGGAGCACTTGTTCTAGCAAGAGGTAAGAAAGTAGATACTCTTTATCTGTCTACTTGTATTATTGATTCTACTTTTGGTGTAGATTCGAAGATGTGGCCTAATAGGCTTGGTCACAAGAATAGGAAGGGAATGGAAGTTCTTGATTCAAAAGGTATGTGTTCAAATTTGGAAAGCACAGATACAATTCATTACAGAAAGAGGAAATTTGATGCTTTTGACAGGAACAAAGAAGCCTTGGTGTTTATGGAGGAGATGAAGGACAGAGATCAGTCACAGGGGCTGAATAAATCTGAGCAGGGCAGCATGGACAGAGGTATGATCCAAGAAGAGCTCGCGGATGAAAATTTCATCACTTACAGGAACACACAGACACCGATGTCGGTAGCTTGGCACCGACGTCAGTCATCCAGGTACCGACATCGGTCATGTGCAGACCAACAGGGTCGGTAGGTCAGACAGGAGAAGTCTGACTTTGGTCATAAGGACCGACGTTGGTAGGAGGGACACCGGCGTCAGCCAGAGAAACGACGTCGGTAGTCAGGATCAGTGCAGGGAACCGACATCGATCGGAAGCAGACTGGGAGATGGCCTAGATCGGTCACTGGAACGGATGTTGGGTGAATTAATAGGTCTCAAACACCCATGTGGATGTCAGGAAAGGTATGTGAACCTCATATTCATTCTTCACCTTCTTTATATTGCTTACTGATAGTCATGAACTAGGAATATGGAAGAAGCAATGCAGGTAGAATCCAGAAACAGTGGGAGCTTGGCATGGATGAGGAGTGTGAGTCCTTGGAGAACCAAACAGATATTTGTTGGTAGTGTTGTCAGCTGGAAGGAAGCACTGGATAGAGGGATGGATTCCCGTTTTAGAGAAGAGAGTGGATGGACACATGAGACAGAAGGCTATGATATATGGTCTTGATTATGCTGCAGAACAATGGAGGTTTGACCATTGTATTTTATCTTTACCAGGTTGGATAATATTAGCTACATTATCCTGTTATTGTATTGTGTTACTTGTTGCAGGGTTTCATATACAGGGAGTTTTCTGAGCTAAGGGTAGAGTTGGTTCAGAAGTATGTCATGGAGAATTTGGGAGCAGCAAAATTCTTGTGACATAAGAGACAGGTATTGCATCACAGGTTTACGTGGTGGTTGGTCTTCAAGAGTGACATTGAAGAGGGATACAGAGCCTAAGGAACAAAATAGATGGTGTATAGGTACAGGTACAAGTTGCAGTTGTTTATCTCCAAGTGGGAGATTGTTAAGGTGTGGAGCTAAAAGCTTCAACTGTTTGCAGACACAAGGAAGGATGCTGAAGAACCAGAGCCACCAGTGTCGGCAGTATGACCGACGTTGGTCAGATGCAGTGGAGAAGGAGACCGGCGACGGCAGCGAGTCGGCTGACGTCGGCACCAGACAAGCAGGGACCGGCGTCGGTCGCCTGTGCGGTCCAGAACTGTTCGTTGCACGAACAGTTAGTTAGTTGAATCGAGTGTTTGCATGCTAAGGGGCTAATTTAAGTCGCGGGCTGTGTGTCTAATTTTAGTAGTTAGAGTTCTATTTTTGTAAGCATGGGATCCTATTTAAAGACCCATAAGGCATGTATTGTAATTATTCTAAGGCAAGTAAAAGCATTGAAGCAAGCAAGGTCAAGGAGATCTACAGGTGTAAGGTCAAGGAGATCAGCTGAAGCATTCAAGGAGGGATAGCAACTCAGGCTTTAGAGTTGTTGTGTTGAGCAAGAGAGAGAGGGAAGAAGGTCTTGAGGTATGGCAAGCCTTTGAGGTGGAGGAAGAAGTGGCATCTTCCTTATTGTATTTTCTTCTAGTAGTATTTAATACAAGAGTGTGTATTGTCTCTCAAATTCTTTGCTGTCTCAAGTTTCTAGCTACTTTATCATTCTGGTATAATTCCGTGTTTAATTGCATATAAGAAAGTAATCAATTGTGCTCTAATTGGTAGAGCTACAGATCCCCTGACATATTTTTCTAATTATTGTTTGCTTTCAATGCTATTTAAGAGACCCATGGGGCAGTATTGTAATTTGAGCAAGATAAGCAAGATCAAGAAGATCTGCAAGAATCAAGAAGATTATTAAAAAATCTTGTTTCATGATTGATGTAGCGATCTGAGTGTGTTTTTATATGTTTTTGATTTCTAGTTACTTATTACTTCTGGTTTCAATTCCGTGTTTAGTTGCTTATACAAAAGTAATCAATTGTACTCTAAGATCCTAACAACTTCGTATTATCAAATTTTATCGATATATTCCTTCTTGAGAGGAAATAATTTTTTAATCTACTAAATTTAGATGCACATGAAAAAGTAGGGTTTTTTAGGTCCCATCTTCTCTTAATAATTCGTACAATGACATGAAAACTTAGGCTACTTGCCCTACATTAACAATATTTCAATGATAAATGGGGTTTGTTTAAAAACTATAAGTTTTGCATGTTCTAGATGGTCTCAAGTGTGGTTAACACTAGAGATACAATCACGTCATTTAGATCCAAGCTAATTAGCTTTTTGTAAAAAGGTCTTGTCCTTTTTACAACCACTACATCTGTGAGATTGCTCAGTGTAGTGTGATATTTGAATTAGACCATTGTTCCAAGGCAAATATCACTGACAGAGTTAGTTTAACCGCTCAAACTAACATCCCATTAAGTCACTCTCAATTTATATACCCCACCATGGAATGGGGTTGAAATGATGCCAGGAGATGAAACCCTGAGTCAATGCTTCCCTAAAGAACTTATGGGGAGATGATGAAATCCCACCCACAAACCAAGTGCATAAAAGAAATAAATAAAACTAGAAGGACTTTAAGGGTCATTTTTTGAATCACCTAAGTTATTTGAACCTGGAAAGAGCATAGACGACGTTCCTTCTAGGCTTGGACTAAGCGACAAGGTAATGAACGAAGTTCTTTTGGTCACCTGAGTTCCTTGAAGGGGATGGGTGAGCATACACACAAAGTCTGGTTTATAAGAAAACAAAACAAAAAATAAATAATAAATAAAAACAAAGCTCTTAAGAGCACTTAGTTTAAAATTGATGTTCTTTTTAAAGCACTATGTGAAGTGTGAAATGAAATTTAGCCACTTGGCTTTGTTTTTATTTGTAAAATTTGAAAAACAAAAACAAAATTTATTAGATGATTTTTATGCACCAAATGTAAGTGTGAATTGAAAATTTGAAGTACTAAAAACCTCCTTTCTTGGCCTTGGGTCCTACAAAAATCATTAGGGGGTTTTCTTGTTTCTAAGCAAAAGAGTTAATCCTTAAACAAACTTGTATTTTGAGCTCTCAGATTTCTTTTGTTTTTTACATAGTACAATACCACCAATTACAGTGCAAAATTGCCTATCTATAAAACCGCATCTACTAATTCAAAACCACACTTTACCAGGCAAAATAGGAATTTGTTAATGCAAAACTTTATTTCTACAGTGAAAAACCATATATTCCCTACAAAACCACATATATTAGTACCAAACCACATCTCACAGAGATAATATCGACTATAGCTTGTAAAACTAACTTTTGCAAACAGGTGCAATACCGCACTTCTTAATGTAATACTAACTATTGCAAATGCAATACCGCATTTACCAAGCAAAACATACTTTAACAATGCAAAACCACACTTTTCAATACAATACCAACTCTAACCAATATAATACCACATTTATCAAGCAAAACAAAATCTAACAATGTAACATATTTACACAGTGCAAAACCGCACTTACAATACCACATTTTTGAAGTGCAATACAACATCTCACAAGTGTAAAACTGCTTGTCCCTGTGTCTTGGTCGAGAGCTTCATTTTTTTACTCTTTTAGTCATGAAATCAAAAATTTAGCATGAAAATTTTTAGCAAAATATTATAAAAGGTCATATGAAGAGCTTTATGGGGTGTGGGTTCCACTAGGTGTGCCATTATGTGATCAATAGAAATCTAAGAGGGGAGATTAGTATCATGTTAGTATGAAATAAATCAAACAAAACACACTAATAAAGACTTACACCTCTAGTTTAGACACTCAAAGAGCTAGTGAATGATACAAGTGACTAACAAATAAAAGCAAACCAAATAACTTTACCTTCCATGAGAGCAAGTGTTGTATGTTGGCAATGAATTGATGTACGTGATTATGTGATTAAGAATTTTTTAGCAATAGAGCTTTTTACACCACCTATCCTTATCATTTTGGTAGTTGGGCTTGGCTTAGCTTAGTAAATGGGCATGATAACACTATACCAATGGAAGCTTTGCATGTATTTTTGCATAATAATGTTACACTAAGAGAGCTTATATATCAATGGGTGAGGCATTATATTTATAGCTTCTCAAACTAACTCTAACCCAAATGTAGTTAGGTTAGAGTTAACTGTGATTGAGTTCAAACTAACCGTAGTTGAGTTAAGGAGGGGACATGTAATTAATATTTAGGATAGAGATCTTATTTATTAAGCATGACTTTCTATTTATAAATTTAAGGTATTTAGAGAGAGATTTTTAATTCTTTGACTTTGAGGATGATGACATCATTATGACCTCATTTTTATTGAAATTTATTTTTTACAAAATTAAATTTCACTAATTACACATAAAAATTTCACTTAAGCATTTAATTTAGTTTGATTAGTTAATTCATTCTGTTTATCATTTTTGCACTTTAAGAATTGTTCATGTGCCTTGTTTAATGGGTCCAAAAGTCAAATTGTCAATTTGCTAGGTTGCAAGTTGACTGACAATGAATTCATGAGAGATTACTATTGTGTACAGTATAATATCTCAAATAAAGATGTTTCAACATGACTCTGAGCACTAATATTCGATATGCGGATGATATTGAGACATTCAATGATTTCTAGACTTAATTTACATACTTTGGTAAAAAACAATCTAATCCGGTTGGAAGCTAGTTGTAGCCATAATGAGGTGTCTACACAAATGAGAAAATAAAAAGATAATTATGTGGACAAAATAATTTGGATGAAAGAAAAACTATCATGTCAGAGAATTTAAGCTTTTATGTGAGAAGGACGAAAAAACTAAATAGAACTAGAAATCAAGTGGAATGTAAAAATGTTGATTATTCAGCGAAGGACTAGTTCACATCATTTTAGTTGTGAAACTTGTAAGGGTACAACACCTAAAAAAGAGTGGAAAAACACACACACACATATTTTGTGCCTTGAGGGTGGTAGAGAGAGTGATTTATGTTGAATGTATGTTAAAAAATAAATTTGATGGAAATGTTCACACGTGAAATTGTAAACAAATTTTAAACTATGATTTATCACTCACACATCTTCAAAATATAAATGCAACAAAATTTTTAGTTAAAATAAATGTCGTTGCATAGACCACTCTTGACTTGATCACCTTTCTTTTGCTTTCTCTTGTTTTTCCTTTTCTTATTTTACCTTACAACTAAATGACCAAAAAACATCTATTTAAAAACTATTTATAATTTATTCTTAAAAAAAGTTTCTATCCACTTTAATAAATCAAATATAATAATTTATTATTGTTTCATTTTTATTTTATATTGAACCATACATATTTATCCGGAAGACAACTTGGATGGGGAGCAAGAGGCTCGAACCCAGGGTGGTAAGGTGGTAGGCCCCCAATCCTACCACTACACTTTGGGCTGTGACCTTATTATTACTTCATTTATAAGCTAACTAATTCATTTATTAAAAAGCAACATATGTGAAGGAGACATTAAATACAAAAACAACAATATTAAAGAGACATTGAATACCTCACCTTTCACGAAAGTTACTTACAAATATTAAATGTTTGAGTAAACATTATATTTCCAATAATATTATGGAGTATCTATTATATAATGACACCTAAATTAATTATGATAATATTTTGAAAGTGGACAATCTAATCATTTTAGATAAAGTTATAAAAAATAACAAAATTTTAAATAAAAAATTTTAAAAACAAAGAAAAGAATGAACATTGAACAAACTTAATAAATGACATTTTTTATATGAAAGATTTTTGCTATTAGGTTTCATCCCATATTCTATTTAGAGAAAGGTTTTATATTGGAAACTACTCTCTTTATAATTTTAGGTAGAAGAGTCTCATGCATTATTAGTTTAAAAATTGTTTGAAATTTTTGAAAATTAATTTATCAAATCAAATTAATTTTTTTTAATTACCAACTACACATTTATATCATATATAAATATATATATCAATTTTTTTAAAAAATATTATTAATTTTTTTTCAACAATTTATATAATACAAAATTTATAGAATCAAAAAATTATTAATAAATAAAGATTTTAATAAAAAAAATTTTTAGAAAAAACCACGTTTAAAAATTCTGATGTTCAACATTTGGAACCTTCATTTAAAATTTTCTAAACACAATTTTTTCCAAATTTTTTTTTCCCTGAATGTATGAACTGTAAAAACATCACATATATGAAAATTCCAATAATTTTTAATTTCATAAACGTTTATTAAAATCTTTCGTTCATTCATTCATTTTATTTTAATGAAGGCAACGCGCAGCAGGGAAATCAATCCTCCCCATTTAACGCCGCAAGTAGTTAAGCATGACTCTGACACACAATTAACTCCCTCGCCAACACTCACCTTTCATTTTAATGACTGCAGCTTTGCTGCATCATTATCCCTTAAATATTCAACGACTCCACTCGTCTTTTTCAGTAACAGTTACAGAGCTGCAGAAATGGTGAGTCACGTAGTTTGTGTATGTTACATTTCTTGTTGACTTATGATTCTCGACACAATGTTAGTGATTAAATTTGGGATGAATTTGATAGGAAAAATCAGGCCAGGCAGATCCAGAAGCCAAAGCAGAGAAATGGTGGACGCAGGATACCGTGGCTGTGGTAACAGGGGCCAACAGGGGAATAGGACTGGAGATTGTGCGCTTGCTTGCAGAGAAAGGCATGACTGTGGTGCTCACAGCTCGTCGGGATCAGAAGCAACAATTGTCCGAAGAGGCTCGAGCTTTGTTGGAAGAAAAACATAAGAATGTGGTGTTCCATAGCCTGGATGTGGGGAACGATGATAGTGTCACCGTTTTCGCACAATGGTTGAAGAAAGAATTTGGCGGCCTGGATATACTGGTAATTTCATTGCACCTGCCTCAACACACAAATTTCTGCTCACTTAAGATTATAAACTTAGAATATAAATGAAATAGAGTATGTTTATTGAGATCATGGCATATACTTTACCCAACATCACTTCAGGTTTTGTAACATTTACATCACTGTGGCACGAATTTTCTTTATCTTTTCCATTGACATTTTCTCCCAAGAACGAACTTCCAAGCAGATGCATGGAAGATTTAGGAAGTTCGCTACATTGCAGCAAATTCAGCAAGATAAATTTTCCAGATCTGCCGGATTTATTGTATGCTTTTGTCTTATTTGCCCCTTGCTCGTTAGACTGAGTGCTCCTACCTCATTACGACAAGAGACAGAACCTATATTGATAGACAAGGGATAGGTTGAGGGTGACTGGTATTAACGAACAGGTGGTTTAACATTTGTGGGTAGGATTGTTTATTTACAAGTGTTAATTGAACACACTCACTCCTTACTCTTATGATGTGGAAATGTAATCTTATCATGGTTTATCTTAGATTTGAGGTCCATTATATTGTTTTATGGCAGTTTATGATGAAGTTTGGATTTTTATTTTTAAATTTTATGTTTATTGGATTGTTTTATGATAATAATGAAGTTTGAATTTGATATTTTTAACATGATGAAATGATATATTTAAATTGAAACCATTTATTATTATATCATACAACAAATTTTAAATAAACGACTTAAAATCAATACATTTTAATATTTATTTAAAATAATTATATTATTTATTAATTATATTTATATCTTAAAAAAAACTCCTAAACTAATATCTAACTTTTTTTTCAACACCCTTATAAGCTTATACTCATGCATAATCACATTTGCATCATGCCATATTTGTCATTCCACATTTCTAAGTTTGTACTAAGCATGCTGTGGTGTTTTTTTTTCCTTTTAAAACATTGTTTCTTACTTCAAACCTCAAACTTTTAATAAAGGTTTACAATCTTCATATTGACATATAAACTAAATTATTTCACATTGGTTGAAATTCTTAGTTGATATTAATACATAAATTTAATATATTATGATTTTTATATTAATAAAGTAATGTTATAATAATTTTTTCTGGTTAGTGTTAATATATAAATTTAATATATTATAAACCTTTTGTTAATAAGGTAATTCTACAATAAAAATGATAAAAGTAATTTTCTTTTTAGTATTGTAGTTAATTAATTTGGGATAATTTATTTGTCCTTCTATTTCTTTTTGTGTGGTTTAATTTTTTTTTAAATTTTTTTTTGTTTAACTTAAAATATTTAAAAAACTTTGTCTTATAATAAATATGTTTTATTATTTAAATTCTGATCCTATAAATTACTCATACAATTCTAAAATCTTCATATCTACATAAAAACTTAACCCTACCTACATTAATTGCAAGTTTTGATTCTTATGTCAATAAAATGACACAACAATAGAGGTAGCCCTGCTAATAATCTAATGGTTAATTAATTGTAAATGAGTAAATTTATTTACTTAACCCTCTGACTTTTTTAATACAGCTTAAAGTCAAAAAAATTAAAAAACCTTCCAAGAAACTTCTAAAAATCACTTATTACTGGATGAAACAAACATCCAACCAAAAATAAACCAACACACGTTTTTCCAAGAAAAGAAAAAACTGAACATCTAAATAATAAAAACTTACAGATATAAACATTGTTAACCTTTCTATTGAGAAGACTCTCAATTGAGAGTTTGGCAGATGCTTATAACGTTACTTTGTGCCTTGTTAATAATGAGCTGTACTTGGTGAGCTTTGTCTTTCTTTATAGGATTATGACTGAAAGATGCAAAGTGCTTGTTGGGATTGAGATTAAGAAAAAAGGGTGTAGGTTTGAAGTAGAAAGATTGAAAATGAAAACGAAAGTTTAGTTAGAAACAGCGCCCAATGAACAATGAAAGATCTTCTTTTCAAATATGAGAGAAAATTAACTCTGAACTGACGTTAAAAACAACCTTACTTTTAAATATATCTCCTCTTATTTATTTTCTTCTTTTATTTAATTGCTTGGTTGCTGTTGTTTCACAGATATTTCCGAAGACCTATGGCTTTTATTCCATTTAGCTTCCCTTATTTGGGAGGTCTTTCTCTAGTAGTTTATTTATTGTTGGAGTTGGTGTTTCTTTGTACTTTTGTCTTTTTGCTCTTTTTGGTTTTGAAAACTGGGCCTGGTTATGTCTCATTCACCCATGCTCAAAAAAATATATTAAAGTGTGCTTATATAATTCACCGATTTTTAATGCATATTCTCCCATCTTGTTGTTAGGAAGGATTTTTCGTTTGGGTTTTTTAAATGTTTCTTTATGGTTTTAACGGTTATTTAACTTCACGTTTACGGTCTCATTGCTCTATTAGTGTCTTTATAAGCACAATAATATTCTTTCTTTTATTTGTTCTTTCTTTATTTATTTTCCCTATATAATTATCGATTATCAAAACATTACAGATCAACAATGCAGCAGTACAAGGGACAGAATTCGACTGGGAGCTGCTGCAGAAACACAATGTGGATTTTAGGAAGATTGTGGTATAATTAACAAATCCTTTCATTCTCAAATTTTGTATTGATAAATTTTTATAAACACTTATATCTTGCAATTCATTCAGTATTCACAGGAAGACGAATCCTGGGCAAGCGGACTTAAAGAAAACTACGAAATGGCAAAAGATTGCCTGGATATTAATTACTACGGCACAGTAAGAACCACCAAAGCTTTACTTCCGCTAATGAAGGCTTCTGAAGGTGGACCGCGTATAGTGAACGTATCCTCTTTCCTTGGCCTCCTCAGGGTAATTACTGCTTAACCTCGTCCCATTCTAACTACCACACCCATATTTAAGCTGACAAAACTTGTTTCTATATCTGTCACAGTTGTTGAGAAGTGAAACGCTTCAAAAGAGATTATCAGATATTGAGAATATGAGAGAAGAGACTGTGGACTCCATTATAAACCACTACTTGGAAGACAGTAAAAATGGGGTGAATGAGAAGGACAGCGTATGGCCGCGTTTATTTCCTACGTATTCGGTGTCGAAGGTGGCATTGAATGCATATACTCGGCTGGTGGCAAAAGACTTGCAAGGAAAAGTGTGTGTAAACAGTGTACATCCGGGGTTTGTACGAACGGACATGACATTTGGTTCAGGCGATATTTCTTCGGCAGAAGGGGCCGACAATGTGGTGAGAGTGGCTTTGTTTCCGCCAGGCGGGCCATCTGGCCAATTCTTTCTTGAAAAACATTTTATGGGCTTCTGAGCTTCGGAGATACTTCCGGTTATGCCCTCAAACATCATGTCCTCTGGACATCATGCTATTGAATAAGTTTGAAGACTTCATTTAAAGATTTCTATTTTCTTTTTCTTTTTCCTAAACATATTTTATGAGTTTCAAGTTCTCTAAATTACCCAATTGGCTAATTCAACATTGCAGGTACGAAATTTGAATTGTGAGCCTCGTCATAACTGTATTTAGTGGTAGCTTCAATTACGATATTATATTTAATTGAGAAGTGCTTATATAATAATATAATATTAATCATATCAAAAAAATGGGTGAAATTTTATGAGTAAAAGTTAATTGTTATATTCAATTTATAAAATTAGCTAAAGATTAGTTCACATGTTGAGAAACTTGTAAGGAGACAATGCCCCAAAAAGAGTGGGAAAAAAAACACATTTGTTTTTGCTACGAGAGTGGTAGAGACAATGATTTACGTTGAAAGTATGTTAAAATATAAATTCAATGGAAATGTTCACATACCAAGTTGTAAACTAAATTTAAATAATGATTTATCACTCACATATATTGAAAATATAAATTCAAAATATTTTTTTATTAAAATAAATATTGTTGTACAAAAAAGCTTTTTCTACTTTTGACTTATCACCTTTTCTTTGCTTTCTCATAATTCCTTGTTTCTTATTTTTCCTTACAACTAAATGACCAAAAAACATCTATCTATAAACTATTGATAGTTTCCTCTAAAAAGTTCCTATCTACTTTAATAAATCAAATATGATCATTTATTATGAGAATGTTATTGCTTCATTTATAAGCTAACAATTCATTTATTAAAACACAATAAATGTTATAGAGAATATTAAGGAGACATTAAATGTAAAAATAACATATGTTAAAGGGACATTTAATGCCTCATCTCTCACAAAAGTTACAAATATTAAATGCATATAAATCAAGGTTATATTTCCAATAATATCATGGAGTGCCCAGTATATAATGACATCCAAATTAATTATCAAATATGATCATTTATTCTAAGAATGTTATTGCTTGATTTATAAGCTAACTAATTCATTTTTAAAAAAACAACAAATCTTAAAGAGACATTAAATGCAAAAACAACATTTATTAATGAAACATTAAATGTGAAAACAACATATGTTAATGGAACATTGAATGCCTCACCTCTCACAAAAGTTACAAATATTAAATGTATATAAATCAAAATTATATTTCCAATAATATCATGGAGTGCCCATTATATAATGACATCCAAATTAATTATCAAATATGATCATTTATTTGAGAATGTTATTGTTTCATTTATAAGCTAACTAATTCATTTTTATAAAATCAACAAATGTTAAAGAGAGATTAAATGCAAAAACAACATATATTAATGAGACATTAAATGTAAAAACAACATATGTTAAAGGGACATTGAATGCTTCACCTCTCACAAAAGTTACATACATTAAATGTATATAAATCAAGGTTATATTTCCAATAATATCATGGAGTGCCTATTATCTAATGGCATCCAAATTAATTACTATAATATTTTATAAATGAACAATCTAACCATCTTCATTAAAGTTTGAAAAAGTAACAATTATTTAAATAAAAAAATTATAAGAAAGAAAAGTTAGAAAAAAAGAAAAGAGTGAATATTGAACAAACTTAAATAAATAATTCTTCTTATATTAAACACTCTTGTTAGTACATTTTCATCCCATACTCTTTTTATAAAAGGGTTTCATGTAAGGAGTTAACGTCCCTATAATTTTGGATAGAACAAGCTCATGCATCATCACAAATTTAAAAATTGTTTATAAAATATTTGCACTTTAAAACAAAGAACAACTGCTGTTTTAAAAAAAAAATTTAAAAGATGGAAAGCTACAAAACATTGAAGATTTACATCATTACTCTTATTTTTTTTAATATCAACTATACAATTATATTCAATCATTTTTTTTTCAAATAATTCTCATTAATAATGTTACTTTTTAGTCAACAATTTATATTGCACAAAATTTACAAAATCATAAAACGATAAAACTCTAATTTTTTAACAATACCTCTTACAAATAAATAAATACCCCCTACCTTATTAAAATCTTTCATTCATCCGCAGGGAAATCTATCCTCCCCATTTAACGCCGCAAGCAGTTAAGCATGACTGTGACCCAACTACAGCTTTGCTGCATCATTATCACTTAAATATTCAACGACTCCTATCGTCTTTTTCAGTTTTCAGCAGCAGTTATAGAGCTGCAATAATGGTGAGTTATGTAGTTTGTGTTTGATACATGTCTTGTTAACTTATGATTCTCGACACAATGTTACTGATTAAATTTGGGATGAATTCGATAAGAAAAATCAGGCCAAGCAGAATCAGAAGCAAAATTAGAGAAATGGTGGAGGAAGGATACCATGGCTATGGTAACAGGGGCCAACAGGGGAATAGGTTTGGAGATTGTGCGTTTGCTTGCAGAGAAAGACATGACTGCGGTGCTCACAGCTCACCGGGATTAGAAGCAACAATTGTCCGAAGAGGCTCGAGCTTTATTAGAAGAAACACACAAGAATGTGGTGTTTCATAGCCTGGATGTGGGGAACGATGACAGTGTTGCCAGTTTTTGCACAATGGTTGAAGAAAGAATTTGGCAGCCTCGATATCTTGGTAATTTCATTGCACCTGCCTGCTTTATTGTCTGTTTTTGGGTTCCTGGCTCTTTGCTCATACTAGATTGCATTTTGTTGTATGCTGTCTTATTTGCTACTTGTTCATTCGGCCGACAGCTCCAATCTCACGATGAGAGACATAAGACAAGGGATAGGATGAGGGTAAAGTTTAAACTAGCACTTGCCCCAAGGTGCAAGTTACGCCCGTGCAGTTCTATTTTTTCAGTATTTGTATAATGGAAATGTATTTGAACACTGTTAATTTTGGGCCCTCCAGTTGTGTTATTTGGCAGTTTACTATCATCTTGTCTGCTGAGTGGGCTTGCCCTTTCCCAGGTTCACGAGATGATGTCGCTTGGCATTGTTTTAGTGAGTCGGATTTCGGGTTCTCCCTGATCTCTTTCAAGTTGTCATGCGCTCTTCAGGGTTACCCCCAACTTGTTTCCCCTGAGCTTTCACTTAAGAGATCAATGTTCTGAAAGAGGAGGAGCATCCTCAAATTTCTCTCATCCTTGCACAAGACATAAAACTCTTAATCTTAATAGGGTAAATCTCTTAACATTTTATAATGTTTTCAATTTATTTGACATTAAGATTCACCTATCGTATCAATGTGCACCCACACGTCAACTCCTTTCATACATTTGTCTTCTATTTCAGCCTACAAGTGTTTCTTGTAAGAGTTTCGTTGTAGTCTTTGGTTTTGTGTTTTGACATGGTCATCTTAGTCCTTAAAGTTGTGCCTCCTTGATTTCTATCTCAAAGAAGGATGCTTTTGACATGGTCATATCAATTCTTAAAGCTGTGCCTCCTTGATTTCTATCTCAGAGAAGGATGCCTTCATTAATAGCAAATGCTGTTTTGAGATTTCATAATGGGTTCTCAATATGATCACCTAGATTATTGTTACTCAACGCTTCATGCAAAAAAGGTGAGACGGGGTCAACAATCATGGGTTTGGAGTGAGGTACGACTTCTAATTTATACTCTTTCACTTTATAAAATCATGATTTACCAATTTTAATACAATTATTGTTGTTAGTGTTATTTAAAATAGGATTGGAAAAAGTTTGGAAATATAGTTAATGTAGTCAAAAAATTTATACAATTATTTTTATACCTATTTGAATTGACACACGTTGCATTCTCGACATTTTTTAAAGGCACTATAGGATATCTGACAACTATTTCAATTGACATGACCCCTATTTCAATCATGTATTTGATAACTATAAAAAATTTGGTACAAGCTATAAAATGCAGTCATATATGTGACATGTAACTAAACTTTACACATGTATCTCCATCGACTTCTTTATATACATCACTTGAGATACCTTATCATTGCCCATCACCTTCACTGCCCATCTCAACCTAAACAATGGACTTCCTCAATCACAATAATGGACTCATTAGTGATAGCAATCAAAATCTTTATGAGATCGATATTGCTCTTAAACCCAAATACCCACAATAATATTACGAAGCTCTTCATGCTGAACTTGTAATTTTTTCTAGACTCATCAGAGTTGGGTGTTTTATTGAAGTACTTTGCTTCTAGGAATGGTAAGGCTATGATCTCTAAAAGGTTTGAAACAACCCCATAAACCTATCGGGGAAGAGAAGATCCTTTATAAAATTCCAACACCAAAAGTCTAGCTTAAAATTAACATGAAAACTTTTAAATCAATTGTTGTTGTTAGTGTTATTGAGAATGGGAATGGAGAAAGTTTGGAAATATAGTTAATGCAGTCATAATTTTCACGTAATTATTTTTATACCTATTTAAATTGTCACACATTGCACTCTCAACATTTTTTAAAGGAACTATGAGATATCTGACAACTATTTTCATTGACATGACCTTTGTTTCAATCATGTATTAGGTAGCTAAAATAGTTTTGTACAAGCTATATAATGCAACCACTCATGTGACATGTTACTGAACTTCACACATGTATCTCCTTCGACTTATTCATATACATCACTTGAGATACTTTATCATTGCCCGTCACCTTCACTATCCATTTCACCTTGAACAATGAATGTCCTCAATCACAATAATGGACTCATCAATCATAGTGATCAAAATATTTCTGAGTTCAATATTGCTCTTAAACCCAGATACCCCCAATGATATTAGGAAGCTCTTCATGTTTAACTCGTAATTTATTATAGAATCATCATGGTTGGGTGTTTCATTGAAGTACTTCGCTTCTAGTAATGGTAAGGCTATGCTCTCTAAAAGGTTTAAAATAACCCCATAAATCTCATGGGGAAGAGGAGATCCTTTAGAAAATATTGACACCAAAAGTCTATCTTAAAACTAGCATGAAAGATAATTATCATGAAAAATTAATGAGAAATAAGGAATCACGAGATCTTGCGAAGCTAAAGCCTCTAGTTTTGTACATAGGTCCAGCAATTTTACAACTGCATAGGCCAGATAGAAAGACTTGAATACATGGCATCACATCAAATATGACAAAAATGCCTCCTTTGTTTAGGCCCTTTAACAGATCATTTACCTAGTCCTTTGGGGTTTTATTTTCTACTAGATTTGTTTTAGCAATGTCCGTTTTTTTATGTAGATAATTATGTAATAAAGACTCTTTCTAATGCCCCATTGGAGATGCACCCAATACCACTACCTCCATTGCCTTGAACCGAGAATAAATGTATAGCAATGAGTTATGTGGGAGGAAATGTTCCTTTTCATAGTGAGTTTGAGCAATGGAAAAGTGGTGGGAATGGACAAGGCCATCAAGAGCATGAAAGAAATGAAATATTTCAAGGTAATGTTAAGGGAAAATGATAAGGTATTTCATGTAATTAAATTGACGAAGCCCAAGGAGATACATATACAAACTTCAATGACATGTCACATTTGTCAATGGAATCTTTAACTTCCACCATACTGTTTTAATTACCAAATACATGTTTGAAATAAGTGTTATATAAAAGGGAACAAGTGTCAAATATCAAACAAATCCTCTAAAAATGTAAGAAACGTGCCATGAGCCAACTTAGACGTGTTTACAAAAGATAGACAAATTCTGACTACTTTAACTATATAAAACCAAATTACATGAAAAATGGAAAGGCTTCCTCAATGAAAGACTCTCTCTAAGCATTGTGGTGATATAATGTATCTTAAATTAAGTAACAACCCCGCTATTATAGCTTCCTTTGTGGATGCTTCAACTACCATACCAAAGAGTCTACATTACACCATAGAACACATGCAATTTTCTATGGTGGTAAAGTGGGGTTTTGTAAACTGAAAGAGTCTAAATCAGCATTTGCACTTCACATGAAACCCATAACTAAATCACATGAGCAAATTCATTATGGAGACAACATTAAGTGTTATAATAAATTTCTACAAAAATGAGCAAAAACCTCCCTTTCAAATTGAAATGTACTTCAATGGATGATCCATTTCGCAATCCAAATGGTCAGTAAAAAAGATCAATCTTAATTAGGTTATGTTGTTACGTGGCAAAAACACATCGATTTAGGATTTTGTCATGTGACTATTCGGTCATGAAAACTAAAATGTTTGCTTCCAGGTGGAATATTCCACTAAAGCCATTTGTTCAAGTATACAGTTGGACAATGGACCACATTTATGAGCCACATATTTACATTCACGTTTATCATGCCACATTTATGTCTCGACATATTTTGATGCAGAGATAAATATTACTATCTTTTGGCTAGTATAAGACACATCCATAATTTGTTGATTTCACAAACATATTGCATCACACATAAAGAAAACAAACCTAAAGCAACATTAGAAAGATCTAATCATAAATGAGACAAAATTCATATGAACATATGTGAGGTTACATACATATTCGGATATGGATAATTTAATCTCTAATGGAAGAATTGACATAAACACGATTACTCATGGAGGTAATTTGGGTGAAAATGACTAAATTATATATGAGTAAAAATCCCACAAAAAAATCAATATCTAATTAAAATTGATCGAAAAACCCTTCAACTTAACATTGAAATATATAAATATTATAATAATGATACTATAATAATATTATAGTGTTACAAGGGGATATTGGTCTAGAATCCTCTGGGGTTCTGCTTTTGTCGTCATCCAACCTAGCCTTCAATGCATGGTATTTTCTTCTTCCCCAACTGATACCCAGCTTGACAGACTCAAATCCTCCACCATCGGCCTTGTGAAGAGACCACAATAATGAATGCCTTTTCTCAAGAGCACATGAGCTCAAACAAACCAAAAACATAGCCCTCGCAATGACCAAAACATGGACAAAACAACTATTATTTGAAAACCACCTAAAAAATGCTTAGCATAAGATTCACATCTCCCAAAGGTTTTCTGTCCTGTGTGAGATGAATCTAAGGCATTGACACCCCAATAGAAATGAGTCCAGCATATTAATTGGTCTGTTTGTGTTGACTAGTATTAACTAATGGTTTGTTCAACACTTTTATATATGTGTTTAACTGAACACATTGATTACTACTCTTAAGTTAGTTGAAGGAGGATAATCTTATCATCTCATGAATATTAAAAAGATGGCCCACCTAAAATTTGATGTTCATTAGATTGTTATAAGACAATTTTTCTTTTCATTTTGAAAACATAATATCTTAAATATATAATGGATTTTTTTTTTTCTAACACAATAAAATGATATATCAAAATTGAGACCATCTATTTAAAAAATAATAAATTGAAAATAAACATCTCAAAATTAATATATCTCAATATTTATTGAAAATATCTATAAGAATAATTAATCATATTTTATATGATTTCAAAAAAAACTTCAAATCAATACTGAGTTACGTTTGTTCTCAACCTTTTTCTTCCCACTTTCATAAGCTTATACTCACGCATGATCTCATTTGCATCATGCTAAAATTGTCATGCCACATTTTAAGGTTTGTACTTGCATACTTAGTAGCTTAAAGAAATTTAAAATAAAAATGTTCCTTACATCATACTCTTAATATTAAGGTTTAAAATTTACGGTCTCTTTGATTTATTAGTGTCTTTATAAGGACATTAATATTCTTTCATTTATTCGTTATTTATTTATTTTTCCTGTATAATTGATAAATTAATCTATTATTAAAATATTGCAGATCAACAATGCAGCAGTGCTCGGAACTGAATTCGACTGGGAGTTGCTGCACAAACACAATGTGGATTTTCACAAGATTGCAGTATAATTACAAAATCCTTCATTTTAAAATTATGTATCGATTATGCTTTCAAACATATTAATCTCTGGACATTATGCTATTGAACAAGTTTGAAGAGTTTATTTGGAGATTTCTATGATTTTTTTTTTTTTTTCTCAACATACTTTATGAGTTTCAAGTTTCCTCTAAATTACTGAATTGGCTAATGCAACATTGCATGTACATAACTTGAAATGTGAGCCTTATCATAATTGTTGTCAATGGTAGCTTCACTTACAATATTTGTCATATTTAATTTGTAAAATTAATATAGAGATTTTTAATATATTTATTTGAAAAATAGGAAAAGATATTGATTTTGAGGTGCATATTTTAGATTTTGTCACACATTATATTAGTTAATAATTTTATTATTTAAAAAAAAATTTTTATAATGATTAGTGATAAATAGTCTCAATCTAGTTTTACCATTATATTAAGCTCAAAAAAAAATTTGACATAAAAAATAATAGAATTTTAAACTTAAAATAACATTGCTATATTATAAAATATAATCTAATTAAAATATAGATGAAAGAAACCCACATTCAATCAGAGCTCCTTTAACTTTATTTTTCTTTTTTAAAACAATATGATATATGATGATTGTTATTTTTTAAATTATAAATTTTTAAAAATAACTTTGAACTAGTATGTAGCAAGCTTGAGTCACTCTCACTGTCATTCATCTTCTTTTAAAAAGTAATGGCCCCCTTTAATCAAGGTTTATAACTATGAAAATTTGTGTAGAATCTGGGTTAGAGATCCACTTTTTTTGGTAAGTAAATTGGGTTATGTTAACCACTCAATACAATAAAATTTATTGATTTTGATACTTTTTAATTCACATTTATGATCCAATCGACAATGAATTATATTATACAATCTATATTCAATGATATAATTTATAAATATTCAACAATAATATAATTTAGATATTAGATTAAAATATATTAAAATATCAATTTGAAAAAAATACTCAAATATAAATTTATAAAATAATTTATCACACATATATTATAAAAATAAACATGAAATAAACTTATACAAAAATTAAATGTTGTTACATTGAGACTATTTCTACTTTTAAACTATTTCAAACTTCCTTTATAGAATAGACATCAAATATGATCGTGTCAAGAATCTTATCACTTTATCTACAAACTAACTATTTCATATATTAAAAATAATATTTTAAACTTTCACAAACACTTCTTACAAATATTAAATGCATATAAGTAAGTTTATACTTGTAAAGTGCTTGACTTATACTGGGTGACGTGGATTTCATTAAAAAATTTCGTTCATTCATTTTAACGGCTACAGCTTTACTCCAACATTATCCCCTAAATATTCAACCGCTCGAATTGTCTATGTATATTTCTATTTTCAGTAGTGTTATCAAGCTGCAGAAATGGTGAGTTTATGTCGTTTGTTTTTCTTGGATATCTTGTTAACTAATGACTGGTCACAGGTCACAATGTTAGTGATTAAATTTGGTATGAATTTGATAGGAAAAATCAGGTCAGGCAGATTCAGAAGCCAAAGCAGAGAAATGGTGGAGGAAGGATACTGTGGCTGTGGTAACAGGGGCCAACAGGGGAATAGGACTGGAGATTGTGCGTTTGCTTGCAGAGAACGACATGACTGTGGTGCTCACAGCTCGCCGGGATCAGAAGCAACAATTGTCCGAAGAGGCTAGAGCTTTATTGGAAGAAAAACACAAGAATGTGGTGTTCCATAGCCTGGATGTGGGGAACGATGACAGTGTCGCCGTTTTTGCACAATGGTTGAAGAAAGAATTTGGCGGCCTGGATATCCTGGTAATTTCATTGCACCTGCCTTAACACACAAATTTCTGCTCACTTAAGATTATTATCTTCGAATATAAATGAATGAATTAGAGTATGTTTATTTAGATCATCGCAGGCTCAAAGTTACATTAGGAAAAGATAACTCCAGGTTTTGCAACATTTACATAGTTTTTAAGGTTACAGGGTCAAATCCTGCAGGGGGTAGGGATTGCACGCCTCGTATTCGTAGTACAGTAAGGTGCCTCCTTACGATGGGAGTACGAGGTGGTTCCATATGGTGGACATGCCTTGCAGACCATAACCAAGGCATTAATTGGCATCGTGGACCTTAAAAACTATATTATTACACCATCGTGGCAGCGCACTGTCTTCTCGTCCCTGTGGTTGTAAGTGGGCCCCACTCCCGGGCTTATGGGATGATGTCACTTGGTATTGTTCTAGTAAGCTAGATCTCGGGGTCTTCCCAATCTCCTTCAAGTTGTTATGTGTCCTTCAAGTTTGCCTCCAACTTCTTTCCCCCAAACTCTTGCTTAAGAGATCGATATTCATCAAGAGAAAGGAGCATCCTCAAGTTTCTCCCATCCTTGCACAAGAAATAAAACTCTTAATCTTAATAAGATAAAACTCTTAACATTCTATAATGTTTTCAATTTATTTGACATTAAAATTCACATGTTGTATCAAAGTGCACCCTCATGTCGACTCCCTCATACACTTATCTTCTATTTTAGCTTACAAGCGTTTCTTGTAATAGTTTCATTGTAGTCTCTGGTTTTGTGTTTTGACATGGTCATCTTAGTTCTTAAAGTTGTGCCTCCTTGATTTCTATCTCATAGAAGGATGCCTTCAGTAATAGTAAATGTTGTTTTGAGATTTCATAATGGATTCTCAATATCACCTAGATTATTGTTACTTAACACTTCATGCAGAAAAGGTGAGACGGGGTCAACAATAATGGGTTTGGAATGGGGTATGACTTCTGATTTACACTCTTTCACTTTAGAAAATCATGATTTACTAGTTTTAATACAATTATTGTTGTTAGTGTTATTTAGAATATGAATGAAAAAAGTTTGGAAATATAGTTAATGTAGTCAAAATTTTCATGTAATTATTTTTATACATATTTAAATTGACACAAGTTGCATTCTCGATATTTTGTAAAGGCATTATGGGATCTCTGACAGCTATTTCAATTGACATGACCCCTGTTTCAATCATGTATTGGATAACTAAAACAATATGTGACACAAGCTATAGACTGCAGTCACATATGTGACATGACATTGTTCACTTTACACATGTATCTCCCTCGGCTTCTTTATATAGATCACTTGAGATACCTTATTTTTGTGCCTCACCTTCACTGCCCATCTCACCCTGAGCAATGGATGTCCTCAATGAAAATAATGGACTCATTAGTGATAGCAATCAAAATCTTTCTAAAATCAATATTGCTCTTAAACCCATATACCCTCAATAATATTAGGAAGCTCTTCATGCTGAATTTATAATATTTTCTAGACTCATCATAATTGGGTGTTTTATTGAAGTACTTTGCTTCAAGTAAAGGTAAGGCTATGCTCTCTAAAAGGTTTAAAATAACCCCATAAATATATTGGGGAAGAGAAGATCCTTTAGAAGAACTTTTAATACAATTGTTGTTGTCAGTGTTATTGAGAATGGGAATGGAAAAAGTTTGGAAATATATTTAATGTAGTCATAATTTTCATGTAATTATTTTTATAACTATTTAAATTGCCGCACGTTGCATTCTCGACATTTTACAAAGGAACTATGAGATATTTGACAACTATTTTCATTGACATGACCCTTGTTTCAATCATGTATTGGGTAACTAAAATAGTTGTGTACAAGCTATAAAATGCAGTCACATATGTGACATGTCACTAAACTTTACACATGTATCTCCATCGACTTATTCATATACATCGCTTGAGATACCTTATCATTGCTCTTCACCTTCACTGTCCATCTCACCCTAAACAATGGATGTCTTCAATCACAATAATGGACTCATCAATGATAAGAATCAAAATCTTTTTGAGATAAATATTGGTCTTAAACACAAATACCCAGAATAATATTAAGAAGCTCTTCATGTTTAACTTGTAATTTGTTATAGACTCATCATAGTTGGGTGTTTTATTTAAGTACTTCACTTCCAGTAATGGTAAGGCTATGTTCTCTAAAGGTTTAAAATAACCCCATAAATCTCTTGGGGAAGAGGAGATCCTTTAGAAAATACCAACACCAAAATTCTAGATTAAAATTAACATGAAGGACGATTATCGTGAAAAATAATGAGAAATAAGGAATCACGAGATCTTGGGAAGCCAAAGCCTCTAGTTTTGTACAAAGATCCAACAATTTTACAACTGCATAGGCCAAACAAAAAGACTTAAATACATGGCATCGCATTAAATATGACAAAAATGCCTCCTTTTTTTAGGCCCTTTAACAGATCATGTACCTATACCTCTAGGGTTTTATTTTCTACCAAATTTGTTTTGGCAATGTCCATTTTTTATGTAGATAACCACATAGTAAAGAATCTTTCTAATACCATATTGGAGATGTCCCTCCTACATATTGCCTCCATTGTCTTGGACCGAAAATAAAGGTATAGCAATGAGTTATGCAGGAGGAGACATTCCATTTCATAGTGAGTTTGAGTAATGGAAAAGTGGCGGGGATGGGCAAGGTCATCAAGAGCATGAAAGCAGTTAAATATTTCAAGGTAATGTTCAGAGGAAATGATAAGGTATTTCACGTAATTAAATCGATGAAGGCCAAGAAGATACATTTTTAAACTTCAATGACATGTCACATTTGTCAACACAATCTTTAGCTTCCCCATAATGTTTTAATTATCCAATACATGTTTGAAAGAAGTGTCATATAAATGGGAACAAGTATCAAATATCAAACAAATCCTTTAAAAATATAGGAAACGTACCATGAGGCAACTTAGATGTGTTTACAAAAGATAGACAAATTCTGGCTACTTTAACTATATAAAACCAAATTACATGAAAAATGGAAAGGTTTCCTCAATGAAAGAATCTCTCTAAGCATTGTGGTGATATAATGTATCTTAAATTAGGTAACACCCTTGCTATTATAGTTTCCTTTGTGGATGCTTCAACTACCATACTAAAGAGTGTACGTTACACCGTAAAACACAGATGTAATTTTATTTGCTAATAAAGTGAGGTTTTGTAAACTGAAAAAGTGTAAATTGGCATTTGCACCTCACATGAAACCCATAACTAAATCACATGAACAAATTCATTATGGAGGCAACATTAAGTGCTATAATAAATTTATACAAAAATGAGCAAAAATCTCCCTTTCAAATTGAAACGCAGTTCAATGGATGATCCATTTTGCAATCTAAATGGTTGGTGAAAATGATCAATCACTATTAGGTTATGTTATTACGTGAAAAAAACACGTCGATTTAGGATTTTGTCATGTGACTATTCGGTCATGAAACTTGAAATGTTTGCTTCCAAATGGAATATTTCACTAAAGTCATTTGTTCAACTATATAGTTGAACAGTGGGCTGCATTTATGAGCCACATCTTTGCATTCACTTTTATCATGCCACATTTATGTCTCTACATATTTTGATGTAGAGACACATTACTATCTTTATGCTAGTGTAAGACACATCCAACGTAATAATTTGTTGATTTCACAAACATATTACATCACACACAAAGAAAACAAACCTAAAGCAACATTAGAAAGATCTAATCATAAATGAGACAAAATTCATATGAACATATGCGAGGTTAAATACATATTTTTTTATGGATAATTTAATCTCAAATGGAAGAATTGACATAGACACGGCTACTCATGGAGATCATTTGGGTGAAAATGACTAGATTATACAAGAGTAAAAATCCCACAAAAAAAGTTAATATCTAATTAAAATTGACCCTGAAACCCTTCAACTTATCATTAAAATATATAAATATTATAATAATGATACTATAATAATACTATATTATAAATATATTATAATATAAATTACATTAATGTATAACACTATAAATATTATAATTATGATATTATAATAATACTATATTATCAACTGGTAGTGTTTGGCTCAACCTTCTTAGACACAGGGTGGTTTGTAGCACAAACTCCCATGTCTATCCAATATGGCCTTCTCCTGCACTCTGAGTACAACGTTCATGGAGCTGTTTCTTCTGTTGGCATTATGGTTCTCTGACCGATCCCTTTGTCCAGGCATATCATGTTGGTGGGATGCCTATCTAACAAGTCCCTATCCACCTCAATGTGCAAGTGTTTTATTCTTCCCTCTGCTTTTGTTGTCATCCAGCCTAGCCTTTAATTCATGGTATTTTCTTCTTCCCCAACTGATACCCAGCTTGACAGACTCAGATCCTCCACCATCGGCCCTGTGAAGAGACCAAATCATGGACAAGACAACTATCATTTGAAAACCACCTACTAAATTGATGCTTAACATAAGATTCGCATCTCCCAAAGTTTTTTTTCCTATGTGAGATGAATTTAAGGCACTGACGCCCCAATAAAGATGCCTCTAGCGTAATATTTAGTGTGTTTGTGTTAATTGGTATAATTAATGGGTTGTTCAACACTCTTATGTATGTGTTTAATCGAACATATTGATTACTACTATTAAGTTAGTTGAGGAAGTATAATCTTATCATATCATGAATGTTAAAAGGATTGCCCAACTAAAATTTGATGTTTATTAGATTATTATAATATATATATATATAGAGAGAGAGAGAGAGAATAATATCTTAAATATATTATCAAAAGACTTTTTTCTAATACAATAGAATGATATATTTAAATTGAAATAATCTATTATTATATAATAAATTCAAAATAAACATTTCAAAATTAATATATTTCAATATATTTAAAATATCTATATCAATAATTAATCATATTTTATATTATTTAAAAAATACTTCTAAACTAAAATCAATACTTAATTATGTTTGTGCTCAACTTTTTTTTCCGCTTTATATGCTTATACTCATGCATAATCACATTTGCATCATGTTAGAAGTGTCATATCACATTTCAAGGTTTGTATTTGCATGTTGTAGTAGCTTTTAAAAAAATTAAAAAAGTTGTTCCTTACATCAGACACTTAATATTAAAGCAAGCATTAATTATGGGTTTTTTCCTAACTCTTTTTTTTTTTTTTTAAAAGTTTGCAAATTTAACTAAATTTGGTAGAGCTTCCAAATCTAATTAATAAAAAAGATCTAATTAGATTATTAAATAGATTTCGGATTATTAAAAAAAAAAATAGTTGTTGTCACTAAATTATATGATTAAAAAATCAAACAATAATACAATTATTCACTCGTCAATTATCTACAATTTTTACTATTTTAACATGTGCTATGTTAACCCACTTTCAAACGCCATTTTATTATAAATCTTGAATATGCACATGAATTATATAAATGTTATAAGATAAAGTGGTTAGCTTCGAAAAGATAATTATGTTTATATAAGTAATAATTTACTTGAGTTATATAATAAAAAATCAATAGATAAATATTTTTAAAAATATTTTAGAAATATGGAATTTGTTTCTTGTTTTTAACACTTAATAGTCTATCAATATTTATTAGTTGGAAAATTGTATCTTTTAGAGTATATAGGGAATGGATAAAATTTATAAGGGAGTCGCTTATTCTGGGACAAGATAATTAAAATAGTTTCGTAGAAGTTACATATAACATTGATAGAAGTGACATGTCATTGAATTTTTTACATGTATTTGTGTTGGCCTCTTCGAGCCTATCACCTAAAATACTATGCTATTTTCCCTCACCATCACCATCCAGTTCACCTTGTAATATTTGACTGCTTTTGTGTTTTGTATGGCCTTGCCCTTCACCACCACTTCGCTATTTCTCAAGCATACCATGAAATAAAACTTATCCCCCCTGCAAAGTTTGTTTCTATATTGTATGAAAGAACAAACTACTGCGTTTCCTAATGTCACCTCCCCCAAAAGTATCATATTATTTTTTATAAATGTTCCATACACAAAAGATGAACATGATCAACAGTCATAGATTTTAAGTGAGTTACGATTGTCGATTTACACTCTTTCACTTTACAAAGCCCTGTTTCACGAAAATATTAAATAAAACTCCTCTCGGTATAACTTGCACCTTTGGGTGAACTTGAGCAATGGTGAAGTGGTGGGGAAAGGCAAGCCCATACATGACATGCAAGTGATGAAAGATATTAAGGTGAACTAGTCAGTGATGGTAATGGGCAATGACAAGGTATTTCAAACTGAATGATCTTGTTGAGACAACTGATTTCTTTTCAATTCTAGCCATGGGTAGAGCTCTTTCCCCTCGAAACAACAAAGTATTTATCAATTGAAATAAATTCACTAGAAAGGAGTTTTGACTGTCACATTTAACCTTCAATCAATAGTAGTAGACATATATAATAGGCCTATGCATTGTGTAAATTCATCAAAATATTTACAACATTCTTCGGAATTCTGATGAGTAAGACTACTCTAAAATTTATTGCTTTAATTTTGCATTGCAATGTTTTTAATTCAAAGGAAGAGGCAATTTAATTTATGTTTTTTAAGTGAAATTGTCACTTTGTTCACATTCTCCTACCTGATATATGATAATGTATAGCTTTTAACTATTTTTTATTTCGTATCATATATTTATAATACACTACTGCCTTTTCAATCATCATTTCTATTAGAAATATCTAATTATTGTTTTTAACACTTCATGTACAAAAGATAAAATGATTCAAATGATTATTAGTTTTGCGTGCATTACTACTATCGATTTACAAAACCCACTTTACCCCATATATATCCCTTCCGACATAACCTTGCACTTTGAGGACAACTGCGAGTATATAAATTCAATATATCAGACTATCTATACATTGATTGGTTCTAATATATAAATTCAAAATAGATATACTAAGATGTATACATTAACGGTCTTATTGATTTATTAGTGTCTTTATAAGGACAATTATATTCTTTCATTTATTCGTTATTTATTTATTTTTCCTGTATAATTGATAAATTAATCTATTATTAAAACATTGCAGATCAACAATGCAGCAGTGCTCGGGACTGAATTCGACTGGGAGTTGCTGCACAAACACAATGTGGATTTTTACAAGATTGTGGTATAATTAACAAATCCTTTCATTCTCAAATTTTGTATTGATAAATTTTTATAAACACTTATATCTTGCAATTCATTCAGTATTCACAGGAAGACGAATCCTGGGCAAGCGGACTTAAAGAAAACTACGAAATGGCAAAAGATTGCCTGGATATAAATTTCTACGGTGCTGTAAGAACAACCAAAACTTTGCTTCCGCTAATGAAGGCGTCTGAAGGTGGACCGCGTATAGTAAACGTATCCTCTAACCTTGGCCTCCTCAGGGTAATTACCAAGTCTCTCAATACTCCCTCCACACTTTTTGTATAATTGGATTTTATTAAATTCTTCTCTCATTATTTATATTGTTTAACTTGCTTGCCTTCCCCCTCTGCTTTATTGATCTTCATCATATGGTTTTTTTTGGGTCCTTTTTTAAGTCCTTTTTTAGAACACAAGATTATGTTAAGGTTTAAATAGAGATTTATCTTTACCAGATTCAGAGGTTTTAGATTCATATGTTCTTTTGATATCTCCTTTTGATGACATAAATTCGCTAATAAATTCTGAACCTTCTTTCTTGAATCTGTGATTTTTAGATTTTTAAGTGTCTTTGCTTGGAAATAGTGCTCATCCACTAGCCAACTTTTAGGATGAGAAGAGTGACCCTTTTTCTTTTTTGATTTTCTTGCATGAGAATATTTTTCTAGAGATGGCCAATTTGATGGCAAAGATGACATCTAAAAGTAAGTTTTTCATAATCCAAGATTTAGATCCAAAGGAGGTTTTTATGTTTGAGCGCAATTCTATCATAGAGACATTTGCTAAGGTCCACTTCCACACAAATATAGGCATAAGTATATAACCTTTGCTTAGACTGCTTAAAATCTATTTTGAGAATTTTCAAACATGTTATCAATAGCTTCACATGTCGATGAGTATTAGAGTGGAAGAGAGAGATTTGGGAGCTAAACCCAACTGATATTTTAAACACCACTATTGTTGAAGGATCAAAATTGAAAAACCAAAAGATAACAAAGCACCCAATGCTTCCCCAAAACTAAGATCCCCTCTGAACAACTTTCTATAATCTTTAAGCTAAAAAAACTAAACTATAAAACGAAAATGGATCACACAATTGTTGGTCCAGATAACATAAATCCATTTATGCAAAACTTCTGACTGAAACCAAAACTTATTAAACTTACAAATAATTGTATAATTTTCAAATGCAAAAATTAACCCATTTATTTCAGAAAGAGAGTTCTACACTCCACGCACTTCATATAATTTCTCCATATTATATAAATTGGGAAAAACTGAAAGTGAAACCGAAAAAATCTTAGGGCGAGCAACATCCTGATAAGACAAATCAGGATTCTGTTTATACTAGCTAGTTACTTTTACCACTTAACCTCATCCCGTTCTAATTCCCACATCCATATTTAAGCTGGCATAATTTGTTTTTATATCTGTCACAGTTGTTGAGGAGTGAAACGCTTCAGAAGAGATTATCAGATATTGAGAATATGAGAGAAGAGACTGTGGACTCCATTATAAACCAATTCTTAGAGGACATTAAAAATGGGGGGAATGAGAAGGACAGCGTATGGCCGCGTTTATTTCCCACGTATTCGGTGTCGAAGGTGGCATTGAATGCATATACTCGGCTGGTGGCAAAAGACTTGCAAGGAAAAGTGTGTGTAAACAGTGTACATCCGGGGTTTGTACGGACGGACATGACATTTGGTGCAGGCGTTCTTTCTTCGGCAGAAGGGGCCGACAATGTGGTGAGAGTGGCTTTGTTTCCGCCAGGCGGGCCATCTGGCCAATTCTTTCTTGAAAAACATTTTATGGGCTTCTGAGCTTCGGTGAAACTTTCAAACATATTATTCTCTGGACATAATGCTATTGAATAAGTTTGAAGACTTCATTGGAAGATTTTTATTTTTATTTTTGCCCTAGACATATTTTATGAGTTTCAAGTTTCCTCTAAATTACTTATTTGCAATTCAACATTGCATATGCAAAACTTGAACTGTGAGTCTCATCATAACTGTCTTCAGTGGTAGCTTCCCTTACAATATTTGACATAAAAGTTAATTCCCATATTCAATTTATATAATTATTATAGAGATTTTTAATATATTTATTCGAAATATGGTAAGAGAACTTAATCCCTAAGTGTTTATTTTGGATTTGTTATATATTATATTGATTAACAATTTTATTATTTTTACAAAAAAAAATTAGTGATTGGTAATAAATAACTTTAATTTAGCTGTATTATTATATGAAATCTGTTAAAAAAAGTAATAAGTTCCAAATTAAAATGTCCAATTTAAAATGGACATTAATTTTTAAGAATTCAGACATTACAATCTATCCATGCTACCAATATAAAATGGCTATTAACATAATAAATTATAATTTGAATCTATTAGAAAATGTTAAAATATCAATAAATATTAATTTTTGAAAAACTCACAAACATTACTATTCATTTATAGCACTCCATTATCAATATAAAATACCTATTAATATAATAAATTATAATCTAAATCTATTTGAAAATGAAATTAAAGTATCAATGTTATATTATAAAATATAATCTAATTAAGTTAAATTAGGTGAAAGAAACCCAAATTCAATCCAACCTTTTATAATTTTATTTTTCTTTTTTAATACAAAAAATATACGATAAGTTTTTTTTTTTAAAATTGTAAATTTTTAAAAATAACCTTGAACTAGTATGGAGCAGGATTGAGTCACTATTAGGGTCATTAATCTTCCTTTAACAAGCAATGGCCTCCATTAGTCGAGGTTTTTAACTAAGTACAAAAATTTGTGTAGAATCTGATTACTATACCACTTTCTTGGGTGAGTAAATTGGGCTACGTTAACCACTTGATACAATGGAATTTGTTGACTTTGGGTACTTTTTGCATTGCATTTATGATCTGATCAACAATAAATTAAGTTGTACAATTTATATTTAATAATATGACTTGCAAATGCTCAATGATTATGTGACTTGGATATGTGTGTTCTTTACTCTTTCTTTCATGTATGTATGCATGTATGTTTAATTGAAAAAATTATAGTAGCAAGATACAATCAGTATTCCAAAAGAAATTTATTACACATAATATTATAGTAATTGTTTATAAAAAATTAAAGTACAGTAGCAAAATACAATCAACCTTGAAAGGCGAGAATAACCAAAAGTGATTGATACACATACAAAATTACAATAATTATCTACAAAAAATCAAATCACTGGTCCTTTAACTAGAAAGTTGTTATATAATCATTGGAATCTTTTTCATAAAAAGGTATTCATCATTATCTGCAAGTTGCTTCAGTTGACTCTTGATGTTCATTTACTTATCTAGGTCCTTATTGACAAGAAGCATTGAATGCATATCTTGTTTCATATAAAAGCACTGAAGCAATAAATCAGAGTAAAGTCGGTGGATGACAACTATATGAATGACATCCCACCTATGGCCTCTTTCTTGCTCTTACCCATCACTCTTTAAAACTGTGCTAAACCTACCTCCTCCCCTACTTCAACTAGGCCCGACGACAGTCTACTGCACTTGCAAGGATCCTCTACTCTGACTATCATCCCTTCCCCTTCTTCCCCTACCTCCTGCTCCTTGTTTGTCTGAAAGTTGGGTGTTCACCAAGTGGATGGGTAATCTCTATCCAAAATGACGGCTCCTAGTCATATCGGTTCTCCCAAACAAAAGATCCCACCCTTGACCTCTGCAGCTAGGAATGATCTCCCTCGTGCTCTTCCGTCTATGCATCCAAGACCCTCCTTCCTTTCTATTTGACGCTATAGGGCAATCCAAGGATGGAATTGGTTTGGCAAAGGGCTCCTATGCCCAAACTGGATTTGTTAATAAGGGTTTGGATGTCATGGAGCTGGAAGTCATGGTGGACTCAAGATGCTAGAAGCCAGTAATCAAATCCTTCATTGAGGTAGTCTCCCATAAGACAGTTTCAAGAGTTGATCCCAAACCCTTCAAACTTGCAACTTCTGATGCTATTGTCAATTTCAATGAGGAGTCCAAACAAGTGATCAAATTAGAGGAATACTTCTCAGCGAAAGGCATTATCTACATATTCCTGGATCACTGGCCAAAGCTCCAAAAGATTTGCACGCATGGATTTTGAAACATTGGCAACCCTCTTGAAAGGTAGGCTTGAAATATACCCATGGGCTAAAGTTTCTTTATTATTGTTTTCAATCTTATTGAGGACAATGAGATAAGTCAAAACTAGTTTTGGAGCTTGAATCACCATCTCTTGATCTTAAAACCTTGGTCCCCTGACTTAAACCCTGTCATTGAACCTCTTAATGTAAAATCCATATGGGTCTGCCTACCCCATCTTCCACTACATTTTTGGACTAAATATACTCTGAAAACAATTGGTAAATCCCTGAGTGAGTTCTTGTGAATGCAACTAGATGTCGATTATTTTTCTCATACCATTTTTGCTAAGATCTTGGTGACTATTGATACCCTCAAGGATTTACCAAAAAAGATCATTCTGCAAGTAGGAGACTGCTCTTGGTCTCAACCCTTTGACTATGAAGGATTGTTGTTTTGCTACCGTAGTTATTTTAATATAAGACATTTAACCAAAAACTGCAACTATCACAAAAGAATAAGTAATCTTCTTGGTGGAAGGACTCCCTTCGCAACCACCTTACTGTGTTGGTTGATTTTGATAACGATGATTCCACCTCATTTTCAGATGATCTTGAACCTTTCGTCCAAATCATGACCTAAAAAATCCTCTTCATTATAAACTAGAACCATTGACAAACTTAACCACTCCAAGGAAAGTTGTGGACTCAGTTCGAATCCCCCAGCCCTCATCCTCCACCCCCGCCCTTGCCCGCCCCCCTCCCACCTATGTTTGTGTTTGACATCTCCATAGAGGTGAACCTATAGAAGGATTTATCCAAGGCAGAACTAGTTAATGTTACAACAACAGAATACAAATCTCAACCCTATATTTCAAATTAAAATCCTTTATCAGTTCAAAAAGAAGCTGCAGAAGATAAGGGAGGTTGGACTGAGGTGCAAAAAAAGAAAAAAGGTAGAAAATCTAAGGTTTAGCCTTCTTGTATGACCCTCTACTCAGGGTGTTTCCACGCTGAAGTTTAGAAAATGAGCAAAAAGGGATTGGTCCCTTTGGACAAGTTTGGCAAAAGTGTTGTGGAAGTTAACTTAATAGCAATTGGGTTGCCTGAGGAAGGTAACTTCTGCTGATGGGATGAGTAGTTGTGGCTCCTTTATTTTTCTTGGCCACATGGTTGATTTGCAAAGGCAGAAGTTCAATAGAAGAATGTTTGTTTCTTGTTAGAGTTTCCCTATAGGTAGGGGGTCTATTTGGTAAGCCTTGGTATAATTGCTCATTGGTTTTTTATCCAACATGGGTTGATGATAAAGGTATCCCATTGGAGCTTAATTTTTCTATCTTTTGTAATTAGTTATAAGACCTTCCAAAACCTATTTTTTACCGTATCTAATAAAAACAACTATTTGAGGAGTATTACTGTTAAAGAAGCAAGAATGACATATTCTTCCACATATCCTTAATAGTGAACTATCTAAAAGTTTCATAAATCACATTAGAGGATATTTCCAATCCAAGAAGAGATTTTTCTAGGACAATTTGCTAGTAAATAGAGCTGGCAGATTATATTGAATTTGACTCCAAATCAATTTCGCTGACTTACATATCCAAAGATCATGCATGATGGTTTCTTTCTTATTACAGAAGGGGCAGTCTAGATTAAACCCCCATAAAAACCCAAGTCTATCTGTGGCAGATAACTTATAATGAATTACTCTCCAAGCAAGAAGTTGGGCACTAGGTTCAACTTTAGATCTCCAAACATGATTGCATAGCTAAATCTAGTTGTGTTATGTCATCTTGAAATTCCATTTAAGGTTCAATATTTTATTAATAGGAACAACAGGGAATAATTTGAGATAGGATATTTTAAGAAAGAATTGATTAAGTCTTGCACCATTGGGCCACCTCTAATGTCTAAGGGAATTACAAAGAATCTATGTAGACATCTTAATAAGAATATCATCTTGGACCAATGAAATAATGAAATCTATGATGGGGTTGTCCTTTTTATCAAGATCAATTTTTTTTTAATAGTTGGCTAGGGTAACCATTACATTGTCAAATAATTTCAAAGATCCTTAAAAGTACAATTTCCCTTATTAAATCTTTTTGATCTACATAAGGATTTCACTAGAGCCAAAGGACAACAATTGATAGTTATCAAATGGTTCCACCAAACTGAGGAGTTATAGAAACTTAACTCGAGCCTAAGGGAGGAGTCTTTCCAACTGAGTAGATGAAATGTTTCTTGCCAAGTTTTCCACAAAATGATCATTGTTGGAGAACCTTTGATTTTGAAATATTTAGCATTTATAATTTTATCACATAAATTGATATGATCCCATTTGGCTTTAGTTGAAGCACATTGAATTTTATGTCTAAAGAGATTTTTTCAAGGCTCATTGCCAAAAAGAGCCCTATCTATCCACTTGGAGATAAGACATTTTCCTTGGGTCCAAGGATCTAAGATACCCAACCCTCCCTTATGTTTGGGTTGTGTATACAGATTCCAATAAATCACCGCTACACCTTTTCGACCATCCCATTTCTCCCAAAGGAAGTGTCTCACCTTGTAACCAATTTAAGATAGCAAGCTTTGGAAGGCATCCAACAAGAAGAATAATACACGAGCGATCAAGAAGATGTTGTTAACAATTTGAGCATGTCCAACCAAAGACAAGAACTTAACTTCCTACTTGTCTATCTTTCGATTGATTTTTTGAAGAAACTAGTCTCACATCTGAGAATGGGTTATTCCAATGCCAAAAGGGATGCCTAGGTATCTCATGATTTCCCCATGTTTCAGTTGTTTCCATTCTTTAGGAATCTAATCAGGTGGTTTTTCTATTCAAATAAGAAGGAATTATGTTTTATGCATAACATGTTTAGACCTAGAAGATGTGCAATACAAATCTAAGACTTACATAACATTATTGACGTTTGATTGGTCATTATGTAGAAATATCATGCTATCATCAGTGAAGTGAGAATTTAGCACACAATTTTGACGTAGTAAATCTATTTCTTTGATTTTCTCAAGGGCACGAAATTGTTGAAACATGTATCCTAGAGCATCTGTTGCTAGTACATAAAGGAATGGAGTTCAAAGACATCATTGTTGAATGTATCTTTAAATATCAAAAGATTTAGTGAGAGATCCATTAACAACAATTCTGGCAGAGGCATCAACAAAGAGATGTTTGGTATGACTGATCAATCATGTTCTAAATCCAAGCCAATGAAGCATTTTGAGAACAAAAGACCATTTGACTCTATCATAAGCCTTATCATAATCAAGCTTAATAATAATGGATTGTTGCTCATAATAAGAATCCCAATTATCTATTTCCCAAGCTAGGACAAGATTACCAAGGATGAACCTTCCTCTTAGAAAGCTAGTTTGTTTAGGTCTATCAATATTTTTTGCCACTGGTTTAATTCTTGATGTTATTGCCTTAGCTATAATCTTATAAGTAGTATTAAGCAAAGTGATAGGATGCCAACCAACTATTGAATCCTTATTATTTTGTTTAGGTATCAGTTTGATGAGATTGTTATTATTAATTTTCTTTAACAAAACATTATGTTTATCTTCCTAATAAAGCTAATAAAAATCATTGTGTATGATTGGCCATAGGGTTTTGAAGAATTTTAAAGGAAGTCCATCAGGGTTAGGGCTTTTGTATTTGGCCATTGAAACTAGGGATCTTTCAAGTTCCTCAAGAGTGAGGAGTCGATCAAGCCCGTGGCTGACTTCATGAGACATCTTATGGGGAATGCAACTTTGAATTAATTTATCAAGCTCTAACTGAATTGTATCTTCAATCGATGAATTATAACATAGAGACTGGTAATATGAGAAAATAATGTGTTTGATACCATTAGTGGTGGACTCAATTCTGCCTTATGAGACCTGGAGAGTAAGAATACATTCTTTTCTATGTTTTTGCCTGAGGAATTGAAAAATTTAGAATTCTTATTTCCTTTGATCCAATTAAGGCGAGATCTTATTTTAACTCCTTTGCCTTTGTATAGTTCAAATTCTCTAAGATTCAACTCACTAGATGATATGTTTTTCTGAATATTGAAATTTTCTGGATTTAGAAACAAGGCAACTCTCTTATCAGAGAGTTGTTTCCTCAAAGCTTGTTCTTCCTTCTCTTGTTTTTAGCCATCACTCTGCCAAATTGTTTGAGAAATGTAGTAAATTTAGAAAGCATATATAGCACCAACATTCAATCCAACTCTATCCATTGTTGGGCTTGGACTCAAAACCCCAAATAGTATAAAGAGTATTAAGACAGTCTGGATTCTTGGGATGTGAAACATTTAGTTTAAATAAAAGCTCACAAAGTGAATGATTATTCGTAAACATAGATAAAGAAAGACTTGATAAGTTTATTGAAGGTATACTAAAATACCAATTTGAAAAAAATGCTCACACATAGATTTATAAAAAAAAATTATTCTGAAAATAAACATAAAATAAACTTATACTAAAATTAGATGTTGCTACATACAAAGACTATTTCTACTCTTAATTTCTCGTCTTTCTTCTTCTTTCTCTTAGCTTCTTTTTTGTTACTTTTCCTTACCAACCAAATAACTCAAATACATCTATATAAACTATTTCTAACTTCTTCTATAAAATTCTTATCTATTTTAAAACATCAAATATCATAATATCAAAAATCTTATTAATTTATCTATACACTAACTAGTTCATTTATTAAAAATAATACCTTAAACTTCCACAAAAACTTTCTACAAATATTAAATATATATAAATCAAGTTTATATTTTCTTATGGAATACCCAGCTTATCATGACATCCAAATCAATTACAGGGCATTTTGAAAGTGAACAATCAATCAATCAAAACATCGGGGGAAAAAAATAACGATTTTTTTAATAAAAAAACAAAAAACCAAAACAAAAGAAAACAAGACAGAGAATCAATCAATCAAAACAAACAATAACATTAGACAAACTTAACAAAACAACCCTGGTTTGAATCGATTCTTCTTACATGAAACATTGTCTATTTCTATTTTCAGTAGTGCAGAAATAGTGAGTTTATGTAGTTTGTGTTTGTTAGATGTCTTGTTAACTTATGACTCTGGTCACAATGTTAGAGATTAAATTTGGGACGAATTTGATAGGAAAAATCAGGCCAACCAGATTCAGAAGCCAAAGCAGAGAAATGGTGGAGGAAGGATGCCGTGGCTGTGGTAATAGGGGCCAACAGGGCGATAGGACTGGAGATTGTGCGTTTGTTTGCAGAGAAAGGCATGACTGTGGTGATCACAGCTCGCCGGGATCAAAAGCAACAATTGTCTGAAGAGGCTCGAGCTTTATTGGAAGAAAAACACAAGAATATGGTGTTTCATAGCCTGGATGTGGGGAACGTTGACAGTGTCGCCCTTTTTACACGATGGTTGAAGAAATAATTTGGCGGCCTGGAGATCCTGGTAATTTCATTGCACCTGCCTCAATACACAAATTTATGCTCACTTAAGATTATAATCGTAGAATATAAATGAATCAGAGTATATATAGATCATGGCAATAGAGTTTACCCAAGCTTACTCAAGGTTTTGTAACATTTACATCATTGTGGCACGATTTTTCTTTACCTTTTCCATTTACATTTTTTCTCAGATAACAAACTTCCAAGCAGATGCATGGGAGATTTAGGAATTTCCCAATGCGGCAAAGTCAACAAGATCAATTTTCCAGATCTGCCAGCTTTATTGTCTGCTTTGTTCATGGCTGTTTGCTCATAATACTTGATTACAATTTTTTGTATGCTTTTGTCTTATTTGCTCCTTCATCATTAAAGCTTTAAATAACTGAATGCACCGACCACTACTCTTAAGCTTGTCTGCTTTACTCTTAAGTTGTAATATTATCATTTTGTGAGTGTCAAAAAGCTAACCTACCCAAAATTAAGTCTCCATTGAATTGTTATAATAGGTTTTTTTTCGTTTTTGAGAACATACACACACATATATATATATTTTGGTATCAGTTCAAAAAAATCTTTTAAATTAATATCAATATTTATTTGAATTTCAAGAATAAGGTAGATTGGTAAGTCCTTAATGTTTATTAAGAGGAGATTTAGGTTGAAAATCTTGGAGGTAAGTTATGTTGAGGTAATATGAGTAGATTGATTCGATTCTGTTGAGTGCATACTATCTTAACGATGACAGTTTTAAATTGAGCTATTGGAGGTCTCCCTCACTCAGAATCATGTTTATCGAGGAGAGGCAAGATTTATAATGACAACTTCACAAATTCAAACTCTTAATTAATAATAAAAAATAAAAGAACGTTATTGAATCCCTTATATAATCCCAAAAAAAATTTAAAAAAAAAAAAAATCAATACTTAATTACGTTTGTTTTCAACCTTTTTTGCACCATTATAAACTTATACATAATCACATTTGCATCATGTTAGAATTATCATTGCACACTTGCATACCATGGTAACCTAAAATATCTATAAAAAAATTGTTCCTTGCACCTTATAAAGGTTTTAAATCCTCATATTGACGTATAAATTTTCTTTACTAGTTGAAAGTTTTGGCTAATTATAATATATAACTTTCATATACTATCATATTTATGTTAATGAAGTAATATTATTATAATAAAAATGATCTTCCTACTCGAATTATAATTGATTAGTGGGGAACAATTTACTTGTCTCATCTTTTCCTCTTATCTGGGTTTAAAATTCAAATTTTTTATACAAGTTTATAAATATATCTTATTATCTCAATTCTGATATGTTTAATTTATACGTTTTAAAATTTGTTGTGTAACTAGTAAGTGTGTTCGATGTGGATCACCATGATGGATGTTAACTTGTAGATGGTCACATCCAATTCTTTGTCACTTTGTCTCTCACTGTGTCAGGGTTAATCACGTGTGTTTGTCTTAGTTGTTGTTTGCATTAATTATGGATATTTTATCTTTAACCATGATGGTTAAGGTGTTGTTGGGCCCCACCGACACAATCATGAGGAATGTTGATAATCAAGGAGAAGCAAACTTCACTTATCATTATTTTCAAATCCCGCACACATTCACGAACTCTTTGAAACCACCTCTTCACGACCATAGTTTCCCTCATCCTTTTCACTTCATTACTAGACCAAACTAGTCCAGGTGTTCACAAATACTAGAATTGGTTTTGTTTTCACCCAACTGTGTAAGTTCTATACTCTCCCCTATGTGTAATAATTTGATATGGGAGCGTAGGGTTTTAATCAGGGAATGGCTCACAATTAATTTTTTGTTGTTAAAGTTTGACTTAATCATTGTCATTTACATTGATCATTAGGTTTAGCTTAACCATATTGGATATGTTACATATAAAAGAATTTGAACTCTATACCTTTGTATTCTAGATTTATATTGTAAAGGGTTTTGAATGTTTAGAATTTTGACCCATGTGTTATTCACTAACTGTATATGTACACTCAAATTATGAAACCTTTTGGTTATACTTCAATGTAACTTCTATTGAAACACTCCATTGATTTTATACTTGTCTGAATTATTATAATGAAAACTATACTTTGTTTCTCCTTGATTATTAACATTCCTCATGACTGCATCGATCGGGCTCAATGGCACCTTGACAATCACAGTTAAGGAAAAATGACCTATTCTAATGCTTACCAATGCCATATTGAATTTATCCTTAACCATACTAGTATAATGTCTTATTATAATTCTCTACATACTAATGCCTTATTCTAGGAGGCAGAGTATAGGAATGTGAGTTCTATTTTAAGTACTAATTGGCATTCAATGAATTATATTAGCATATCTTACTAGACCATAGTTTCCCTCATCCTTTTCACTTCATTACTGGATCAAACCAGTCAAGGTGTTCACAAATACTAGAATTGGTTTTGTTTTCACCCAATTGTGTAAGTTCTATACTCTCCCCTGTGGTTAATAATTTGATATGGGAACGTAGGGTTTTAATCAGGTAATGGCTCACAATTAATTTTTTGTTGTTAAGGTTTGACTTAATCGTTGTCATTTACATTGATCGTTGGGTTTAGCTTAACCATATTGGATATGTTACATATAAAAGAATTTGAACTCTATACCTTTGTATTCTAGATTTATATAGTAAAGGGTTTTGAATGTTTAGAATTTTGATCCATGCGCTATTCACTAACCATATATGTACACTCAAATTATTGAACCTTTTGGTTATACTTCAATGCAACTTCTATTGAAACACTCCATTGATTTTATACTTGTCTGAATTAGTCTAATGAAAACTATACTTTGTTTCTCCTTGATTAGTAACATTCCTCATGGCTGCATCAATGGGGCTCAATGGCACCTTGACAATCACAGTTAAGGAAAAATGACCTATTTTAATGTTTACCGATTCCATACTGAATTTATCCTTGACCATACTAGTATAAAGCCTTATTATAATTATCTACATAGTAATGCCTTATTCTAGGAGGCAGAGTATAGGAATGTGAGTTCTATTTCAAGTAGTAATTGGCATTCAATGAATTGTGTATTCAATGAATTATATTAACATATCTTAATTACACAAATTATTTAAATAAATTATGTGTTGAATGAATGATTGTCCTAACTAATCATTAATTACTTCAAGCAGAGAATAATACAACCAACATAAAATAAACTTTGCCCTAATTAATCATTAATTCTTTCAATCAATCAACAATATACTCATCATAATACTCTCCAACTCTTCAGAGAATAATTATGCTAATGTGAAAGATGGGCTTGTATAACTATTTGTTGTGGGATTGCAAAACTTATTGTATTCATTTTTATTGATAACTCAGTCAAGTTAATAATAGAAGGCTCATGGAAAACCATTGATTGTATTTTTGACTGCTTCTAGAATCGAGTAATAGTGAACGGGCTCCTGCACAGGTAGAACAATAATACTATAATGGCAAACGAGAATTGGTATGATTTTTGAATAAGGGGAAGACACGCAAGTAACAAGTCAAGGTTTAATAGATATTAGCATCTTATTTTTTAACTAACATTTGGCGTAACTATTATCATTTGGCTTATTTGTTGTCATTTACATTAACCACTATCATTTGTTTTAATCATTGTTGTTTTCTTAATCGTTATTATTTTCCTTAACATGTTGGTAATGAACATTAAATTTACCATGAACGCTAGACTTTAACTGATTTGGTGGGCCCCATAGACATATCAGTTAGAAATGCAAATGCATCGATTGGTTAAGTCACTCCCTTAGAATTACATATACAGCTCTAAAATTTTTGTATCTACACAAAAACTGAATCATATCTATATTAATTAAAAGGTTTGATTCTTATATTAAGAAAATGATACCATAATATAAATAACTCTCTTATTAATTTATGATTGATTAATTATCGATGAGTATATATGATTGCTTAGCCTCCCCAATCTTCTAATACAACTTAAAATCTTTTTATAAAAAACTTTTACAAATAACTTATTATCATACTATATACATAACACATGTTTTTTCTCCCAATTAATAGATTAAAATTTCTAATCCAAAACATCCAACAAAAACTAACACATTTTTCAAAAAAAAAAAAAAAAAAACCAAACCTGCACATCTAAATAATAAAAACTTATGTCATATAAACATTCTTTATTAGAATAATTAATGTTATAAATTTTACTAGCTAATTATTATGACTGGTTATATTGTTGTAATCACATTCTTTTAATTGTTTCACAAGTGAGTTTATTATTACTTCACATTAGTTTGTTTCACCTACCTTTTTGTTTGTAGGTTCTTATTGTTTGCTTATATATTAGGCTATTCTTTTGGTTAATGCATCACGTATTCTTGGCTTTATTTGTGTATCAATTTATTATTTATGGTAATCAGAGTTAATGGTTATTAAGTCAGAGAGGAGGAATAATTATCTATAATAATATCTTGTCAGGGAGGGAGTATACCCAGTGGAGATAGATTGAGAAAATATTTCAGATAGCCAAGCATGTGGTGAAGATTCTCTTGCAATAAGAGAGGATGGACTCGTCAAGGAGAAGCATGAAACAATTAGTGGAGATTTGTGAGAGGAAGAAAATCAATTTTTTTCTGTGTGACAAGATAAAAATCTAGATAAGAATAGAAAATTTGAAGAAGACCTGAGATGGTAGATAAAAAGTGAAAGGAGGCAATACAAGAGGCTCCCACATTTAACATTTTTTTCTGGCTCACTCATGTTGTTTGTATGTTGTATGGTGCTTGGAGGGGAGGCCAAAAATTAATTTGGTGATCATTTCTCCTATTTTTTGAGTTATAAAATTTCTTTGTATCGAGAGAAGATCAAGGCGCTGACGGAATTGGATTTCTTGAAGAATTGCATCCAAAATCTACATTTGCATATTGGCCAATTTGCACATGTTCTTTTTTATTGGTTTAAAGTTTTATGCAATTTTCAACGTATATTTTTAATGAACCAATCATAATTTTATGTGAAATTGATTTAAATCAAAATTAGAAAAGTCATTTTTATTTTTTTCAAAACTTTAGAAAACATTATTATTTTTGCCTAGACTAACTTGAAAAATCATGGTTAATTCTGTTGGAAGAAAGAAAACCAAAAATCCAAATATTTTATAAATTTGTCCAAATTTAAAACTTCTTGTCCCCTTATACATGGAAAAATAATTTTTGAAAATGGAGTTGTAAAACTCAATATTTAGTCATTTTTGTCTTTTTATAATAATTTTTTAAAAGATGAAAACTTTAAAGTCTCACAAATTGTAAAAAAAATTTCGCTAAAAAATGACATATTTGTCCAGTTTTAGGTTAGTTTTAGTGTGAAAAAATAATCCTTGTAAAATTCATTATAGTTTTTCCAATTTAATTGTTTTCGTGAAAAACTAGGTAAAAATCGCTAGTTTGCAACATTTGTTGTTGCTAGATTATCATAAACTAGATGGAAAAACTATCATCTTGTGGATTCATATTATACTTATGATAAGTGAGTATAGAAACATTGACCAAATTGTCCTTGTTAAAGAGTCTAGACCAGTTGACCAATCAAATGACTATGACAAATCTTATCGTGAAGTCTTAATGTTATTGAAACTATCAGTAGTAGACAATTTAATTTTAGAAGTTATAAATATTGATAATGCACTAACTTTGTGTAAATCCTTAAGACAAAATATTAAGGATTTGAAGCTGACAAAAATTTTTACTTGAAAAATATTTTATTTTCCACTAGGATGCAAGAAGGCAGTTATATTTTTGAATATTTGTTATAGTTGAAAGACATTTGTGATCAGTTATAGGCAATAGAAAAACTTGTAGATGAGCAAGATCTCATTGCTTCAAGTATGTAGATTTTACCATCTTATTATGATTCTTTTGTAGAATTATTACACATGATTGTAGAAACACAAGCATTGGACTTCGAGCAGTTGTCAACTCTTCGCATACAAAAGGAAAGGCAAGAGGAACAATCCATTATTTCAACATCAGAGTCTATAGAAAGTGCACTCATGGCACAAACACAAAACAGAGGTACTTCTAAAATAAACAAATTTTCTTTTATTGTAATAACCTTGGTCATGTGAAGAAAGATTGTCATAACAGACAATATGATTTAAAAAATCAAAAAAAGAGTTACAAACTGCAAATATAGTTGAAGAAGATGAACACAATTCAGCAGATGAGTTTCCATTTGTGGTAACACAAGATTCATCAACAGAGTCAAGAATATGGTAATTTGATTTAGGTGCATCAAGAACTACACATGTCATAAAGACTAGTATGTAAACTTTGTTGAAGATGATAGTTGTAATGAATCAGTTTTTTTAGATGATGGTTGGGTTCACTATGTGAAAGGTATGGAGATGTTCATATTTATTTGAATTTTGTTATTTACACTTTTTAAAATGTTTGATTTGTTCTTGAAATGAATAAAAATCTTTTTTCCATAAGTTGAATAACTATGAATCCTAACCTTTGTGTTGAGTTTAAAGGAAACAAATGCATGGTTAATAATCTTTATGCAAAGAAAGTCATTGCTATCGGTATTGGCAACAAGGGATTATATAAATTGGTTGATCTCAAAATAGCAAAAGAACATGCACTAGAAATAGTTGAAAGTACTAGTGAGGTTTGACATAAGAGGTATGGTCACCTTGGATATGAGAATTTGCATACATTAAGTTAGAGAAACATGGTGAATTAAATGTCTTCGATTCAAAAGAGTCATAGTGTATGTTCAAGTTGTCAAATAGATAAACCAATTTTAACTTCATTTGAGATTGGTAAGGAACAAAGAGCTAAGCATGCATTAGATTTGATACATGTGGGTTTGCATGATCTAATGCAAACATCTTCAATATCAGGAGATTTGTATTACATGTTAATAGATGACTTTTCTATGAAAATATGAGTTTGTTTTCTGCATATAAAGTCATAATGTTTCTCTAACTTTGTTTCTCATAAATTTATGGTAGAGAAACAATGAGCGAAATATGTAAAAGTTCTTAGATCAGTTAATGGGGATGAATTTATCTCTGAAATTTTTATGAAATTCTATAAGAAGATATAACTAAGTAATATTACACATAAAAGAATGACATCATGGCAAGGTAGAACAAGATAGTGATGGAGATGGAACGGTGTATGGTGGATAGCCAGAATGTACCATATTAGTACTAGGCAGAAGCTATGAATAAAATAGTGTACACTCGCAATGTAAATCCCACACAAGCCTTGCAGAATGTCACTCCAAAATAAGCATGGTCAAAAAAAACACCAGATGTAAGTAATCTTTTTGTTTTTAGATCTATTACTTCAATACTGGGTAAAGTATTCATGTTTGTTGGTTATTGTGAGTAAAGAGATGCATACAGATTACTCTATGTCTTTACATACATAATTGTGATTAGTAAAAAGGTTGATGTAGATGAGAAGGTACCATTATTTTATAATAATAGTAAATCTACTAATAGTGATGTATTGCTACATGTTGATGTTTCTGGAACAAGTTTTGGTACTAAATTTGAATTTGGTGATAAGAGTGTTTCTCACTCTTCACATTAAGATCATGAAAACTAACATAAAAATTCTAAGTGGTACCGTACCACAATAAAAGATGTAAGAAAAGATGAATTGCCTTACTTGTTAGAAGGGCAATCTACAAGGTCAGGAAAACATGAAGTGCAAGGTGAAGAGCAAGTAAATTTTTCTCTTACTATTATTTCATAGGTATTGAAACCAAACACAAGTTCAAAGACCAAAGTCAAACCAAAATAGAAGTTTTCCATGAAGGTTGGTGAAAGAGGAAGGATCATATAGAAAAAGCACAATGGTGTTGTGAATAGTAAATATCTCAAAGTTATTCAAAAATGGAAAGTAGTAGGTGTTTGGTTTTCAACAGCTCAACATAGACATATCTCTTAGGAGATATGCTATGTTGTTTAGTTTTGAAAGTATTCTAAACTTTTTTTTCAGATTTGATCACTCTAACAAACAGGTAAAGCATGACACATCCAAGACATTACAATAATTCAAGGAATAATAGAATTCAGTGAACCTAGTATTCAATACCATTTCCTACTCTACTTGGCAGTTGCAGTGGCTCATTACCTATGTACTCTCGTAAGATAGATTGGCGACAATAGGGACATTTGGATACATTGTTGCAGTGGAAAAAAAACTATATTTTAGTTAAGTTCATGTATGAACTTAATTATATTATTGTAATAATGAATAAAATATTTCATTTAGTCATTAAGGGAGGGTATTTGAATAATTAATGTTATAAGTTTAATTAGCTAATTATTGTGAGTGGTTATATTATTGTAACCACATTCTTTTAATTATTTCATGGGTAAGTCTATTATTACTTTTTGTTAGTTTGTTTCACCTACCTCCTTATTTTAAAATGCTTGTTATTTATTTATATATTAAGTTATCCTTTTGGTCAATGCATCACGTATTCTTGGATTCATTCATGTGTATCAATTTATTCTTTATTCTTAGCCTCCCCTGAGAAGAGACTTCAAATTGAGTGTTTGACAGATGCTCACAACATTACTTGTGCCTTATTAATATTGAGTTGTACATATATAACACCGTTATTTTGGCATATTCTCCCATCTTATTGGTAGGAATCATTTTTGTTGTGGTTTTTTCTCCATTTCTTTTATAGTTTTAACAGTCCTATAACTCTACATTTACAGTCTCATTGATTTATTAGTGTTATATTAATATTATTTCTTTCATTTGTTCTTTATTTATTTTTCCTATATAATTTATGAATTGATCTATTATTAAAACATTATAGATCAACAATGCAACAATACAAGGGACAAAATTCGACTGGGAGCTATTACACAAACACACTATGGATTTTAACAAGATTGTGGCATAATCAACAAATCCTTTCATTCTAATTTTTGTATTGATTGATTTTTATAAACATTCATGTCTTAAAGTTCATTCAATAGTCGCAAGAAGATGAATCTTGGGCAAGCAGACGTAAAAATTCATATGAAATGGTAAAAGATTACCTCGATATAAATTACTATGACATTGTAAGAACAATCAAAACTTTACTTCTATTTTTAAGCTGACATAGTTTGTTTTTATATTTGTCACAATTGTTGAGAAGATAAACACTTCAAAAGAGATTATCATATATTGTGAATATGAGAAAAAAGACCTTAGACTCCATTATAAACCAATTTTTTGAGCCCGAACGACAGAGGAGCCTAAAGATTACATATCAAAACAAACAAAGGATGCACGTATGAGAAATATAAATATTCAAGAGCAGGAAGGGGAAAGGATGTTGAGACTCTTCCACTGACCCAACTCACACAAAAATAATCCAACAAACAATTCAACCACAACAAATGCCTCTAGCACTTGACTCTGCATTTGCATCATTTTCAATAATGGTTTCAACAATTCCATCATTCTTAGCAGTGACATATTATGAAACTACACCAGTCACACCACCATCTTTGTAGCCTCATCCAACTCTAGTTTCACACTCCATGCCTCTTGCATTATAGGTACTACAAGCTCATAATTTTTCAATTTTAAATAGAATGCAAGTAGGGAAGGATATAAACATGAGTGGGGTCAAGAAGGTTGAAAACCCATAAAGGGTTGCCTCCTAGTTATACCAACCTATTGAAAACCCACAAAGGGTGGTAGATTGGTATGTTGCTTAGTTGAAAAATCAAAATGGTGACTAAGTAATACGCAAGGGATGAAAATCAATAAATGACACCTTGAATGATAACCAAAAGTATTATATTTAGAATCCCTTAATGCAGTGTAATAAACTCTAATAGCTTCAAAATTTAATAACTTTCTATGGATTTGTCTTGGGATTAGATAACTATTTAAGTCTCGAAAAGTGTTGGTAGTAGACTTTAAAGTAAAAAATCATAGAGTGTATTAAATGACAAGTGTGTGAGGTGTAATATTTTGTATAATGTATATCATTTTGTATGTATTTAGTTCATGTTTATATACAAAAAATGTGTAGAATATGAAAATATTCCTTCAAAAAAGAAGTGAAAGGATAGTAATGTAAAGCGATAGATCCTTTTTAAATAGTGTTCAAATGTAAAGGATAAGGGTTCTGAATTATTAGAGATTAATATAGATATCTATTGATGGTTCTTTCAAATATTTTCTATACTTGTTTTGTGCGCATTTATTTTCTATTTCATTTGAATTTGCTTAATAATATAAGTATAATAGATGTTATTTATGTTCTATTCTACATTTCTATGAATAATCATCAATTATGAACAAAAATGAGTATAACTAACTATCATATCCCTATTTGCATTCTGAATCTTGTAATTGACTACACATAACAAACTCCTTAGAATGTTCTAATGGGTTTTTCTAGGAACCTTTGCTAACATCTAGAGTTTAAAATGATATGGTTTATCACATATAATAGAACTGACACTATTTTCAAGGTGGTGATTGTGCAACCGCTAGTGTTTTCAGGTGGTGGTTTTGATTTTGTCAATCTACATCCACCCACAATTTTTACATGATACAAAGCATGAGAATGAAAATGGTTACAAATGTTTCCAATCCTCAACAATAGTTTTTTTAAGCTTATTGGTAGAATCAAAAGTGGAGAGAGCATAAATGTAGGTCTTGTGCAAGGCAAACAACATCAAAAAATGTAGGGAAAAGTCTTGAAGTTGGATTCACATTACAAGTTGCAAGTTTGAGTATGTGTTCTTATTATCTCATTGTTTCCTAGATGTAGATGGTCGGTTTAGCTATATTGGAGTTCTCAGAAGTGTCTGATAAATACAAATTAGCCTTGTGTGCAAGTTTTGGATAGAGCAATAAGGATAATTTTGTCCATGAAGGTCATTTTAATAGTACTTTATACATTTCTTGCATTACATAGTGGAAGAGGAGTGCAATTGCCTCAACCACTAGAGTTTTTACCACATTGGCTTCTCTAAGATAATTCTTGTGTTCATTTTGGGTTTAGCTTATTCTTATGCTTCATATTCATATGCAACATATACCTTTCATTTCCAACACACGTTTATCTTTGTTTTATTATTTTAAATAATCTAGAATAATTGTCTATTGAGCTAGGAGTGATAGGATCTATGTTGGTGAAGCTTAGTTTTGAATATCTACCTAGTTTATAGATCACTTATAAAATGATTTGACCATGTATTTTATATGCTCACACTTTTTCTCTCTTGTCAGCTTGAGATATGCTACTTGGCATCTTGATGCTTGTTTTAAAATGGCATGTTTTGTAACTTCTATTTGATCCTTGGTTGTCATGTTCGACTTGTGTTTGTCTTAGGCCTTGTCGATCTTATAGGTTTATAATTGTATTAGAATTTATCCATGTGATGTTCATTTGTAGACATTGATGATATCCTTGAAACTCATCAATGTGGACTCACACTAGTTGTAAGAAATCACTATTGCCAATAGTAAGCAATAAAACAAGTAAACATTGTATTTCCAATCAACCAAACATAAAAAATAGATTAATATCTTAAAAATTTGAATATATATCAAAGCTAAATATAGAAAAATCAGAGTCCTAGTCTCACTTTGCTTTTGATCAACTGAGTGACACATGTTAGGGCAAATCGGGAACCTTTTACTTACCTATAAGGATAGGTGATAAACATGACACAATTACAAAAGGGCCCAATCTACTTCTACTTCCTCAATAGTTCTCTTCATCAAATTGATATCAAATTTAAGACCAACCATTAATTTTTAGCTTTTCATAGATATTATAATCCACCACTACCTCGACTACTATTGTAAGTTACACTTATGTAAAATACATGAATAAAAATTACACGGATTCTTCTAAAAGTCTGTTTTACATATGATATACTATGAAAACCATAAAACTTTAGTAACTAAAAATGTCATTATAATAATAATTAATTATGAATATAATATTTAAATGATTTAAAACATTTGAATAAGATCCCACAAAAATCTAAATAGTAATTTCAAAAGAATAATTACATTGGTTAATAACTTTAATGTTAACTTTTAATAAATAATGTTTTTAATCTTTATATTTACATATGTGTGTGTGTGTGTAAATATAAATAAATATAAAGATTAAAAATAGTATTTATTAAAAGTTAACATTAAAGTTATTAACCAATGTAATTATTCTTTTGAAATTATTATTTAGATTTAAGATTATATATATATATATATATATATATATATATATATATATATATATATATATATTTGTTGACTACTGTTTTATGCGGTGATCTTAAGCTCAGAGCTAAGGACTGAAGGGTATTTATTCTGCCAAAGTCATTCAGAGTACAATCATGGCCTCATCCCTTTTATCATGTTAGGGTTTTAATATTTATGTTCTAAAGTGAGTCCCCTTATTTTAGAATTATTACTAAAAATATATAAGGAAAAATATTCTCTTAATAATGACTACTCATAGAAATCATATTGAAATAACTTACAGGCACATGAATAAAAATCTCACAAACATTAATGTCTCATTAAAGATGTTCATGGAAGTCTTCAACTTAGTTTACACAACATAGTTAGATTCAAAACATTTAAAAAGAATGAGAGTTCAATGTTTTTTTCTAAGAAGCTAATATTACCTATATTGATTGTGGTCAATAAATAATTTTTTTTTTAAAGTAGTCAAATACAATTAGCTTTCCATAAATCATGACATAGAATTTCAATACATTTGTACACTTATCCAGGAACATCTAGCCAACATCTGTATCTATTCAAAATTAGTTGGTAAAACAGAAATAGTATACCAAGCATACAGAGGGGTCATTCTATTGCCTTTGGAAGGGATATTATGTTGAGGGCTAGCTAATTATTTTTAAGGACGTATTTTTGAGAAATTATAAAAATGTATTATTATGTATGGTTCCATGCACTTTTTAAATTTTCTCTGCAGTAATTGCTGTGAAAATTCAAGTTCCCTTAGAAGTGGTCTTATGAATTATTTCAAATACTCTAACAAAATACATATAAGAAAGAAAAATAACTTTTAAGCTAGTAAAAAAAATTGTGCCCCTTATTGCTTATGTGGGTTGGAAATTCATTTCTGAAGCAAATGATTTAAAATAAAATAGGATTTTTTTAAAGTGGCAATGATACATTTCAATTTTCATGGGACCCCTTTTACCAAGTTCATATGGATATTAGCCCCCAACATAGGACCCCTAGTATGTGAATGGAAATCAATCCTCATTAAATGTCAAACACATTTAAATTACGACTATCAACCATTATTAACTACATCCTCAATACTTTCCCTTTATTTTAATGATTAATAGTTTCCCCAAAGGTGCAAGTTATGTTGAAAGGGGTATAATTTTATGTTTTATTAAAGGGAGGTTTTGTAAAGTGAAAGAGTGTAAATTGATAATTGTATTTTACTCAAAACCCATGATTGTTGACCTCATCTCACATTTTGTGTACGAAGCATTAAGAAACTATAATCTAATATTTATGGTGGAGGTGACACTAGAAAATGAGGTGTGTTTCTTCATATGACATGGCAATGAGCTATATAGAGAGTAGAAACTCCATTTCACAGTGAGTTTGAGTAATGGAAAAATGGGGGGGGGGGAAGGACAAGGCCATACAAAATATGAAATCAATGAAATATTTCTAGGCGATGTTGGCGAGGGGCAATGACAAGGTATTTCAAGTGACAGACTCAAATAAGGTTGAGAAGATACACATGCAAAGTTCAATGACATGTCACATTTATCAATGCAATCTTCACCTTCCATCAAATTATTTTAGTTACCCAATACATTATTAAAACAAGTGGCATCTTAATGAAAATGGGTGTCATATATCCAACAGTGCCTCTAAAACATAGAGAATGGACCATGTAGTTTTGAATTATCTTTATCAATTTCTATTTGCATATGGAATTTGTCATCGATCAAATAGATTATAAAGATGTTTATTTCATTGAGGAAGCATTTCCAATTTTCATCTAAATTGGGTTTATATAGTTAAAGGAATAAAAAAATCACTTAGTGGTTCATTGGAAGTTACATATTGAAGTGACAAATGTGACTTCTTATGAAACATTGCACGTGTATCTCCTCTAGCTTCTTCAATTCCATCACCTAAAATACTCTGTCATTACCCCTCACCATAACTGCCCAACTGAGATTGAAATATTTCACCATTTTCATATTTTGTATGGCATTACCCTTTCCCACCAGTTTGCCATTGCTCATGTTACATTGTGAAACACATCTCCTCTCCACATAACTCGTTACTACATCATATGAAGGAACACACCACCTCATTTTCCACCGTTACCTCCTCTAAAAATATCAAATTATTTTTATTGTATTTGATGCACAAGTCTTTTAATGAACGTAAATTTAAAGCACACTAAAAACATTTAAAAATTTAATGACACTCAAATCACCAAATTGTACTTCTCACATACTCATAAAACCTTTACAAAGAAACAATTGTCAATAGAGTTATTTATACACATTCAAAGTTATGATATTATTTAAACATCCATGATCTAAAATATATTTTCTCATGGTCTTCAAGAATTGTAAATAACATGTTTTAAACATTTACACTCACAAATATAATTTCTCATAGTATTGAATAATTGTAAATAATAATATTAATAACATTGGTTTTATTATAGGTGCGAAAATAACCAAGGTACTACTAAAAAAAATGGAATGATAACATAATTTGTTTGTATGAGAAGATTCTGAAGTAGCTACAATTAATTTCTACTTAATTTCTTTGCCCTCCTCTTTCACGAAACACTAAAATAAATTGTTGGTGAGCTACCTCATGGATATGTTACTTTAACAACAAAGCATTCACTCCTAAATGAGAAAAAAATGATCGAACCAACCACTCTAAACAATCAATGACCTCCTTGCATTATCAAAACAAGAGGACCCACTGAAAGCATAGGCTTCATGATGACCCTCTCAAGATACTGAATAAACATCCCTCTGACTCATAGCAAAATTTAATGGCTACAAATTCACAACCCTCTATATAAACCCTCATCAAATATATGATCTGCATGACATCAATAGTATTAGCATGGTATATATTTAAAGAAGAGTATACTTTGATAAGTCACAAGAAAATAACAGTGTAAGGAGACCCTAATGGTGTGCTGGTTAAATCCTCTCCAATATTTTTTCTTTGACGCTTGGATCCATGTGGAGAACTGTCATAGCCCAAACATAGTTGTTATTCTTGGCATTAAATCAAACAATATAGAGTAGGGTGGGTATGTTATGCAATAAATTTTCAAATGGGTTGTATAAGTCTTACTCTAGATAAATTTCCAAGGTCCTACCATGTCTTGTGGGTTGTATAAGTCTTCCTCTTGATAACTTTCCAAGTTTCCTACCATGCCTTGTTAGTTCTTACTTCTTGTATAAGAAAATCCAATTCATGGTATGAGATGTAAAATATTAAAGATGTGACATAATAACATGTATCTTAATACATATGTGTTATAATACATGACATAATAACATGTACATCCTAATACATACATGCTAATAACTTAATTAACATGAGCTTTTACAATGCTTACAAACATGAACAAAATAGTAACTCTCTAAACCATTATTAACCCTAAAATGTTGTTTACTGAATAAAGACTTATAAGCATATCTTCCATTCCTTTCAGAAACTATGAAATAATCTTAAAGAGGAGTGTCTCTACTTTCTCCCTAGGGTTGTCTGTTTCTCCACACTCAAACTAAACTACTTTGATTCTGAGAGTCTTAGTCTTAGATAAACTACTAATGAATCCTACCAGAATGTAGTATTTACGATGGAATTTATAGCTCTTACACCTAATAGGTACCTGTATCATTCATATCAAAGTAGTAGCTATATTAGCCAGCTAATGTGGTTAAGTTCATAAGTGTTGGTAGGAGCTATAAATTCTCATATCATCTACGGTGATTGTTAACTTAAATGAGATGAAATGGTTTTAATTATGTGCATGAGATCGAATGGTCTATGTGAACATCGATTACACTGATTGATCTAATTACTCAAAAATTCTCAAAACCTGAGGTGTCTTTTAAAATGTTGCTCTATCTTTTACTGAATCAAGTTAGCATCCCCCTAATGTTTTTAATTTTTTTCCTCAAATGTATCTACCATGTAGCAAACTCTTAATTTTTTCACATATTCAGTTCATATGTCTATGTGTTGAGAAAAGTAAAAGATGAAGTGATCATCTATTTGATCGCCACCGTGGTGTAAAAGACACAAATCCTCTCACCTTAATGAAGATCTTTTCCCTCCAACTAATATCAACCCCTATAAATGTTTTTCCATTATGTTCATAAATTGGGTTGAACATTGAGATATAGTGTTGTCTTTTCTTATTTATTCCCTTCCTCCACATTATCACTCTAAATTTTTCATTTGCATAATTTTTTGTCTTTATTACAATTTAGCCATTCAGTTAGGCTAATATCTCATTTATTCATCCACTTTTGGTTCTGCTTCATCCAAATGTTCTTCCTCTTATGCAACTCTTCTTCCCTTGCTGCCTTAAGCCATATGTCAAACTACATGCTTTCTATTTTTTCAAGTAACATAATAGTCTAGTCATAGTGATTACCTCTAAAAGGAAAATACTTGTTTCAATACGAATGATTTCATATGGGACTGAGTCCTTGATTCTAATTTTTTTTGTAATTAGACACATTTGAATCACATCTACTTGCCTCTATTTCAAACTCATTATTCCACTCGAGTACATCTCACAACCATATAATGCCACTAGTGTGACAAGTAACCCAAATAAGACCTTGGTGGTATTTAGGTCCCATAACTCAACATTCTTGCATCAATTTTGAAGCAAATAGAAATCTCTCTAACCACCTTGCATTATTTTCATTCAAAAAGGATCCCATTTGAGCTTGCTATGAAATTCAAGGCTAAGATACTTGTATTTTGACACCACTTCAAGAGACCCTTATGCAAACTAAAAATGTGCGTGTTGTTCCTTCCTTTTCACTGAAAAATCATAATTTTTGGTTTGTTGATGTTTCTTACATCCATACTTATTTAAAATGTAGCTCTAGATATTGGAGATGGTCTCTTAAATCTTGGATTGTCTCTAACATTAATATTAAGTCATCGACTTAAAACAAAAATTTCACCATATAATTGTAAAGTGGACCCCCTCCCTTTGAATTTGTAATCCAATCCTCTAGTCTATTAATTTAAATCCCAAATAAATTTGGGGATAGAAGGTAGCCTTGTTTGATGCCCATATCACTCCTAAAACATTTGGACAACCCTAATTGCATTTTGATTTTATCCTTTACATGCTCATACAATATGTGAACTATTTCTCTACAATGTGTTAACACCTCTAGCTCTTCCATTCTAATCCATAGTTTATTCCTTAGTACTATGTCAAATGCCTTTTTGAAGTCTACAAAATAACAATATACATCCCCTTTATTATCCCACACCTTTTCAACTAGGTGTCTAAGCATGACACAATGATCAATAATAGAGTAAATAGTAACTGCTAAACTTCTTGGTGATTTAGAAGTTATCCAAGAAACCCCCCTTATTTTCTAGTGCTAAATGTATCTATGGCACTAGATGAATATATGTTGCTTGCCTCACAATGAAAATGCCTCTATTGTAACTACAAATTTACTTCAACATTATCCCATTAATACTAATCACTTGGATTATATTTTTCGATGTTTAGTGGCAGTAACTGAGCTATAGAAATGATGTGTTTATATAGTTTGTGTTTGTTATAATTCTTGTTAACTTATGACTCTAGTCATAATGTTTTTGGATAAAATTTGGGATGATTTGATAGGAAAAAATAGGGCAATTAGAATCAGAATTAAAAGCAGAGAAATGGAGGGGGGATACCACAGGTGTGGTAACAGGGGCCAACAAGGGAGCAGGGCTAGAGATTATGTGTTTGTTTGCAAAGAAAGGCATGACTACAATGCTCACATCTCATTAGGATGATAATAAATGCACTACATGATGTAAAAATTTCATTAACACAAAAAATTTCCCACCTAAGATTATTGTCTTAGGATATAACTGTATTAGAGTATGTTTATTTAGATTATGGGATCCTAGGGCATTATAAAATATATGGAAGGCTCAAAACTACATTAAAATTTACCCAATATTATTGAAAGTCATGATTTTTATTTACCTTTTCCATTTATGTTTTTTCTCTAAAACAAAATTCTAAGCAGATGCATGGAAAATTTAGGAAGTTCCCTGCATTGGGCAAAGTCAACAAGCTAATCTTTTCATATTTGCCTAATTTATTGAACACTTTTGTGTTACTTCTTACTCATACTTATCACCTTTTGTTATATGATTTTTTCTTACTTTATCCTTACTCATTATATGAGATATGTAACTTATATTGATAAACATTGGGTTGGGAGGAGTATAAAAGCTTAAATGGCATGTGCATCTCACATTACCGATAGATAGATAGATTGATTGATTGACAATTAAATTCACTAGAGATTTTCTTCCTACCTATTATTCTTATGTGAAAGGGGTGATGTCACAATGGAAATGGCCTTCCAAAAAAATTATAATGGTTGATAGGTTTCCTCCCCTATATTTTGTGTGGCTTAAAAATCTAAAAGAATGTTGTTACCAATATATCTAAAAAAATACCTTACTGTCCCAATTGAATTATGCATAATCCTTTTCCAAATTTGAAATCCTCACATGCCATAATGGAGAGGTATATTTTCATTGAATTAATCTATGCCATAATCAAGAGACATATTTTTATTGAAGGTCACTTGTAACATTCCTCCTACAATTTAGGGATCTCTTCAGTGATTCATTTTCAAAATTCCTCCCTTCTCTACCACAACTAAAGGGTGTATTTTCAGGATGAATTTTAAAGATCCAATGCTTCAGTGTGATAGGTAATAACAAACTAGTATATTTAACACTTTTGAATGTTTATATATATCTCTGTGTGTGTGTTCAACACCAGAAAATGTAAACGTATTAGACACTTTATATGAACACCTTCTAATATCTCCTTAGATTTAAAATTGGTCATCTAATAGCTTTTACCACCTAACCTCATCCCATTATAATTCCAATGTCATACTTTACGTTGACATAATTTCTTTTATATTTGTCATAATGGCTTTGTTTCCCCTAGGCAAGCCATCTAGCTTTTCCATGAAAAAAAGTTCATGGGCTTCTAAGCTTTACAAATTTTTCTATTGGTTATGTTAGAAATGTATAATCTAATTAAATTATGTGAGAGAATCCAAATTCAATTTTAATATATATGTATATATATATGTATATGTATATATATATGTATGTATATATATATATATGTATGTATATATATATGTATATATATATATATCTGTATATATATATATATATATCTGTATATATATATATATATATATATATATATATACACACACCAAGTTTGGTGAATATATCTATGTATATATATATATATATATATATGTATATATATATATGTATATATATATATATATATATAT